>JASVEL010012935.1:0-574069 GCA_032618575.1 Nicotiana noctiflora
GTATTCAGTATCACTGTTATATTCTTGGTAGAGGCTCATGACTTATGACTCCAGGTCTGTGGGAGGTGTTATACTGTTTTGGGATGTTGTTTTGTAATTTACACTAAAATATCATATTTCTTCTATTATTGTTAATGCTTTCGAAGTAAAGCGAGAGCTGGTAGCTCGATATTATGTGAGATTGGTCAGGTTGGCCTAGCAATAAGCTGGGCGCCATCACGACCGGGTTTTAGGGGCGTGACAAGTTGGTATCAGAGCCTAGGTTACTAGGCCTCATGAGTCTTTGAGCCGGTTAGTAGTGTCTCGCGGATAGGTACGGAGACGTCTATATTTATCCTCGGAAGGCTGCAGACCTTTTAGGAAACACTTCACAATTCTTGAACTCTATCGTGCAGTTTTGTTGTTCTAAGAACTGAACTTCTGTATTCTATTCTCTCGCAGATGGCGAGGACCTGTGCTATAGGACGAGGCGGATGACCACCATTGTCACCATCTTGAGGCCGTGGTCGCGGTCGTGGTCGTGGTCATGGTAGAGCGGCAGGGGCAATGTCAGTAGACCTACTTGTTGCCCCCATTCCGGATCAGCTCCCAATGGTTGAGGCTCCATCACCACCCGCTCAAGCACTGACAGTGCCTATTGTTATTCCTGGCCTTCCGGAGGCATTGGCCCAGATATTATCTATTTGCACTTTGTTGGCTCAGGTAGTTTCAGCTACTACTCCATTAGCGACATCTCAGACCGGGGATGGTTATCAGACCCCCGCAGCTCGCACACCAGACCAGGTTGTACAGAGACGTCAGACGCTAGAGGTAGTTCCTACTCAGGTAGTTGCACCAGCTATTAAAGTTGTGCCAGCCCCAGGGTATGTTGTTCCGGTGATGCCTGACGATGAGCAGCATCGGTTACAGAGATTTGGCAGACTTCAGCCGCCTACATTCAATGGTAATGAGGGCGAGGGTGCCCAGGGATTCTTGGACAAATGTCAGAGGATGTTGTGTACAGCAGGGATTCTTGAGTCTAGTGGAGTTTCTTTTACTACATTCCATTTTTCGGGTCCAACATTCATTTGGTGGGGATTTTGAGAGGCGTAGGCCCACAGGGGTAGCACTCCTTACTTGGCAGCATTTTTCCACTCTCTTTTTAGAGAATTATGTGCCATAGTCCCGTCGAGAGGAGCTACGTCGCCAATTTGAATGGTTAGTGCAGGGTGATATGGTAGTGACTTAGTATGAGTTGAGGTATAATCAGTTTGCCAGGCATGCTATTTGGATGATTCCGACAGACCGGGAGAGGATTCCGACAGACCGGGAGAGGATAAGGAGGTTCATTGATGTCCTCAACTATTCTATTCGTATCTTGATGACCAGGGAGAGAGTATTGGCAGCATCTTTCGAGCAGGTGGTTGATATGGAACGCTCTATTGAGGCGGATCGTCGCCGTGAGTGAGAGGAGGGGGAGGCCAAAAGGCCTCAAGGTTCTGGCAGTTTTAGTGGTGCTCCATCCAGGGGCCAATTTCATCAGGGCAGAGGTCGTTCATCTAGACCTCCTCAGTTAGGTCGCCCAGAGCATAGTGGAGCTTCTTCCAACCGTGGCCGTCGGGGTTTTCAGCAGGTCCAGTATTCACTCAGTGCCCTCCCAGCTCAGAGTTCAGCACCTTCTTCTTTGGTTCATCTGCGGCGAGGGGTTCCCTTCAGTACCATTCTCCCGCACCAGGCAGTTGTTTTGAGTGTGGCGAGTTTGGCCACATTAGGAGGCAGTGTCCTCGACTTCGCAGGGATAGGTCTCAGCAATAGGTCTCAGCAGAGGGACCAGCCCTCATCTTCAGCTCCATCTACTTCAGCACCATCTCAGGCTAGTAGGGGTGGAGGTCAGTCTTCTAGAGGTCGCCCCAGAAGTGAGGAGCGAACGAGTGGTGGTCAGGCACGTTTCTATGCACTTCCTGACAGGCGAGATGTTGTTGCCTCAGATGCAGTGATTACAGGTATCATTTTAGTTTGTCACAAAGATGCTTCTGTTTTGTTTGATCCCGGGTTCACATATTCGTACGTGTCTTCTTATTTTGAACATCATTTGGGTGCGACCCGTGATAGTCTTGATTTGCCTGTTCATGTATCCACCCCGGTGGGTGATACGATTATTGTGGATCACGTCTATCGATCCTGTGTTGTTTCTATTTGGGGTCTGGAGACCCGAGTGGATCTGTTATTGTTAGGTATGGTGGATTTCGATGTGATTTTGGGCATGGATTGGCTGTCCTCGTGCCATGCTATTTTGGATTGTCATGCAAAGACAGTTACATTGGCTATTCCCGGTATTCCTTAGATTTAGTGGCGGGGTTCGACTGATTATGTCCCTAGCCGTGTGATTTCATTTCTTAAAGGCTCGGAGAATGGTTGAAAAGGGTGTTTGTCATATCTAGCATTTGTGAGGGATGTGGGAGCTGAGACTCCTAGTATTGATTATGTGCCCGTCGTGAGGGAGTTTCTAGATGTGTTTCCATCAGACCTGTCGGGCATGCTGCCGGACAGGGATATCGATTTTGGTATTGACTTGGTGCCGGGCACTCAGCCCATTTCTATTCCTCCTTACTGTATGGCACCAGCTGAGCTAAATGAATTGAAAGAACAGCTTCAGGAGCTTTTCGATAAGGGATTCATTCGCCCTAGGTGTGTCACCGTGGGTGCACCGATGTTGTTTGTTAAGAAGAAACATGGCTCAATGAGGATGAGTATTGATTATAGAAAGCTGAACAAGGTAACGGTGAATAACAAGTATTCTCTACCGCACATTGATGATTTATTTTATCAGTTCTAGGGAGCAAGGGTGTTATCGAAGATTGATCTTCATTCAGGTTATTGCCAGCTGAAGATTAGAGATTTTGACATTATGAAGACATCCTTCAGGACGAGATATGGGCATTATGGGTTTCTAATGATGTCTTTTGGGCTGACCAGTGCCCCAGCCGCGTTCAATGCACTTGATGAACAATATGTTCAGGCCATATTTGGATTCATTCGTGATCGTGTTCATTGATGATATTCTAGTATACTCCTGTAGCCAGGAAGATCATGCTCAGCATTTGAGCATTGTGTTGCAGAGGTTGACGGAGGAGAAATTGTATGCTAAGTTCTCCAAGTGTGAGTTTTGGCTCGAGTCAGTAGCTTTTCTGGGTCATGTGGTGTCTCATGATGGTATTCAAGTTGACCCGAAGAAGATAGAGGCGGTGCAGAGTTGGCTTAGACCGTCCTCAGCTATGGAGATCAGGAGTTTCCTTGGTTTGGCGGGGTATTATCGCCAGTTTGTTCAAGGATTTTCATCCAGTTGCTTCTTTGACTAGGTTGACGCAAAAGGGTGCACCATTCGTGTGGTCGGATGAGTGCGAGGAGAGCTTTCAAAGCTCAAGACAGCTTTGACCACAGCTCCAGTGTTAGTTTTGCCATCAGCTTCAAATCCGTATATTGTGATGCCTCGAGAGTGGGGATAGGTTTTGTGTTGATACAGGAGGATAGAGTTATTGCTTATGCTTCTCGTCAGTTGAAGCCTCATGAGAAGAACTACCCTGTTCATGATTTGGAGTTAACTGCCATAGTTCATGCCTTGAAAATTTGGAGGCACTATTTGTACAGCGTGTCCTGTGGGGTGTATACTGATCATCGTAGTCTCCAGCATTTGTTCAAGCATTTGTTCAAACAGAAGGATCTTAATTTGAGGCAGCGGAGATGGCTTGAGTTATTCAAGGATTATGACATTACTATTTTATATCATCCGGGGAAGGCTAATGTAGTGGCCGATGCTTTGAGCCGAAAGGCGGTTAGTATGGGCAGCTTGGCATGTATCCCAGTTGGGGAAAGACCCTTTGCAGTTGATGTTCGAGCGTTGGCCAATCAGATGGTGATATTAGATATTTTAGAGCCGAGCCGGGTGTTGGCTTGTGTAGTTTCTCGGTCCTCCTTATATGACCACATTCATGAGCTCCAGTATGATGATCCACATTTGCTTGTCCTTAAGGATAAAGTTCATCATGATGATGCTAGGGATGTGACTATTGATAGTGATGGTGTGTTGAGGATGTAGGGCCAGATTTGCGTGCCCAATATGGATGGGCTTCAGGAATAGATATTGGAGGAGGCCTATATCTCGTGATATTCTATTCATCTAGGTACCGCGAAGATGTACCAGGATTTGAGACAACATTACTGGTGGAGAAGAATGAAGAAGGATATTGTAAGTCATGTAGCTCGGTGCCACAACTGTCAGCATGTCAAGTATGAGCATCAGAGGCCTGGTTGTGTGCTTCAGCGTATGGATATTCCTGAGTGGAAATGGAAAGGATCGCTATGGACTTTGTTAGTGGACTCCTCGGACTAACGAGGAAGTTTGATTCAATTTGGGTGATCGTGGATAGGCCGACCAAGTCAGCGAACTTCATTCTTGCTGTGTACTACATACTCCTCGACGCGGTTGTACTACATACTCCTCGAGCGGTTAGCGAGATATTCATTCGCGAGATTGCGAGATTGCACGGAGTCCCGGCTTCTATCATATCGTACGTAGGTACTAGATTTACTTCGCAGCTTCCGAGGCATTTCGGCATGAGTCGGGCTCGCAGTGCCGAGTCGAGCAATGCATTACCTCGGACGGACGGACGATCCGAGCGTACTATTCGTATCTTGGAGGATATGTCGCGCGCTCGTGTTATTGATTTCGGTGGTTCGTGGGTCGATTATTTGCCTCTCGCCAAGTTTGATTATAACAACAGCTACCAATCTAGTATTCAGATGGCGCCGTATGAGGCTTTATATGGGAGACAGTGTAGATCTCCGGTCGGTTGGTTTGAGCCCGGTGAGGCTAGGTTGTTAGGGACAGAGTTGGTCCAGGATGCTTTGGACAAGGTGAAGGTGATTCAGGAGAGACTTCGCACAGCCCAGTCGCGCCAGAAGAGTTATGCGGACCGGAAGGTTCAGGAGGATTGGAGAGGTGGCTTATATGCTTGCTTTGCCACCCAGTCTATCGGGAGTTCATCCAGCGTTTCACGTATCTATGCTCAGGAAGTATGTTGGCGACCCATCGCATGTGTTGGATTTCAGTACAGTGCAGCTTGATGATGACTTGACCTATGATGTGGAGCCTATAGCTATATTGGGTCGTCAGGCGAGGAGATTGAGGTCCAAGGATATTGCATCAGTGAAGGTTCGGTGGAGAGGTCGGCCCGTGGAGGATGCCACTTAGGAAATCGAGCAGGAGATGCGGAGCAGATATCCTCACTTATTTGAGTCTCCAGGTATGTTTCTTGACCCGCTCGAGGACGAGTGTTTGCTTAAGTTGGGGAGAATGTGACGACCCGGCCCGTCGTCACGAGAGTTACCGCCCCGTTATTCCCTCATTACGTGTTTCATGTTTCTATATCTGTATTAGAGTCTATCGGGTGAATTTGGATCGATTCTGGTTGAAAATAAGGCATATAGCCTCTTAGAATGGAGTTTGTTTCAGAAAAGTCAACCTGAAGTCGACTATGTGGTTAGAGGGCTCGGTGTGAATTTCGGTGGTTTGGTTAGCTTCGGAAGGTGATTTGTGACTTAGGGCAGCGATCAGAATTGAATTCGGAGGTCCGGTGTAGAAATAGGCTTGAATTGGCTAAGTTGGAATTTTGGCGAAATCCGATCGATAGGTGAGATTTTGATCCGGCAGTCGGAATGGAATTCCGACAGTTGCAGTAGCTTCGTTAGGTGATTTTGGATACGTCTGCAAATTTTCAGGTCATTCGGACATCATTTGGTCGGATTTTTGATAGAATGTAAGTTTCGGAAGTTCTGGTTGAAACTTAGGCTTGAATCCACTTTGATTTGATGATTTTTGTGTTTAATGATGTGTTTTTATGATTGGAACTAGTTCGTATCGTGATTTGGAGTAGGTTGGTGGTTTTGGTCGAGGTCCCGGGGGCCTCGGGGGTGTTTCCGGGGGTCAAACGGATCATTTTGTGATGTTGAGCAGGTCAAGTTTGTTGGTATAAAATTGTAGAAAACTAACTCGCGTTCGCGTGGTCATGAACGCGAACGCGTAGAAGGAAAAGAGAGTCTGGATTTTTGGCCTACGCGTTCGCGAAGGCTGTGATGCGAACACGTAGAGGATGGAGGTTGAAGCACGCGCTCACGAGGGCAATGCCGCGTTCGCGAAGAAGAAATGGAAGGTCAGTGTATTTGCTTGTACACGATCGCGAGGGGAGTAACGCGTTCGCGTGAGTCCAGTGTTTTGTGCATCGCGATCGCGAGCTGAAAGACGCATTCGCGTAGAAGGATTTTAAGTTATTAAAATTTTGCCCATCACGTTCTCGTGGGCTATGTCGCGAACGCGATGAAGGAATTGTTGATCGGACATAACAGTTAAGTAACATTTCATCCGCGAGGGTTTTCATTATTTCATCATTGTTGGGCAAGTTTTAAAGCTAGGGAACGTGGGATTAAGAGATTTTCACCTATATTTCGATTGGAGGTAAGTTTTATGGTCTAGTTACGTGATTTTATCCTAGAATCTTCATCTATATCACTGAAAATTGGAGGATTTAAGGTGTAAATTGGGGTTTTGCTTGAAGCCTAAGAAAAATAGAAAAATCGATGATTTGAATGAGAAAATGAACTCTGATTTTGATAAATTTTATATGTATGAACTCGTGGCGAGACGAGGATTCTTAAAATGTGGGTTTTGTAATTTTTCGAGAAGCGGGCCCGGGGGTCGTATTTTGGCAACTTCGTGTTTTTGGGTGTAATTCGAGTTATTTTGACTGGGTAATGTTCCTTTAGCTTATTTTGACGTATTCCTATTGGTTTTGATCAGATTTTGCACCTGTGGAGGCCGATTCTCGTGGCAAGGGCATTTCGGGCTAGTTTTCGAGCCGATTCGAGGTGAGTAATGGGTGTGGATGATGACCTCAGGGTTTGAAACATTGGTATATCACTATGTGAAGTTGTATTGAGGTGAGACAGATACTCTACTGTGAGTGCGGGTCAATTGTGATTGGGGACTATGGCTTAGTCCGATCGTGTGGCATTGTACAGTGTTGTTTACTATAAATGAGTCGGTAAACCTTCTACATGGATGGTTGTGGATATATTTGGGTTGTGTGCCAGTTGTTTGGATCCCGCGAGGATCGTCATTATTGTTTCTATGATTATAGCACGTTATATTGATATCAGTCCTGAGCTAAACGCTGTCTAAAATGGTTTTCCAAACTCTAATAATTTTGAACACTGTTTTCTACTGTTATTGATAAAAAGAGGTCAAAATGATATTTTCTATGCCCGTGAGGCTTGCATTGCATGTAGCTAGACTGGTAGTGGATCGGGCTGCGCGCCGCAGCATATCACTGATATTGCGCTTGAGTTGTAAGAGCTCCTCCGGAGTCTGAACCCCCACAGTTAGCGTGGGTACCCAAATGGATCGGGCTACGCACCGTAGCGGTCATGTTCATGCATCCGCATTGCATTGATATATCTATTGTGTTGTTTATCTGTTATTGCTGATTCTGAGACTTACACTATTAAAAATGGTGAAAGAAGGTTATTATATAGCTTTGCTTAGTGAATTACTAGGTATTTTTACCTTCGATGTCTTTATCTGTGCTTATTACCACTGAGTTGGAAGTACTCACACTACTCCCTGCACCTTGTGTGCAGATCCAGGTACATCACAGCAGGGGACTGTCAAGGTAGCTGCTTAGTGTCCACAGGACCTGACTTTCCATTCTGTCCTCTGTTATTTAGACTATTTTCCGCATTTGTCAGATTCAGTTGTATTCAGTGATACTGATATATTCTTGGTAGAGGCTCATAACTTATGACTCCAGGTATGTGGAAGGTGTTATACTGTTTTGGGATGTTGTTTTGTAATTTATGCTAAAATATCGTATTTCTTCTATTATTGTTAATGCTTTTGAAGTAAAGCGAGAGCTTGTAGCTCGATATTCTGTGAGATTGGTCAGGCTGGCCTAGCAATGAGCTGGGCGCCATCACGACCGGATTTTGGGGCCGTGACATTTGCATCTCAATATGATGTTTTACTTGACTTCTAAACATTATAAAACAATGATTGTACATTCTTCCTCCATTTCCTTTGGAGGTGTTTATTGCGATGGAGCAGACTTTTGGTGGGGGTAATGCTTCTCTGCTCCAAACCCGCCCTACCCTAGCCATTTTCATGCCTATCATAGAAGAACCGTTTAACGAGGTTTCTTAGTATAATTACTGCAAAGACTAAGCAACCGAACAGCCCATAACATTATCCAAACAAAAGATTTATCTATTCCTCTCTTCCGCCACCCCACATTTGAAAAGTCAGCAGATCAACCCATCAAAAATTTCTTGTTTTACCAAGCCACATTCCCTCAACCGTGTAAGAAGTCACACAAACCATCATTTTCCAGTTCCCTATTTTACATGATCGACTTCCCTCCTTTATTTTTCAGTTCAAAGGCCATAACCATTACTTCTCCTTGCCATTTGTGCAAACAACAAGAAACAACAATTTTATTTGATTCACAATCCAAATAAGGGTATAATCGGCAGATAGAGTGTGACACGAATTTTACCTCCTTAGGACCATAAACTGCAGCAATAACTTTGGTATTACCCATTTCAAAAGAAGCAGAACTGCAAATAATTGGATTAAACAAATTCAGTTTCAAATACAAAAGATGCAGCATGAAAAGAGGATCCAAAATGTTCAGAAAAAAACTACCCATGTTTGCACCAAACACCGGATAGAATTTGATGTAAAATACACATGTCATGCATCTAATGTTTTGGGTACAAACACCGAATAAATTACTCACGGTTTATTATATATATACAATTCTCAAAGTCTTTTTTCTTTGTTTCTTATTTGAATACGTATACATGGTTCAAGAGAAAAACGGTGGTGATATTTAACCTATAAATATTAATGGTGGTAGAAAGAAGTGTTAGTGGTTACCCATCAGCTCTTGAGAGAACCCCTATTTCAGCACGAATTTGTCTCATCTGGAGGTAAAATTGCCAAATAGAGGTACATAACGAGTCAAAACAAAAAAGCAATGAAGTTAAAATAAAAAAGACGGAAATTATGTGAGTGAATAGAGGTGTAAGTGTAAAGAGAGAAACCTCCATGGGACGGCGACCATCTAAGCGAAGACCTTCCGGATTAACGTACTCCATCTTTGAATACCACCACCGTCCTCACTTGCAAAGCGGCCGGAGAAAGAAAGGTGGAAGTAGTTGGAGTGTGCGAAAGTCCTGAGGTTTTAGAGGTTAATCAGGGTTTTGTGTTTTGGGGTTTTTTCGGGTTGGGGGAGGGTGGTCGTGTGGTTTATGGGAAAATGAAGAATAAATAAAAGAAACTAAGCTAATTTAAATTTATTTTGAAAAATCTTATTTTGACGAAGTTTGTTTGAAAATAAAAATATATTTGACATACGTTTTTAAAATATATTTTCCAATTTTAGTAAAAATATATATACAATTCCCAATTTTTGGGATTTTGGTATAGCTGATTTTGGAATCTGGGATTTGGTCAAAATATGGACAAAATTTATGGTCAAATATGAGTTTTGAATATAAATCCCAAATTTATTTTGACAAAATTCATGGCTAAACAGGGCCTCGAAAAATGAGAAAATATGATTTAAGACTATGATGACTTCATTAATCGCCAATCAAATATATAAAATATGTATATCAGTATATTAATACAAAAATATATTATATTTTTCAGTTACTATTTTAGGAGATAGTTATACTATGTAAAAAAAACTTTTTATATGTGAGCGCGTGTGTGGAGGGGAGCCTCTACATTCTTTCTTGCTTTAATTTTCTTGTTAACAGTAAAATATTTCTCCTTAGATGCATGTGTGACCGTACAAGGAGAGATAAGATTAGAAACGAAAATATATGAGACGGGGGGCAAGGTAGGTGTGGTTTTCGTGGTGGACAAGATGTGAAAAGTGAAGTTCATATGGTTCGGGCAAGCAAGGCCAACTCAACCTCAAGGAAACTAAAGCCAAGGCTTTAGGCCCTAAAAATATAGGACCACAAATGTTATTCATATCAAATCTTATTAATTCTTTTGCTGAGCTGGCATATTCTTTCATAAAAGCGCACCCAGGAGTGTGAGCACGTGATTTTTGCCCTACATGAGAATCACTCCCAGAAAAATTCAAAAAAATAAAATAGTTTTGTGTTAAGCATGATTTTTGTGATTTTTGTGTTATTTTTATTTTTACATTTTTGCATTTTTGTGTGTGCGTGTTTATTTATTTAAATTAGTAAAATACAAAAATATATATATTATGTTTTGCATTTTAGTGTTTAATATCAAAATCAAGTGATATGTAACTATGTAGGATAATTGCAGTAAAAATTAATATATATATATATATATATATATATATATATATATATATATATATATACACACATCATGGAGTCTAGTTTTTAATGAAGAGATTGGGCCAAAACCCAATTCCATACAGAGGCCCAAACCACTGGTCCAGTCCGTCCCAACCCGTTACACCCCAAACGACGTCGTTCCGTCTTAAGTGAAGAGATCCAGGCCGTCGGTCAGTGTTGATCCGATGGATCTCATTAATCGCTCCACTGTGCAATCCTGGCCGTTGGATTCTCATCATCCAACGGCCGAGATTAAAGCGTCAATTTTAAACCTACCAAAGAACCCCCCCATACCCCCCGCACCCGTTCATTCCCTCCCATACTCATCTTCGTCTCTCCAGAGACGATCAATCGCCGCCGCACCTCCGCCACCCTCCGCCTACCGGAAATCGCCTCGCGGCGGTTCCGGTAGGCCAATCACTCCCATTTTTACACCACACACTCGTCTCAACCTCCCCATCCCAACCCCGTGCATGGCTTAGGTCGAATCCATCTGGAACTTCTCGAATCTTCATTTGAAGATTCGAGTCGAACTTCAACCAACTCTAATTGACCCCAAACTCAGGCCATACCCTTACCAGACCTCCCTCACACCATAACCCCCATTGATTTCCGTCGAATCTGACCAGAACCAGTAAAGCCCCAAATTTGGACCCTCAAGAACCCTAGAAAATCAAATGTTAAAATTCATCAAAGATTTGGGGTCTAGTGGGCCTTAATCGAAGTGTTTTTATTTAAGAACACTTCGACTAAGGTTCGTTCGACCTCAAAGCAAGCAAAGTCTGAGGCGAGCTCGGGTCCGTCGAGTATAAAGCTTTGGAGCCTTTCCCGTTGGTGCGGCTGTCATTGGTAATTAAGGTCTAACTAATTGTTTAGTTTAGTTTGCTTAACCTGTTCTTTTTTCTTCTATTTTTATCCTTTAAATTATTCTGGCCATCTTCAATGGACCTTTTATTTGGTCGCTTCCTTCTGTGTTCATGTAGTTAAAATGAATCGTATATTCAGTTCGTTTAAGGTCGTCAAGCATTTAATTCGTATTCGATTTTGTTCCTTGATTCTGCTTGAAGCATATTGAATCTGTAGGTCACTCATTTGTTATCAATTGTGTATGTTTGTCGTCGACTAATCAATGTGGTCGAGTAGTTTCGTAGGTCTTGTTTATTAGCATTGATTGAATAGCCGTTAGGAATTAAATTGGTGGTTTGATTGATTGGTCATTATGAAATAGGAATCGAATTGGTTTGATTTGTTTGAATTAAAATAGGACCATGAATTGTACTCCTGGTAGTGTTCTGCAAAGCATTAAGCTCATAGGCCTGGTGTGAACTAAGTAAAGTAATAGCTTAATGAGGGTGGATGACTGTGCAAAACACTGGCAGTTAAGTAGGAGTCACATGGGCACAATATCACTAAGGGAGGGCACACCTGAATGTTAATGTCATGACTGCCAGTGCACTGGTTGATTAAAATATGGCATAAGGCACTTGTTAGTGGGCTGGCAGAGCATGGGCTAGGCAGAGGGATGGGTCTGCCCAGGGGAATCTACTGGGCTGGCAGAGAAGAGTATGGGCAGGGTAGGTCTGTTGATTATTGTATTTTAGAGTTTCTGATCCTTTTGGCTTGAGGGGAGTTCATTTAACTATAAGTATAAGATATACATGTTGAGAAAAGGGGGATTGAAAAAAAGGGAGCAATCTGAGAGAGGCTAACAGGAGAAACATTATAGGCAGTGATAACTGGAGTAACTGGAGAGAAAGGAGACTGATAAAATACATTGGATATACAGAGAGTAAGGGCTGACAATACACATATACAAGACTATAGATAGAGAAAGCTAGGAAGCATAGACCAAGAGACCGTTTCATTGGCTTTTGGCCACTGTTTTCGTGTGTTTTAGGTGGTTGTCCCTGCTGTTGGTTCTTAGTTCTCATGCTACTGTTGTTGGTTTGCTTCACTGGTTGGTTTTTGTTGCTGTGATTGCACCTGGGCTTTTGTTTTGTTCTATCTTCTGGGTGTTGCCTGGTGCTGTTTGCTGTGGTGTGTTGATTTGTTGTTGATCCTGCTGTTGGGATTGTTAATTGGCCACTGGTTGCTGTTGTTCTCTCGGTTGTTGTTGTTGTTGTGTATATAGTGGCAGTAACTGCCACTGGTTGCTGTTGGTCTGCTGTTTACTTGGTTTCATCGGCTTAACTGACCTCCATTCTCTTGCTTTGTCGATTTCCAGGTATTTCACTACTGCCTGAAGCTGTAGACATGAATGGAAGCAATAAAATTTATGTTTATTGATTATCATGTCCTTGTAACTCATATCAAAACTTAGTTAGATACATGTGTACTCATTAAGAAGAGCCTGAGCATGTAGTAGACTGTATGGGTTGTCACTGTATTAACTTCATATTTCCCTAACCTGTTATAGTAGAAATGGTCTACTGGAAAACACACTATGTAATGGACAGTTGAATCAGTGAAATACATGCTGTTATAGGTGTTAATTTGTCCAAGTTAAAAGTGTATAACACCCAGTGTAGAAGTAAATAGAGGCATAATGATGGTAGCTTGGTCGAAAGTTATGGATTAGTAAGTACCATGTTCAATGTTCGAGTAGTTAATTGTAACAATAAGCATGTAAATCCCGTTTTATCCGTAGTTTGTTTAAAAAGGGAATCAGGACGATTGATATATCACTTCATTGCCATTTGATTATCCGTACATTTTAGTTCGTGTATATTTACTATGATCTAGATCCTTTACACGAAAACTGATTATCAATTAGATTAGATTAAAATCAGAAGCATGTTCAATATTCTTTTCTTAAATAAAACAAAAGTTTTTCTGTTAACTAATTAGCTTAGCTAAATTGAATAAAAATCGAAGTTTAAGTAGTTTAAGAGCATAGTAAAGAGGAAATTGTCTTCTGGCGTTTAATTTTGAGTCGGGGCTCTATTGAATGGCCCAAATGAAAGAAAGTATCAAATTAGTAGGTGATGATAAACGATTAACATTTTCTTTATTAGAGATAAATCAGTAGAGAATATAGTTCATCTTAGGATCGGCCTTAATAATAATGAGACGAGCCTCGCCAAACGCGAATACACAATCGCGGGGCCCTCGAATAATTGTCATGAAAACTTAGACTTGGAAGGACCGTTTAGTGAATTTCACGGTCCTTTTCCCAAAGTTAAATAGACGATAGACTCTTTAGGCACGACTTGAAATAAAATTACTTTCCTGAATACGGGTGTGCATTTATGTAACCCAAATCTTGCTCTCGGCGAAACTGAAATACATTAGAGTCGCAGGCGTACTGGTTACGGTGCGGCTCGAAACGTGTTTTCGTAACGCCGCAATTCTTCTAAAAGTAAGAGCGGAGCATTAAAAGCACATAGTCAAAATATATAAAAGGATCAGATAGAAACAAAATTGCAATTGAGCGACCGTGCTAAAACCACGGAATCCGGGAGTGCCTAACACCTTCTCCCGGGTTAACAGAATTCCTTATCCAGATTTCTAGTTTCGCAGACTGTATTACAGAGCCATAAATTTCCTCGGTTCGGGATTAAACCGGTGACTTGGAACACCATTATTTTTCCAAGTGGCGACTCTGAATTAAATAAACTAATCCCGTCTCGATTGTCCTTTAATTGGAAAAACTCCCTCGCGCCCTCGCGAGTGCGTAAAAAGGAGGTGTGACAGCTCTGGCGACTCTGCTGGGGATGATACCTCTGAACTTCGGTTCAGGGTTTAAGAATTCGAGCTCAGTTAAATTGTTGTTTTGTCTATATCTGATTTTACTACATGCTTAATTAACGTGCTACATGTCTACCGCTTTGATACTAGCTGCACTGTACATACAAACTGTTATATGTTTACCGCTTTGATATTACGTGAACTGTATATAAAACTGTGCCGCAAACCCTTCACTTCTCACCCCCGGGGATGTGCTCACTGGTTGAGACTCCTTATTCTGTTAGTGTCATACCCCGAAATAATGAAGAGGCTCGGAAAGTTTCTAAGCCGGTTGGCCTTTTGGTTCCCGGAAAGGAGCTCCTTCCTCAACTCGAGTTGTCCGCTCGGGTACACAGTCTAGAACACATACCCAGGTTTTTAAACGTAGAATAACGTGACTTCATGCCGGATCCCTAGTAGGAAACGCTTATTTGCATCACGCTGCATTTGACTTAGGGGACTCAACACAGGGGTTGGGTCCGTCTAGGACAGGCAACCTGAAATGAAAGACCATCCTGCTATGCCATGTTTGTTTCAAGCATTTATTCAAACTTGCATGCTGACCGGCTTTTAAATACTGAGGAGAAACGAAAAATAAAAGGAAACAGTGTGGGTAAATAGATATTTCCAGAAAATACAAAAATGGGTCTTACCAACGAAATCAATAGTTTGTTAATAAGAGACAATGGAAGGTTGACTTTGACGACAATGGGTTTCTTAACAAAATGTGTTTTTTTTCGTCGGCCAATAAAAGAAAATGTGTTTCTTAATAAAATGTGTTTTCTTTGTCGGCCAATAAAAGAAAATGTGTTTTTTTTAACAAAATGTGTTTTCTTTGTCGGTCAATAAAGGAAAATGTATTTTTTAACAAAGTGTGTTTTTGTCGGTCAATAAAAGAAATAGTTTGTCTTGACGGACCGAACTACGCGAGTTTGATTCTCACCGGAGGTGAGATACGTAGGCAACCCCCGTCGGGTCCAACTTGCCATTTTTCAAAAATATATACCAAAATCTGTAAATTTGGAAAAAATCATTGCCAGCCAAAATGATCGTTTTCTTTAAATAAATGTGCAGGATGAGCACGATTCAAAATGAACCCTTTTCACTCATGACTAAAATCCCGGTACAAATACGGCTATGGTGGAATGATCTAGGCCAAGGAGGACAGGATGAGGTTAAAAAGTATTTGAAAGGTCTCACGGGTCTGCTTGAAATAAAACCCCGGGGGGACATCATAAGAGCCTTAGTCACATATTGGGACTCCGCGCACAATGTCTTTCACTTCTCGGACTTCGAGCTCACCCCAACTGTTGAGGAAATGACCGGATACATTGGAAACACCGATATACCATTGGGGCATCAATATCTAATCGCCCCAGGGTTGTCGCCATACACCGGTTTTTAGACTCACTGAAGACGGCCAGGACGGTACGTAACCCGGATCTAGCACGAGGGTTTTGTACTTTGAACTTCATCTATCAAAGGTACGGTCATGCGGGAGGTTTCGACGACCCAGAAAACAAATTATGCAGCAAGGGTAATCGCCCGAAATGGGAGGAGCACAGACGAGTTGCTTTCATGATAGCCTTTTTAGGACTCGTGGTATTCCCGAGGAAAGACGGGAACATTGATATAAAGTTAGCCGGAGTCGTCAGTACTTTGCTTGACCAAAGCGAAAGTACTCTTGCTCCTATGATACTATCGGACATATATCGAGCCCTCACAATCTGCAAAGCCGGGGGAGATTTTTTCGAAGGCTGTAATTTACTGCTGCAAATGTGGATGATCGAGCACCTGTGTCGCCGCACCCAATTCTTGAGATATGGTCTGGTTGAGAAAACTTGCATAAGCGAATTCTATACAAGGATTGATAGGGTCGTCTTGCCTGAAGGAACATTGGCATGGAGGGCATACTTTCAGGCTCTCAACGCAAGCCAAATACAATGGACGTTGGGTTGGTTGCAGATAGACAGAATCGTGTACATGCCAGCAGCTAGGTCCCCCTTTCTCTTAATGGGACTTAAAAGCATTCAACCTTATGCGCCCCATCGGGTGTTGAGACAGCTCGGGAGGTGCCGGATAGTACCCAAAGAAGAAGACCTGAGTACCCAGGTTATTGAAATTGGTCCCGATGGTCAATTCCCAGAAGCAAGGGTCCGCCAGATCTGGAGCAAATGCCAATATCTGGAGGCAAACACTTGTGTACAGGATCGAGCTAGAGGAGAGGTTGTACCCAGATATCTTACTTGGTACAAAGGAGAAACATCGGGGAAAGACCAGCCAAAAGACCTCACCTCAGGGAATTTGCTGAAGCGTCCCAAGACCAATGGGACTGGTTGGCTAAGGAAGAGGTTTACAAAACCAGGATTGGCAAGATAGAGCAACGGGTCCAGGATCTTCAATTTGAAAGGGATGTGCAAGCCGCCGCCAACGAAGGAGATAAAAAGAAGTTGGCACAAGAAAATGACTTCCTAAGAGCTCAAATCCAGCAAATGAAAAGGGATGCTGACAGACAGTTGAGGAGTCGGGCAGACGAAAAACTGATAAAGGGTCTGAAAAGCCAGGTTGTCGATGTCCAAAGAGAATTGGAAGAGTCTAAGGCCCAAACAGTGAGAATCCGAGCTAGCTGGAGAAAGGAGGCACATCAACATGCACTTCACCTACAACGGGTGGAAGAGGATTACACTGATATCGTCACCAGTTTAAGGGAAGCAAATGTTGTCCTCAGAGAGCGGGTTTTCAAGCAAGCCCAAGATGCCAGAGCAGACCTCGACCGTTGCCACAACTTGATGGCTCGACTGCAAGAACAGATAGACAGGCTCCTAGACCAGGTCACCAACAACGCTCGAAGATTGGGGGCGAAAAGCCAGCAGATAGAGCGTTTACTCGGAGAAAGGTACATGATCAGGGACAGGATTGGAGAAATCGGGCACTATGTTACCACGAAGTGCCTAGCTTGTGAAAGAATGCCCCGCGCCGACCTTTTCGCTTCAGTTATGGGTTATGTTCATCGGATCATGGAAGAGTTGAGGGAACTACACAAGGACCTCACACCAAGGCCCGCGGCAAGGCCGAATGATGCCTCGCGGGCCCCCAGGGATTTTAGGGCATTAGATTTTTGATTGAAAATGTATTTTGAAATGTTGAGTCAAGCTAGTTGGCATTTTATCTTTACTTTCCCAAGTCAAGCATTTTCTTTTGTTTTGCTGATTGTTGTAAGACGTGTTTTGTAACTACACGGTTTTATTTGATATAAAAGTTACTGAATTTTGCCACAATCTTGTTACCAGAACTACGCTCGGTCTGATTCACACGGGGTCGTGATACGTAGGCAATCCACATAAGATTCGACCACCACCAAAAAGAAAGAAATCCATAGGGAAAATAACAATAAGGCTTGCAAAGATAATCGAAAAAAAAAAAAAAAGAAAAAAAGAAAAGAAAAAGAAAAAGAAAAGGGCCGGAATGACGCATGTTAAGAGTACATGTAGAAAGGGTTATTTGGTTAGGTGCATTGCATCCAACGTGCTATAACATATCTGTCAAACTCGGTGAACTAACAAGTTTGTTGCGTATTCCGGAAAGTTTAGCAGTTGGTTTGACAGAATATACTGGCCAGCCATCACTACCGCACTAGATCCAAAGGACCGATTACAGTCAGCATGTCTAGTTCTGGTAAGAGCCTTGAGGAAGAAAAGTCAGAGTTGCAAGCCATGAAAGAAGAGGTAGACCGGTTAAAACAGCAGATAACAGAGATGCACCTGGCCTGGGCCAGGGAACAGTCTTCACCGCACCGACCTACTCTCACATCAGCCCCGGAACATCCACCCCTTGATCCATCGACAAGCGCCCCAATTTATCCATACTACCAAGGGGAAAACCCTTATGTCGCCCAAATCCCACCGGCCAAACCAAATCCTCCCCCAGCCACTCCTGTTTTCGTGGCACCTCCACCTGTTCCTCTGCAAAGACCGGCCGGGGAGCCGCATGTTCAAATTCACGACAATTCCTACTATCCTCCCGAGCCTACCTTCAGGGCTCCTGAACCACATCCGCACACACCTCATTGGGATAGTCCGGCAGAACCGGAAAAGCATTTCCAAAGCGCGGAACACGAGGAAGTTATCAGAAAAGTTAAGAGCCTGGAGCAGTCCTTCAGGAATATGCACGGTTTGGGCAACCAGGTCAGTGTCGCCTACAAGGATCTGTGCCCATTTCCGGATGTCCAGTTGCCAGCAGGGTTTAAAATGCCCAAATTCGACCTATACGAGGGGCATGGTGATCCGGTAGCCCACCTGCGAGGGTTTTGCAGTAAAATGCAAGGAGCTGGAGGACGGGACGAAATTCCGATAGCTTACTTTGGTCAGAGTTTGGGAGGATCTGCGTTGGAGTGGTACACTAGACAGGATCCCAGTAGATGGTTTACGTGGGATGATTTGGCCCAAGCATTCATCGGCCAGTTCCAGTACAACCTTGAAATAGTCCCGGACCGTTTGTCATTGCTGAAGATAGAAAAGAAACCCGCCGAGAGTTTCAGGGAATTCGGGTTCCGCTGGAGGGAACAGGCAGCTAGGGTGGACCCGCCCATGAGAGAAAACGAGATGGTGGATTACTTTTTGCAAACACTAGAGCCGACCTACTTCGGACATCTGGTGACGTCCGTAGGGAAGTCATTCACCGAGGTGATAAAAATGGGGGCCATGATCGAAGAAGGTTTGAAAACCAACAAGATCATGAGCTATTCAGCACTGAAAGCCACCACTCAGGCTATCCAAAGTGGTACTGGAGGAGTACCGGGGAAAAAGAGGAGAGAGGAAGTTGCGGCCGTCGAGTCCGGGGCATGGTTCAGAAATAGAGGCCCCGCACCCCAATATAGCCCACCCCAACCTCACCACCAAAATTACTCCCACAACCCATATAACCACCCGCAACATTACTATCCCGCACCCGATCCCCATTTTACTGTCCACCACGCACAGTCCTATTCTGCACCTCCCGTCCATGCACCGTGGCGTGCACCAAATCCGCAAAACAATCACCCACCCCCAAGAGCTTACAGAAACCCCTCGGGCGCGAGTTTCCGTCCGAACCAAGCATTCAGGGGCGACAGGGCGCCGAGGCCAAAGACTTTCACTCCCTTAGAAGAGTCTTACACCAGTCTGTTCCACCGGTTAAAGCAGGTAGGGTTGCTGAATCCGGTTGAAGCTAAGCTGCCAAACCCTCTTCCGAAGAACCTGGACCATTCAGTAAATTGTGCCTACTGCTCGGGATGTCCGGGACACGATACAGAAAAGTGTTGGAGGCTAAAGACGGCCATCCAGGAGCTCATTGACACTCGCAGGATTGAGGTCCAGACTCCAACAGAGCCCAACATCAACCAAAACCCGCTCCCAGCTCATCATGAGACCAATATGATCGAGTTGGTACGGGCGGAGGAAGGAAAGGAGAAAGCCTCTCAGACCGTGATGATGATTAAGTCTAGCGGGGCAAGAACGAGAAAAGGGCCAAGCTGTGATGAGTCGCCCAGTTGCAAGAAGGACATACCAGGAGAGTCGGAAGCAGGAAAGGAAAGTGTGAACGAAGTACCGGTGAAGCCGGCCAAGATAGTTGTACCAGGGGCAGCAATCAAGCCCATCTTGACAGTAGCAGGCGTTCGAATGGATCCTTTCATCATCCAGCCGGCAACACAGCTGCCAGTAACTGATAGCCGGGCTGTCCCATGGAATTATGCTCGGATTACAACGACCTACAGAGGAAAGGAGGTGAAAGAGGAAGTTTGTGAAGCCCAAGGGTTGACCCGCTCGGGGAGATGTTTTGCCCCTGCGGAATTGAGGAAGACCACTCCGGCAGTATTGAAAAAGCCGGTCACTGATGAAGAAGCGGAAGAATTCTTGAAAAAGATGAAGCTCCACGACTACTCCGTCTTAGAGCAGTTGAAGAAGACTCCGGCGCAAATATCATTGCTATCCTTGCTGATACATTCCGAAGAACATCGGCAAGCATTGATGAAAGTCCTGAATGAGGCACATGTACCGGATAAAATCTCAGTGAGCCATTTGGAGAAGATCACCAATCGGATCTTCGAAGCAAATCGGATCACCTTCACCGACGACGAGTTGCCTGAGGAAGGCACTGAGCATAACAGGGCTTTATATCTTACGGTGAAGTGTGAAGAGGCGGTGGTTACCAAAGTCTTGGTCGATAATGGGTCCAGTGCTAACATTTGTCCTCTCTCTACACTGGGCAAATTGAAGGTAGACATCGGCAGGGTACGCAAGAACAGCGTATGTGTTCGAGGGTTCGACGGAGGAGGCAAAGCGTCGGTTGGCGACATAGTGCTAGTCTTGACAATCGGGCCAGTGGAGTTCACCATGGAATTCCAGGTGCTGGACATGGTGGTGTCATATAACCTCCTAATAGGGCGACCATGGATTCACGCCGCAAGAGCAGTTCCATCCAGCTTACACCAGCTCGTCAAGTTTGAATGGGACCAGCAGGAGATCGTCGTCCATGGAGAGAACGATCCACAATCAGGCACCATCATTCCCTTTGTTGAAACAGAAGAAGATGTTGGGCCGTGGGTATATCAGGTCCGCGATGCGGTGTCCGCCAATCGAGTTCCGGAAGGGGAATGCATTCCCGATGACAGGACGATTACTGCAGATGTCATGGTGGCTCACGAAATGTTGCGACATGGTTTCATACCCGGTAAAGGTCTAGGTGCATCTCTGCAAGGAATCATACAACCGGTATCGGTGGTCGAGAACTTGGGAACCTTCGGCTTGGGATTCCAGCCAACCTCAGAGGACATCCGGCAAGCAAAGAGGAGTAAGCAGAAAACATGGGTGCTCTCAAAACCTGTTCCACGCCTTTCCCAATCTTTTATCAGGTCCGGAGCAAGAGGACATCCAGCGACAAAGATTCCCGGTCCCTACGATCAGGCCAGATGAAGAGTTCTTCAGGAAGTTCGAGGACCTATTCACAGATGTATGTATGCTCGAGGACGGTGAAGGATCTAGTCACGCCGAGATACAGTTTGTGGGACCAAAGGCAAAACTGAATAACTGGAAGGCTACTCCTCTCCCTGTCCGGAAGGAGTCTTGGTAGTTTGTCTTGGATTGTTTTTCTTTCGAAATGTTGTGTTGGGGGTTTGTCCCCGGAGTAAAATCCAGTTGTTTTTAGTTCATTTTTGATTTAAGTTTGCAGTTTGTTTTCCCTTTGTACAACTCCCATCAATGAAATTTGGTTCCTTCGTGTCTAATTTTGTTTATCTTTTCTTCCTTTTACTTTTCTGAACAGCTTTCTTGCAACTGATCTTAATGATATGGCGTGCTTAAAGATTAATCAACCCAGTCCAGAAAGTCAATCGGGTTTGGAAATAATAACGCATGAAATAAGAAGTGACGAGAGTGAGTCGGAGTACGGCGACGATGAAGCCGTAGAAGAAATCGGTGAAGAATTAAGTCACTTCGAGGAAAAACCCAAACCGAATTTAAATGATACTGAGGCCGTTAATCTAGGGAATGCGGATGACGTCAAGGAAACCCGGATAAGTGTCCATATTGAACCCAACCTGAGAGAAGAACTGATCAAAACACTCATGGAGTTTAAAGACATTTTCGCATGGTCGTACGACGACATGCCCGGACTCAGCACTGATCTAGTGGTTCATAGATTACCCACTGATCCGGCATATCCTCCCGTCAAGCAAAAGCTGCGGAAATTCAAGACGGAGATGAGTGTGAAGATTAAGGAGGAGGTAACCAAGCAGTTGCAGGCGAAAGTCATTCGTGTCACTCGATACCCTGAATGGTTGGCTAACGTAGTACCGGTGCCAAAGAAAGACGGAAAGATCAGGGTATGCGTGGACTATCGCAATCTCAACAAGGCAAGTCCTAAGGATAATTTCCCACTTCCCAATATCCATATCCTGATTGATAATTGCGCCGGACGCGAAATTGGATCCTTTGTGGACTGTTATGCGGGATATCATCAGATTTTGACGGATGAAGAGGACGCAGAAAAGACGGCTTTTATCACACCGTGGGGGACTTATTGCTACCGAGTGATGCCGTTTGGTTTGAAGAATGCAGGGGCAACATATATGAGGGCGATGACTACGGTATTCCATGACATGATACACAAGGAAATTGAAGTGTACGTGGATGATGTGATCGTAAAATCCAGACGTCAAGAAGACCATGTTGCCGACCTCATGAAGTTCTTTCAAAGACTTCGAAGGTACGACATCAAGCTCAATCCGGCCAAATGCGCATTCGGAGTTCCATCAGGAAAATTGCTAGGATTCATCGTCAGCCGACGGGGCATTGAGTTGGACCCATCCAAAATCAAGTCCATTCAAGAGCTACCCCCGCCAAAGAATAAAACAGAGGTAATGAGCCTGTTGGGAAGGTTGAATTACATCAGTAGGTTTATTGCCCAGCTCACGGCAACCTGTGAACCCATATTCCGTCTATTGAAAAAAGACGCGGCGATAGAATGGACGGCAGAATGTCAAGAAGCGTTTGACCGGATCAAAGGGTATCCGTCAAATCCACCCG
The DNA here is from genome assembly GCA_032618575.1 of Nicotiana noctiflora. Classification (NCBI taxonomy): domain Eukaryota; kingdom Viridiplantae; phylum Streptophyta; class Magnoliopsida; order Solanales; family Solanaceae; genus Nicotiana; species Nicotiana noctiflora. Next base: position 22,704 of record JASVEL010012935.1, read on the forward strand.
TACTAGTTCCGCCTGAGCCAGGTAGACCCCTGATTCTTTATCTGACGGTCTTGGAGAATTCGTTTGGCTGCGTACTGGGGCAGCATGATCTTACTGGCAGGAAGGAACGGGCCATTTACTACCTCGGTAAGAAGTTCACAGTCCACGAGGTCAAGTACACTCATCTAGAAAAGACATGTTGCGCCCTGACTTGGGTAGCCCAAAAGCTGAAACACTACTTGTCTTCTTACACCACTTACCTCATTTCGCGTCTGGATCCGTTGAAGTATATTTTCCCAGAAACCTATGCCTACAGGGAGGTTAGCAAAATGGCAAATATTACTTACGGAGTTCGACATCATATACGTGACAAGGACGGCTATGAAAGCTCAAGCCCCGGCCGATCACTTAGCCGAGAATCCCGTTGACGACGAATACGAACCTTTGAGGACGTATTTTCCAGATGAGGAAGTATTGCAGATTGAGGGGTTAGAACCGACCAAGGATCCAGGATGGAAGCTCTTCTTCGATGGAGCGGCAAACGCAAAAGGAGTCGGAGTAGGGGCTGTGCTCATATCTGAAACAGGACATCATTATCCTGTTACTGCTCAACTGCGTTTTCATTGCACCAACAATATGGCCGAGTACGAGGCATGTATCTTGGGGTTGCGATTAGCGGTGGACATGGACGTACAGGACGTCTTGGTCTTGGGGGACTCGGACCTTCTGGTACATCAGATTCAGGGAGAATGGGAAACCAGAGATTTAAAGCTTATCCCATATCGTCAGTGTTTGCATGATTTGACCAAACGCTTTCGATCGGTAGAATTCAGGCACATCCCAAGGATGCATAATGAGGTTGCCGACGCGTTGGCTACTTTAGCATCAATGCTACATCACCCGGATAAGGTTCGTGTCGATCCATTACATATCCAGATCCGGGATCAACATGCTTATTGTAATGTGATAGAGGAAGAGGTGGATGGTGAGCCGTGGTTTCATGATGTCAAGGAATACCTCAGGTTAGGAGTATACCCAGAGCAAGCAACCGGAGATCAAAAGCGAGCTATTCGGCGGTTGGCGAACGGATTTTTCCTTAGTGGAGGGGTGCTGTACAAAAGAACCCCAGATTTGGGATTGTTGAGATGTATAGATGCAAGTCAAGCCACAACAGTGATGACGGATATACACTCGGGAGTTTGCGGACCACACATGAGCGGATACGTATTGGCAAAGAAGATTCTTCGAGCAGGATATTATTGGCTCACTATGGAGCGGGATTGTATAAGTTTTGTGCGAAGATGCCATCAGTGTCAGATTCACGGAGATTTGATTCATTCTCCGCCGACTGAATCGCATACAATGTCCGCACCATGGCCGTTTGTCGCATGGGGTATGGATGTTATTGGACCTATTGAGCCTGCAGCTTCCAACGGTCACAGGTTCATTCTGGTAACGATTGATTATTTTACCAAGTGGGTGGAGGCCAAAACATTCAAATCAGTGACCAAGAAGGCGGTAGTGGACTTCGTACACTCCCACATCATTTGTAGGTTTGGAATCCCAAAGATGATCATTACAGATAACGGTGCAAATCTTAACAGTGGATTGATGAAAGAGGTATGTCAACAGTTCAAGATTACACACCGAAATTCCACACCGTATCGCCCAAAAGCAAATGGTGCGGTCGAGGCAGCAAACAAGAACATAAAGAAGATATTGAGGAAAATGGTAGAAGGATCTAGGCAATGGCATGAAAAGTTACCGTTTGCGCTGTTGGGTTATCGCACTACCGTCCGGACTTCGGTAGGTGCAACTCCTTACTTGTTGGTGTACGGGACTGAAGCAGTAATACCCGCAGAAGTTGAAATTCCATCCCTCCGAATTGTCGCTGAAGCTGAGATTGATGACGACGAGTGGGTCAAAACCCGATTAGAGCAATTGAGCTTGATCGATGAAAAGAGATTGAAAGCAGTATGTCACGGCCAATTGTATCAAAAGAGAATGGCGAGAGCATATAACAAGAAGGTACGTCCCAGGAGATTTGAAGTGGGACAACATGTGCTGAAGAGAGTTCTACCACATCAGGCCGAGGCGAAAGGCAAGTTCGCTCCAAATTGGCAGGGACCTTTTGTGGTGACTAGAGTATTATCCAATGGCGCTCTATGTCTGACGGATGTTGAAGGAAGATGCACCGATATGGCTATCAATTCTGATGCAGTCAAGAGATATTATGTGTAATTCTTTAATGCGTTTGTCAACGTTTGGTTTCGTTTGTGTGTATTTGGCATTTTTCGGAGAATGAAATGACAGAGGCAATTTTTCTACTACCCAAACACTTTAACCTTTGTTTCCCCATTTGAGCCTTAATTATTCTTTCATATACCCTCTTTCGAAATCATCAAGGAAGATGTGTAACAGAATAGAAAAGAAACAAAGAAGTAATACAAGAAAAAGTGAACTACGTTCGACCTGATTCCTCAAGAAGGATACGTAGGCGCCACACGGCTCGGTCATAATAAAATAAAAATCAAAAATCCCCCAAGCAACAAAACTGGGGCAGAAGTCATTGTTTCGTTAGAAAGATAGTGTGGATTCCGAAAGTTGTAACAAGCTAACCGTCGAGGCTAAACCCCTTTCTTCAGCCTCACGCGCGGAAACCATATCAAGAACCAGAAAGACCTCTCGATCAGTATTCGAGAAGTGCCAAGTCATGTGAATGAGAGCCAAGAGTGACGTCCCGACCCTCGATTGAATTCAGGATGCACAAACCAAAAGGGGATAACGCTCTAGAGAGAATCTCAGGGGCGATACCCCGCCGCAAGGAAAGAAAGCATAAACGAGAGAGTCTTAACGGTGAAAACCCTCGCGGGCACCTTAAGGCGAAGGAAGTCGAGAGAAGTAAAATGAGAGAGTCTTACGGTGAAAACCTTTACGGGCACCTTAAGGCGACGGGAGATAGAGAGAAATGAGAGAATCTCATTAGTGAAAACCCTTTGAAGGGCACTGTGAGGTGACAGGACGAGATGGTTACAAGATGTCCTGCATGAGGCAGGGTTTGGACATCCGTGTACCTCGAGCAGGACGCGGCATCAGAAAGTGATTGATATGAATAGACTGGGTAGTTTAATCTCAAAAGCGCGGCATAACCGTTGGATCAGGCACACATTCAGATAAGTTTTCCTATTTTGAGTTCAGAAAAGTTTTTCTCTTCTTTTGTCATTTGCGGTCAGTAGTCTTTTCTTTTCTTTCATTTTCGAAAATTGATTCTTCAAAGCTTACTACCAAGTCTCCCAAAGCAGTATATTGAAAGTGAATAGGCGTGGAACGAGGCAATAAGACAGAAGTCGTTACGATAGTAAGATTGGGATGACAGGCTGAGTGGGAGGTTCGCAAGAATTATGGAGTATGATGGACACATGCGGCATGTCCGAAAGATGATTTCGCGCAACAGATCACCGGCTAAAGAGAGTCGGATCAAACCAAAGAGTGGAATAAAAGGAAAGATGAGAGGTCGTTCGTGGAAAAAGCATCGTCCCAAGCAAGCGTCAACGTCGCCCACAAAGTTCGAAAGAGGCCAAGCAGCTGAAAGAGAAAAGAAAATAGCCCCAACAAGAGTGGCACGACCACTCACCGCATTTTGAAACTAACAATTTTTCTTTGATTTAAAAGCAGGAAAAGAGGGTTCGTTGGCAGAAAAGCATACCGTCCAGAAGTTTATCAAACTGGGGCAGAAAATTTTCTCCTGTTGCGAAAATTTTCCGGAAAGCAAGACTCAGAGGATAAGGGTAGAAAGCAATACGAGATTTCGGGAAGTACCGGCTCCGAGCAGAATAGTTTTGAGAAAGGCTAGACGACACGATGGGGTATTATTTGGGCTTGGTATCATCCCAGCAGTTGTGGGGAAAATAAAACCATGGCTTCGAGATTCCCCTAGCAGTATTACATTCCATAATTTGCTCGAGGAGGCAAAAGCGTGAGTCCCACAGGAGGTATGGGAAGAAGGAAGAGCATGAGAGGTGAAGGAAACAAAGAATACTTCCTCAGCAGTATCACCCCCAGCAGGCGAGTAAACAGTTCCAAAAATATCCCCAGCAGCCAGAAGAAAAGCAATACGACCGGGGGAAAGCAATCCCAAGACAGGATAATTCAGAAGAGAAGGTGGTCCGGGAGGCAACGCAGGAAGAAGGAGATGGTACAAGAGGCAAGGAAGGTAATCAAGATAGGATGAAATCAGTGAGTAGTAGTTGAAGTCAGGGAGCCCGCCTGGAGAATGGAGTGGCGATTTAATTTTGAAGCATTAGTCAAAGGAAATGAGGGAATGAAGGAAAATTTTCCCAGCATCATTATCCTCAGCAGGTAAGTAAACAATTCCAAAGATATCCTCAGGAGTCAAGGAAAAATAACACGACCTAGGAGGAAAGCAATTCCGAAACAAGGTAATTCAGAAGAAAGGATGGGATGGAGTTAATGAGTTGTAGTTGAAGTCAGGGTGCCCGCCTGAAGAATGAAGTGGCGATTTTATTTTGAAGTAGTAGTTGAAGTCAGGGAGCCCGCCCGAAGAACGGATTGGCGATTTATTTTGAAGTTGTAGTTGAAGTCAGGGAGCCCGCCTGGAGAATGGAGTGGCGATTTAATTTTGAAGTTGTAGTTGAAGTCGGGGAGCCCGCCTGGAGAATGGAGTGGCGATTTAATTTCGAAGCAGTAGTCGGGAGCCCGCCCGGAGAACGGAGTGGCGATTTAATTTTGAAGTTGTAGTCGAAGTCGGGGAGCCCGCCCGGAGAACGGAGTGGCGATTTAATTTTGAAGCAGTAGTCGAAGTCAGAGGGAGCCCGCCCGGAGAACGGAGTGGCGATTTAATTTCGAAGCTGAAGTCAGGGAGCCCGCCCGGAGAACGGAGTGGCGATTTTATTTCGAGTTGTAGTCGAAATCGGGAGCCCGCCCGGAGAACGGAGTGGCGATTTAATTCTGCAGCTGTAGTTGAAGTCGGGAGCCCGCCCGAAGAACGGATTGGCGATTTATTTTGAAGTTGTAGTTGAAGTCAGGAAGCCCGCCCGGAGAACGGAGTGGCGATTTAATTTTGAAGTTGTAGTCGAAGTCGGGAGCCCGCCCGGAGAACGGAGTGGCGACGTAATTTTGAAGTCGTAGTCGAAGTCGGGAGCCCGCCCGGAGAACGGAGTGGCGATTTAATTCTGAAGTTGTAGTCGAAGTCAGTGGGAGCCCGCCCGGAGAACGGAGTGGCGATTTAACTTCGAAGTAGTAGTCGAAGTCGTGAGCCCGCCCGGAGAATGGAGTGGCGATTAATTTCGAAGTAAAGTCGGGAGCCCGCCCGGAGAATGGAGTGGCGATTTAATTTTGAAGTTGTAGTCGAAGTCGGGGAGCCCGCCCGGAGAATGGAGTGGCGATTTAATTTTGAAGTAGTTGAAGTCAGGGAGCCCGCCCGGAGAACGGAGTGGCGATTTAATTTTGAAGTAGTAGTCAGGGAGCCCGCCCGGAGAATGGAGTGGCGATTTTATTTTGAGTAGTAGTTGAAGTCCGGGAGCCCGCCCGGAGAATGGAGTGGCGATTTAATTTTGAAGTTGTAGTTGAAGTCGGGGAGCCCGCCTGAAGAATGGAGTGGCGATTTAATTTTGAAGTTGTAGTCGAAGTCAGGGAGCCCGCCCGGAGAATGGAGTGGCGATTTAATTTTGAAGTTGTAGTTGAAGTCGGGAAGCCCGCCCGGAGAACGGAGTGGCGATTTAATTTTGAAGTTGTAGTTGAAGTCGGAAGCCCGCCCGGAGAACGGAGTGGCGATTTAATTTTGAAGTAGTAGTTGAGTCAGGGAGCCCGCCCTGGAGAACGGAGTGGCGATTTTATTTCGAAGTCGTAGTCGAAGTCGGGAGCCCGCCCGGAGAATGGAGTGGCGATTTTATTTCGAAGTAGTAGTTGAAGTCAGGGAGCCCGCCTGGAGAATGGAGTGGCGATTTAATTTTGAAGTAGTAGTCGAAGTCGGGGAGCCCGCCTGGAGAATGGAGTGGCGATTTAATTTTGAAGTAGTAGTTGAAGTCAGGGAGCCCGCTTTTATTTTGAAGTTGTAGTTGAAGTCAGGGAGCCCGCCTGGAGAATGGAGTGGCGATTTAATTTTGCAGTTGTAGTTGAAGTCAGGGAGCCCGCCTGAAGAATGGATTGGCGATTTATTTTAAAGTTGTAGTTGAAGTCAGGGAGCCCGCCTGGAGAACGGAGTGGCGATTTAATTTCGAAGTTGTAGTTGAAATCAGGAAGCCCGCCTGGAGAATGGAGTGGCGATTTAATTTTGAAGTTGTAGTCGAAGTCGGGGAGCCCGCCCGGGAGAATGGAGTGGCGATTTAATTTTGAAGTAGTAGTTGAAGTCGGGGAGCCCGCCTGGAGAACGGAGTGGCGATTTAATTTTGGCGCAGTGAAGTCGGGAGCCCGCCCGGAGAACGGAGTGGCGATTTTATTTTGAAGTTGTAGCTGAAGTCGGGGAGCCCGCCCGGGAGAATGGAGTGGCGATTTAATTTTGAAGTTGTAGTCGAAGTCGGGGAGCCCGCCTGAAGAACGGAGTGGCGATTAATTTTGAAGTTGTAGTCGAAGTCCAGGGAGCCCGCCCGGAGAACGGAGTGGCGATTTAATTTTGAAGTTGTAGTTGAAGTCGGGAGCCCGCCCGGAGAACGGAGTGGCGACTTATTTTGAAGTTGAAGGCCGGGAGCCCGCCCGGAGAATGGAGTGGCGATGATCTCAGTGTAGTCGGAGCCCGCCCGGAGAATGGAGTGGCGATTTTATTTTGAAGTTGTAGTCGAAGTCGGGAGCCCGCCCGGAGAATGGAGTGGCGATTTTATTTCGAAGTTGTAGTTGAAGTCGGGGAGCCCGCCGGGAGAATGGAGTGGCGATTTAATTTTGAAGTAGTAGTTGAAGTCGGGAAGCCCGCCCGGAGAATGGAGTGGCGATTTAATTCTGAAGTTGTAGTTGAAGTCGGGGAGCCCGCCCGGAGAATGGAATGGCGATTTAATTTTGAAGTAATAGTCGAAGTCAGGGAGCCCGCCCGGATAACGGAGTGGCAATTTACTTTTTAATTTGGTAGAGGAAAGCGGTAGAATGTAACATAAATCTCCGGCATGAATCCAAGTTCGTAAGAAGAGAAGAAGCAGATCGAAGGAACGCCAAGTCAGACAAGATGGCAAGGATCGCGACAAGATCAAGTTAAAAAGGATAGATAAGAACTTGTAGTATTGTAACTTAGTCTAGCTTCTTGTTTTTGTTGCTTAGCGCGGTGTAACAAGGAAATCAGCTAAGCAGTGGTAACAGCAGTAACAGCGGCAACAGCAGTAACAGCGAGATCGCAACGGGCATGGTAGTCCCAGCTACCAGAACTTCCCGAACTACATTGACCTGATTCCCTTTTAGCCAGGGATATGTAGGAGACCTTTGAAGCAAGGTTCGGTCAAAACTTTTTCAAAATGCTTCATACGGAGTGTTCGAACGGGCAAAAATCGCTTATATCCGCTCATTTATCTTTGCACGAAAACTCTGCGTGTTTACGCGCAAAGAGGGGCAGCTGTGAGCACGTGATTTTTGCCTTACTTGAGAAGTACTCCCAGAAAAATTCAAAAAAAAATAAAATAGTTTTGTGTTAAGCATGATTTTTGTGATTTTTGTGTTATCTTTATTTTTACATTTTTGCATTTTTGTGTGTGCGTGTTTATTTATTTAAATTAGTAAAATACAAAAATATATATATTATGTTTTGCATTTTAGTGTTTAATATCAAAATCAAGTGATATGTAACTATGTAGGATAATTGCAGTAAAAATTAATATATATATATATATATATATATATATATATACACACATCATGGAGTCTAGTTTTTAAGAATGAAGAGATTGGGCCAAAACCCAATTCCATGCAGAGGCCCAAACCACCGGTCCAGTCCGTCCCAACCCGTTACACCCCAAACGACGTCGTTCCGTCTTAAGTGAAGAGATCCAGGCCGTCGATCAGTGTTGATCCGATGGACCTCATTAATCGCTCCACTGTGCAATCCTGGCCGTTGGATTCTCATCATCCAACGGCCGAGATTAAAGCGTCAATTTTAAACCTACCAAAGAACCCCCCCATACCCCCCGCACCCGTTCATTCCCTCCCATACTCATCTTCGTCTCTCCAGAGACGATCAATCGCCGCCGCACCTCCGCCACCCTCCGCCTACCGGAAATCGCCTCGCGGCGGTTCCGGTAGGCCAATCACTCCCATTTTTACACCACACACTCGTCTCAACCTCCCCATCCCAACCCCGTGCATGGCTTAGGTCGAATCCATCTGGAACTTCTCGAATCTTCATTTGAAGATTCGAGTCGAACTTCAACCAACTCTAATTGACCCCAAACTCAGGCAATACCCTTACCAGACCTCCCTCACACCATAACCCCCATTGATTTCCGTCGAATCTAACCAGAACCAGTAAAGCCCCAAATTTGGACCCTCAAGAACCCTAGAAAATCAAATGTTAAAATTCATCAAAGATTTGGGGTCTAGTGGGCCTTAATCGAAGTGTTTTTATTTAAGAACACTTCGACTAAGGTTCGTTCGACCTCAAAGCAAGCAAAGTCTGAGGCGAGCTCGGGTCCGTCGAGTATAAAGCTTTGGAGCCTTTCCCGTTGGTGCGGCTGTCATTGGTAATTAAGGTCTAACTAATTGTTTAGTTTAGTTTGCTTAACCTGTTCTTTTTTCTTCTATTTTTATCCTTTAAATTATTCTGGCCATCTTCAATGGACCTTTTATTTGGTCGCTTCCTTCTGTGTTCATGTAGTTAAAATGAATCGTATATTCAGTTCGTTTAAGGTCGTCAAGCATTTAATTCGTATTCGATTTTGTTCCTTGATTCTGCTTGAAGCATATTGAATCTGTAGGTCACTCATTTGTTATCAATTGTGTATGTTTGTCGTCGACTAATCAATGTGGTCGAGTAGTTTCGTAGGTCTTGTTTATTAGCATTGATTGAATAGCCGTTAGGAATTAAATTGGTGGTTTGATTGATTGGTCATTATGAAATAGGAATCGAATTGGTTTGATTTGTTTGAATTAAAATAGGACCATGAATTGTACTCCTGGTAGTTTCTGCAAAGCATTAAGCTGATAGGCCTGTTGTGAACTAAGTAAAGTAATAGCTTAATGAGGGCGGATGACTGTGCAAAACACTGGCAGTTAAGTAGGAATCACATGGGCACAATATCACTAAGGGAGGGCACACCTGAATGTTAATGTCATGACTGCCAGTGCACTGGTTGATTAAAATATGGCATAAGGCACTTGTTAGTGGGCTGGCAGAGCATGGGCTAGGCAGAGGGATGGGTCTGCCCAGGGGAATCTACTGGGCTGGCAGAGAAGAGTATGGGCAGGGTAGGTCTGTTGATTATTGTATTTTAGAGTTTCTGATCCTTTTGGCTTGAGGGGAGTTCATTTAACTATAAGTATAAGATATACATGTTGAGAAAAGGGGGATTGAGAAAAAAAGGGGAGCAATCTGAGAGAGGCTAACAGGAGAAACATTATAGGCAGTGATAACTGGAGTAACTGGAGAGAAAGGAGACTGATAAAATACATTGGATATACAGAGAGTAAGGGCTGACAATACACATATACAAGACTATAGATAGAGAAAGCTAGGAAGCATAGACCAAGAGACTGTTTCATTGGCTTTTGGTCACTGTTTTCGTGTGTTTTAGGTGGTTGTCCCTGCTGTTGGTTCTTAGTTCTCATGCTACTGTTGTTGGTTTGCTTCACTGGTTGGTTTTTGTTGCTGTGATTGTACCTGGGCTTTTGTTTTGTTCTATCTTCTGGGTGTTGCCTGGTGCTGTTTGCTGTGGTTGTTGATTTGTTGTTGATCCTGTTGTTGGGATTGTTAATTGGCCACTGGTTGCTGTTGTTCTCTTGGTTGTTGTTGTTGCTGTGTATATAGTGGCAGTAACTGCCACTGATTGCTGTTGGTCTGCTGTTTGCTTGGTTTCATCGGTTTAACTGACCTCCATTCTCTTGCTTTGTCGATTTCCAGGTATTTCATTACTGCCTGAAGCTGTAGACATGAATGGAAGCAATAAAATTTATGTTTATTGATTATCATGTCCTTGTAACTCATATCAAAACTTAGTTAGATACATGTGTACTCATTAAGAAGAGCCTGAGCATGTAGTAGACTGTATGGGTTGTCACTGTATTAACTTCATATTTCCCTAACCCGTTATAGTAGAAATGGTCTGCTGGAAAACACACTATGTAATGGACAGTGAATCAGTGAAATACATGCTGTTATAGGTGTTAATTTGTCCAAGTTAAAAGTGTATAACACCCAGTGTAGAAGTAAATAGAGGCATAATGATGGTAGCTTGGTCGAAAGTTATGGATTAGTAAGTACCATGTTCAATGTTCGAGTAGTTAATTGTAACAATAAGCATGTAAATCCCGTTTTATCCGTAGTTTGTTTAAAAAGGGAATCAGGACGATTGATATATCACTTCATTGCCATTTGATTATCCGTACATTTTAGTTCGTGTATATTTACTATGATCTAGATCCTTTACACGAAAACTGATTATCAATTAGATTAGATTAAAATCAGAAGCATGTTCAATATTCTTTTCTTAAATAAAACAAAAGTTTTTCTGTTAACTAATTAGCTTAGCTAAATTGAATAAAAATCGAAGTTTAAGTAGTTTAAGAGCATAGTAAAGAGGAAATTGTCTTCTGGCGTTTAATTTTGAGTCGGGGCTCTATTGAATGGCCCAAATGAAAGAAAGTATCAAATTAGTAGGTGATGATAAACGATTAACATTTTCTTTATTAGAGATAAATCAAGTAGAGAATATAGTTCATCTTAGGATCGGCCTTAATAATAATGAGACGAGCCTCGCCAAACGCGAATACACAATCGCGGGGCCCTCGAATAATTGTCATGAAAACTTAGACTTGGAAGGACCGTTTAGTGAATTTCACGGTCCTTTTCCCAAAGTTAAATAGACGATAGACTCTTTGGGCACGACTTGAAATAAAATTACTTTCCTGAATACGGGTGTGCATTTATGTAACCCAAATCTTGCTCTCGGCGAAACTGAAATACATTAGAGTCGCAGGCGTACTGGTTACGGTGCGGCTCGAAACGTGTTTTCGTAACGCCGCAATTCTTCTAAAAATAAGAGCGGAGCATTAAAAGCACATAGTCAAAATATATAAAAGGATCAGATAGAAACAAAATTGCAATTGAGCGACCGTGCTAAAACCACGGAATCCGGGAGTGCCTAACACCTTCTCCCGGGTTAACAGAATTCCTTATCCAGATTTCTAGTTTCGCAGACTGTATTACAGAGCCATAAATTTCCTCGGTTCGGGATTAAACCGGTGACTTGGAACACCATTATTTTTCCAAGTGGCGACTCTGAATTAAATAAACTAATCCCGTCTCGATTGTCCTTTAATTGGAAAAACTCCCTCGCACCCTCGCGAGTGCGTAAAAAGGAGGTGTGACAGTAAGTACATCTTTGGAGCAACCTTTTCTATGTCAATAATTATTATGGAATAATTTCAAACATTATGCTATTTTTTTGGCAAATTTATTTGAATTATAACAAATGAATCTAATTTACTTAGATGACCTACTCCTTCATTTCTTATTCTCTTCAAATTGGATGAATTTTTACTTTACATTGGCATATGTACATACCTCGAGCTAATTAGCTCCATATGGATTTTTAGTATTATTTTATAACAAAAGTGTTACAAAAAAACTATACAAATATGTCACGATCCAAATTTTACATATCGTGACGGCGTCTATCACATTACTATGCAAGCCGAAAATCACAATATACCATGCATGATTAGCATTTAAAATCATATCATGATAAGTTTAAAAGTAAGGTCCTATAAATACCGATACACAAATAGTGTGATTCGACACAACACCCAAAAAAATTAGGTGTCACTAAGTACATGAGCATCAATACCAAAAGCTGAAACACTGTCTAAGAAGGTAGAATATATATATATATATATATATATATATACGGATGCCAAGCAGCTACCTCGATGGTCTTCAAACTGATCTAGATCCAACACAAGCAACACCGTGTTTAGAAGTACCTAGATTTACACATGAAGTGCAAAGTATAGTATGGGTACAACCAACTGAATAAGTATCAAAAGTAAATACGACAAGGTAAGAGAAGCATAAATTATTAATGATATTAGCTGCCACATGTGCAGTTTCATATTTTAAACTAGCACAAAACAGTGGCATGCATGCAGAGGAAGGAAACAATTAGACCAGATAGAGGATCAAAGAAATGCAAATTCCACACACGACACAGACAACTCACATGTTGTATGGACAACTCATGTGTGACACGAACAACTCACGTGTCAATAAATTTTAATATATGGATCCGCATGGATAACTCACAAGCCAATAATATCAATAGATGGTTCCGCACAGACAACTCGTGTGATGTACGGATAACTGACGTGTCAATAATATCAATAGATGGATCCGCACAGATAACTCACGTGCTAATAATATAATCTGCCCGGCATAGCCACAAGCCTCCAGTCCAAACATATTATACATGAGCAATTAGGCAAGTATACATGTATGTGATAAATGAAATAAGTTTCCCATGCCCATGGATCGGTACAAATTACACACTAAAGTGTAAGCATTTGCAAAGCGTGATATCATAGCTCAAATCTGCAATTTCATCACTAAAAACATTTATTAAGTTTTTTCAGCAATTTAAACCTCTATATAGCCTCAGCATGACTCAAATAGATCGCATAAACTATTATAACACGAAAGATATCATAGATTTTAAGCTTAACAACCAATTCTAGGTTTATAATAGCTTGAACACAATCTACACATGAATATATGAATCCCGGTGCCCATGCATGGGTACATTCCCATGCATGTGTGCACACAATAACACGTAGCTATCAAAATAGTTCCTCAATCGAGTTTAAATAAGATGCTTACCTCCAGCAATCAAATCACTCCACTAGTAACCCTTTTCCCACGTGTATCGCCCTCCGGAAGGCTTGAATAGTCAAAATAACGTAGTATTATCAACAAAAGTTATAGAATCAATTCCTTATGAAATTGTTAAGTTCTTAATAACTGCCAAAAAGTCAACTCAAAGTCAACCTCGGGCTCACGTCTCAAAAATCACAAAAAGTTACGAAATTTGGACCCCCATTTAACGAAGAGTCCAATCATACCAAAATTACTAAATTTTTATCTCAACTTGACTCTTGTCACGACCCAAATCTATGAGTCGCGGAGCACCCGGTACCTTATTCAACCTAGTATTGTAACATGTCTTTTGTATCACTCAACCATAGGTAAATGCATTAGAGTAAATCATGAGGTGATACAAACTTATACATATGACATACTAGCCTATAAGACCAAAATGATCACTCGTACACTAAATATAGGCCGATAAGGCCATGCAATCTTTCGTGTACTCGATATATGTCTACAAACCTCTAAGAGTACATAAATTTCATAAAGGTTGGGATAGGGCCCCGCCATACTAATCAATACATGTCCTATTCATACTAACCAAATAAGCAACTCTTGAGCAAATGGAGCGTACCAACACCTTCCGCTGAGTTGATAGCCTACTTTGAGGACTCTCAACTTGTCTATCGGACCTGCGGGCATGAAATGCAGCGTCCCCATGCAAAAGGGACGTTAGTACAAATAATGGAGCGTAACCATTTTTCATATCCCATACATATATAATATACATATATATGCGTATATAATACCATTTGGTCATGGGTCAACGTAAATAAATGCAGTACATGGGAAGTACGTCAATAAAATTTCTCGAAATATCATAGGATCATTATGCATTTTATTAATATTATGAAGTAAACTTTATCAACTTACGTATTTTTTGAGACTCATGAACAGATGATAAACCAATAGGACACATGGAGAATCAAGAACATAGGCATCTTTAGTACTTCTATGAATAGAGTTATTTATGAAACTTGTGCATTTGCTCATTTTGGTTATATTGTATGGATCATGCAAAAAAAGAAAGAAGAGAAAGTCTTAATATATCGAAGCTGATTCACTCGATAATACCTCTAACATACGTCAATTGTGAAAACACATAACGGCGGATCGAAGTAGGAAAAATTCGTATAATATTCTTAAGAAAGATGTCTTTAACAAAGAGAGTGGCCCCACTTTAGGATGACTAATCTTTGTCCTTAAGGCCCCAACATGCCACCTACGGTAATGACTAAGAGTAATCTTGGGCTGCCACGTTAAGGAGAATGATTAAACTTATCCAAATAAACTAAATAATAGTAAATCTCCCACTAATTAATCATATAATCAAGAATTATCTCAAATTACTTAAAATACTACTCACTTTTATCGTACCTTACTATCATGGTCATGTGGTATCTTGTATGGTACTAGTCCATAAATACCCGGTATTATAGTTCGAACCATATTTTATCCCAACTTGACAAGCTTCAACGAAACTTACTTTCTTCGATTCGCTTACCCTCGCACCTTCACGAATTTACTTATCACTTATTTGATATAGCGCAATACTTATAATCCCAAAATAATCTCATTCACGAACTTATGTCAATTAACTTTTGACGAAACTTTAACATACGAAAATATGGGATATAACATCTCATTTCCGAGCTTATATCAGTTTACCTATGGCGTACTTCCACAAGCAAACATATGGGGTGTAACCGTTCTCAAATCCTCAAATAAAAGTCTATAAAGTTTCTACAATTTTCAACTCAAAATACTAATTAAACGATGAAAATAATGATGATTTCATGTATATATAAAATCCATATTCGAGTTAGAATCTCTTACCTCAAGGATTTTCTTGAAAATTCCTTCAAGAATTCCCTCAATTCGAGCTCCAAAAGTCTCAAAAATGATAAAATCTCGAAACTCCCTTTCATTGTATTCTGCCCAGTGCATTCACACATGCGGCTAATTTTGTCGCTTCTGCAATACCGCTTTCCGTTCTGCGATCAATAATTCTCTTCTGCAAACTCACGCCAAACCCCAGACCTCACGCACTTGTGGTCTCAAGCTCGCGCATGCAGGTGCGCTTCTGCAAAGGACCTTTCGCTTCTATGATCCAACCCCTTTAGCTCCATTTTAGCTTCTACGACCAACCATCTGTATCTGCGAGATCGCAGATAAGGCACAACCATCACGCATTCGCCTCACCAATAGCCCGATCAAATACACGCATGTGATACCTGGTCGGCTCATGCCGAGTTGCACCTGCGGGAAAAACCCTCGCGGGTGCGATTGCACAAGAATTGAACTCCAATATTTTCCAAGCCCAAGTTTTTAACTTGAATTCAATCTGAATAAAACCTGAGCCCCCCCCCCCCCCCCGACCTCAACTAGATATACCAACACGTCTTAAAATACGATGAACTTAGTCTAGGCCTCAAATCATATCAAACAATATCAAAAAAGAATTACACCCCAATTCAAGCCTAGTGAAACTAACAGATTTCTAACGTCTACAATCGATGTTGAAACCTACCTAATCAATTCTGATTGACCTCAAGTTTTGAATACAAGTCATAAATGACATAACAAACCTATTCAAATTTCTAGGACCAAAATCCGAGCCCAATAACCCCAAAGTCAACTCTCGGTTATACATCTAATTTTCCAACTTTCGACATTTCTAGCCAAAATCACTTACGGACCTCCAAATAAATATAAAGAAACACTCGTAAGTCCAGAATCGCCATACTGTGCTATCAGAACCATCAATACTCTATTCCGGAATTGTATACATATAAGTCAACATCTGGTCAACTATTTCAACTTAAGCTTCCGATATTTGGACTAAGTATCCTAATTCATTCCGAAATATCCTTGGAGCCAAACCACTACTATGATAGGTCACATAACAATTATGCATAGAAAAAATCAGTAAATGGGGGAATGATGCTAAAATACTCAAAACGACCGGCTGAGTCATTACATTATCCCCCTCCTAAACAAACGTTCAACCTCGAACAGGTCTAGATTCATATCTTGAGTCTCAAATATGCGTGGATATCAGCTCCGCATCTCTCGCTCGGTCTCCTAAGTAGCTTCCCTGATAGGATGTCCTCTTTGCTGCACTTTCATTAAAGCTATGTCCTTTGACCTCAACTTTTGAACTAGCCGATCCAAAATGGACACTGTTTCCACATCATAAGTCAAATTATCATCCAACCAAACTGTGTTGAAATCTGAAACATGAGATAGGTCGATATCATATTTCCAAAGCATGGAAACAATAAACATTGGATGAACACTTGACAGACTAGGTGGCAATGCAAGCTTGTAAGTCATCTCTCCAATCCTCTCATGCACCTCAAACGGGCCAATATACCGGGGGCTCAACCTGCCCTTCTTCTCGAACCTCATAACACCGTTCATATGCGAAACTATAAGTAGTACCTTCTCTCATACCATATAAGTAACATCACGAACCTTCCAATCGATGTAACTCTTCTGTCTAGACTGTGTCGTATGAAGCCGAACTTGAATCAATCAAACTTTTTCTAAAGTATCCTGAACAAAGTGAGTACCCAATAGCCTAGTCTCACCCAGCTCAAACCAACCCATTGGAAACCGACATTGTTTCTCATACAAAGCCTTATACTGAGCCATCTAAATGCTTGATTGGTAGTTGTTGTTGTAAGCAAACTCTGCAAGCGATAGAAACTGATCCCAAGAACCCCTGAAATCTATGACACAAGCACATAGAATATCATTCAAGCTTGGATTGTCCGTCCATCTGAGAGTAGAATATTGTACTCAACTCAACTCGTGTGCCTAAATTTCTTTGCACTACCCTCCAAAACTGCGATGTAAATTGTGTGCCCAGATTTGAAATAATGGACACCATCACACCGTGAAGGCGAACAATCTCGTGGATATAGATCTCAACCAACCGTTGTAAAGAATAAGTAGTCCGAACTAGAATGAAATGCGCCAACTTGGTCAATCAATCCATAATAACCCAAATAGCATCAAACTTTCTCGAAGTCCGTGAGAGCCCAACTAAAAAATCTATGGTGATACGCCCTCATTTCCGCTCTGAAATATCAAGTCTCTGAGCAATCCACCCGGTCTCAGATGCTCGTACTTCACCTGGCCGCAATTTAGGCACCCAGGTACAAAGCCTAATATATCTTTCTTTATCCTCCTCCACCAGTATTGCTGCCTCAAGTTCTGATACATCTTTGTGGTACCCGGGTGAATGGAATATCGCAAACTGTGGGCCTCTTCAAGAATGAACTGACGTAGCCCACCCATATTGGATACACATATACGACCCCACATCATCAACACCTCATCATTCCTAATAGAAACCTCTTTGGCATCATCGTGTTGAATTGTAGCCTTAAGAACAAGCAAATGGGGATCATTGTGATGACCCAAATTGTTATCTTTAATTTAAAAAATTATTTATGTATTCTAAGACCTCGAAAAGCACTGTTAATTATTCCTCAACTTACATGCACATTTTGTAAAAAAAAATTGAAAAAATTTTATATGAAAAAAGGAGTAAAATGTGAAATAGAGCTTTAAACATCAACTAAGTTGATTTTGGCCAATATTTTGAGAAAACAAACTTGGATTAGTATTTTGCCAGTTCTAGTCGGTCCGTATCATGATTTGAGACTTGGATGTATGTCTAGAATTAAACTCGGAGGACCCTAGCTCAAGTTACCCCCATTTAATAAAAACTAGAAATCTGAAGCCTAAAGGTTCACTGATTTGACTTTATTGATATCAAATTTAGATTGAGATTCTAATAGTTGATATAGCTCCGTTATGTGATTTATCACTTGTGTGCCAACTTTGAAGTCATTCCGTATTCATTTTAATATGTTTTTGCATGGGTTTTGTAAATTGAAAAGTTTGAATCAAGGTGCGAATTGTAAATCGTCATTTAACATGATTTGAAACCCCTGAGCAAGTCAGTATTATATTTTAGAACTTTTTGGAATTTTTGTACGAGGTCCCGAGTGGCTCGGATAAGTTTCGGACGAGCCACAGAGCATTTGGAACAAGCTGGCCATGTCTGGTTCCGGTGCTACGCAATTTTGGTAGCATGTGCGTGATCATTTCGGTGGAGGTAGTGTCACTTCTGCGACCCCAAGGCTAGACAAAAAGCTTCTCTTCTGCAAAGCATGGAGTGCAGGTGCGATGCCTGCTTCTGTGGTGTCATGATCGCAGGAGCTTATGCACAGTCACTTCTGTGACGTGAAGGTCCATGATCACGCCCAATTATACCTTCTAAAAAGGTCAATGCGGTCGCAACAAATATAACCCAAGTATCTCACACAAGGTCGAATCCTTAAAGAGTTAACCTATCAACTACTATCTTCAAAACCAATAATCTATCGAATCAGCTTCCCGAAAATTCAAATATCCCTTTTTGAGTGCTTCTTAACAACTATTTTTGCAAAGAACTAAATAACTGTAAAATAACTAAATATGTTGTAAACAATAATGAGAAAGACTAAGGTAATGATTTTCCCTATTTATGGAATCCCTTTTGTTTATGCTCATAGAAATTTATCAATATCTCTCTATCAATCATGAACAATAATCCTACCGTAAATCTCTCCCGAGTAATCACCGTAATTTACTATTGCACTCTTCCGAGTTACACTAGCTTGCTTTAATTATCACAATTCACTTTAGATTACACCCAAGGCTTCGTTATTCCTAATCCCATATTTAAACCCGCAATTATAGATTCCTCTAATAATCTAGGAGTAGTGTTGTTCAACAATAACCTAAATATCCATTTTTTCCAAGTTATGCACACTAAATAGGCACAACCAATTGAGGATCCTCTCAATTAACTACAACAAGAACGAAGTTGAACAAATAGAGATTAACTAACAATTTGTATTCACATAAATCAGGAGTTCATCAACCAATAGATTCCATCAAAACTTTAGATAGGAATTTAGCTACTAATAACTATGAAAACAAAAGTTAAAAAAGAATTTATAATGAAAATTCGAAGGAAAAATAAGAGAGGTGTTTGGAGAATTCTCTCACACCAGGTTTTCTTGCAAAAGTACTCAAAAATACAATGCTTGCCTTCTTTGGGTGAATCCTAAGGTCTTATATAGGGTTTACATCTTAAAAATCCCATTTTTACACTTTGGTCCCTCAGCTTTATGCCTTCCGCCGCGGTTCTGCCGCGGTCGCGATAGAACCGTAGCCAAATCACCCCTCTGAATCTCAGAACTTCAGCAGCCCTTATCCACCGCAGTTCTACCGCGGTCGCGGTAGAACCGTGACCAAACAGTATTTCTGATTCCTCAGGGTCGTGCAGGCGTGGCTTCCATGAAATTTTGCATATATGGCCCTTTTCTTCAACTTTTAACTCCAAAATTGCTCCTTAGCATTCCTTAACCATTTTGTACCTACAATTCATGAAAAATACTCTAAGAACATGTTTTCATCATATATATATTATCAAAACAACTTAAGAATGTGATTATTTAGGGCATGAATATAGTAAAATTCACATATCATCAGTCCACTGATGTAGTCCTCTGTTGGGCAGCCCCGTTCCATAAATACAAGTTTCATCTCGTAAATGTGAGCCCTCGAGTTCAAAAATATAGTTCGCATGTGCGATAATATTAGACAGAATGCATAAAATCGGGTGCTAGCCATATTTACTCATTTTTTAGTTTTGAGTCTCGGATTTGGGCGATTCCATAGAGATTTTTCACGACTTTAACTTGGGTAAGTGTTCTATATCCGAAGTAAATATATTTCATAAATTCATGCCAATATTTATCATTTAATTCGAATTTGGATGGAAGAAATTGAAATTTTCATAAAATCTTCCAAAAATAAAGCAATCCGATGTCAGAATTCGATAACTTTTGTATGGTGAATGCTTATCGGAACGAGCGTTCGAATTTCATGAATTTTTTCGAGATTCGAGACGTGGGTCCCAATGTTGATTTTTAAAGTGAATTTCGGATTTTTATCCGAAAAATTAGTAAATTCATATGGGATTAATTCTTACGATTTGTATTAAGTATATTGAATTATTTATGACTACATTTGAGGATTTTGAACACGAATTCATGGGGTAAAGGTTTATTGGAATCTTGAATTTGATTGCGAATCGAGATAAGTATCATTGTTAACCTTGACTTGAAAGAGTAGAACCTTTGAATTATTTGTTAAGTGAATTCCATGTGTATAACGTATAGGCAAGGTGACGAGTGCATACACGTCATCAAATCAATTGTTTTCATGATTTTCTAAAAATCATAAATTGTTTAAAACCATGAATTAATTGTTATATTAGTTATCTCTCTCATATTCCTTGCTCATTATTATGCTTTGAATCCATGCTTTAATTGCTACATGCTTAATCGATTTATGTGACTTAATTATTACATGAATTTTTGCATATTAAATATTAAATTGCATATTTCCTCTGTAATTCCACAATAATTGCTACTTGTCATTACTTGTTTCATAAATAAATCGTAATTATTATATATATATATATATATATATATATATATATATATATATATATATATATATATATATATATATATATATATATATATATATATATATATATATATATATATATATATATGTTAATTGTTGCAATTATTGGATTAATTTCTTTTTTATGAATCGATAAATAATATCTTTTGAGGAGCGTGTTTCAAGTCACAATAGAAATGAAAGTGAGTATATTGGAAGAGCGGGTTACATGCCGCAACAGAATTGATTGAAAAGATATGTTGAGGATTGAGTTGCACGCTGCAACAAAATTAAATGAAAATGAATACATTGAGGATCAGGTTGCACGATACAACGGAATTGAAAATGAATATATTGAGGATCGGATTGCATGTTGCAATAGTATTGAATATGTATATATTGTGGGATCAGGTTGCACGCTGCAACAAAAATTAATTGAAATAATAATTGGTTATGATAGCCGAGTTGGCTCGATTATTATTATTCTATCCATGTTTTCCTACTATTGTTATTATTAGGCGAAATACATAAATGGCCCTTTAAAATTGTCCTCAACGACCAACTGAACACCTCAATTGAGCCCATTTTCAGTTGGACACTTCTTCTCCACTAAAGTACGACCTCGTGAACCTTTCACGCTGATATGGGAAAGTGTATGCTTTATACTCAATTCTAAGCACGTGAAAACCTCAAATTTAAGTTTTTTTTTTCTTTCTTTTAAATTTAACTTTATTTTATATGGGTCCCATTATATTTTATTTTCCACACATTAATTTTTCTTTCTTCCTAATTCCATCTTCACCAAACCTCTTCTTCACCACATCTAAATCAAACAAAATCCATAATTTTTATTTAATTTTAATCAGTTACAATAATAAATAATCCAATCCATGAATCCGATAATCAAATAATTGAGGTTAGCATATCTCTTTGGGTAGGGAGAGTTAATACATACTTAGCCTCTTTTCTTCCTTTCTTCTTAACAAAACCACCTTAACCTTGATTGAGTTTACCAAAAAAGGCAGAGTTATTGCCCCCTTGACTATTCTCATTGCAATAGAAAGAAAACAAAAAAAATGATCTCCATTGCATAGATTTTTCCATTTGACAATGGAGGTTGTATAATGAGCTTTGATAATAGAGGATATGACTGGTGCAGAAGAATATGAAAGGGAGGGGAAGGGGGAGCGGAAGGGGGAGGGCATATGGATAGTGTTGCTCTTTACAAAAGTAAAGAAAGAATGTTTCTATTTTATTTTTAATGTATTTTCTTTTTTTTTTAAAACTATGTGTCCATTTTTTATTCCTATTGACATGTGTCATTTTTTAATTGGTTCATTTGACACATCATTGGCAAGTGTTGCTCATGCTAGAGTCTTTAGCACTCGAATGTTTACTTGATACACTTAATAAGCACTTGAAATATCTAAATGGTAAATGGATCAGTTAGGGTGTTCAGCTTATCATTAAGGACAACTTGAAGGGTCCGTTTATGTATTTCGCCTTATTATTATTATTGTGGACAGTTTAAGGCAAGTGGCATGCCTTAGCATCGTCACTTCTTTATCAAGGTTAGGCTTGGAACTTACTGGGTATATGGCGCCGGCTGTACTCATACTACACTCTGCATTTCTTGTGCAGATAACAGAGTTGTTACAAGCACCGCACAGTAGATTTGCTCAGATTCAGCTATCCACAGGAGACTTGAGGTATATGTGCACAACGTTTGTAACTCTAAGTCCCCTTCTACTTATCTCGACTGTGTATTTTCTGTCAGACAACTTTATTTTTGTTCAAACCTTTATGTATATTATTCTAGTAGTTTGTGATTTAGTGAAGCCAGTTCTACGATGGTAATTAGACATGGCAATTATTAAGGATCAAATGCTTTATTTGAGAATTTACTTCCACTTTTGTTTCCTTGTTAATAATTAAATTAAAATGGTTTTAAATGTCTAATATTATTCTAATGTTGGCTTGCCTAGTAAGTAAAATATTAGGCGTCATCAACTTCCCAAAAGTTGAGAATTTCTGATCGTAACAAGTTGGTATCAGAGCGCTAGGTTACATAGGTATCACGAGTCACAAGCATGCTTAGTAGAGTCTAAAGGATCGGTACGGAGACGTATGTACTTATCTTCCAGAGGCTATGGAGTTTAGGAATAATTTCACTTCTATTATACTCTGTCATGCGATTTTATTCTATCATTGACGACTGAACTCTTCTATTCTTGTTCTCTCTCAAATGGTGAGAACATGTTTTACATCTACAACCTACAGAAGCCAGAGTCCCCAGTGATAACTATGCCTAAATATAGAGGCCGAGACCAACGTCGAGCCAAAGGTAGAGCCAGAGGCAGAGCTCAATCTAGAGCTCGAGCAGCAACACATGTTGTAGAACCTCAAATGGATTTGAAAGTGGAGGTTCCAGCTCAAGCAGAACCTATTGGATCAGTCCAGGCTAACAGAAGCTGAGACTTCTGGACTAGGGATAACACTTTGGTTTCCTCCGAAACAGTTCCACCAATCGTAGAACCACCTAGGGATAACAGAAGCTGAGACTTCTGGACTATACTTTACGAACCAAGTATGAGAAATTGGCCGTAAGAATAGGAAGTTGAACCAGGCGTTACGGTAGTCAAACCAGTTATAGGTTTGAGGATTGTATTTTCTAGAAAGACTTATAGGGGTTAAAAGATGATCTACCTTCCATTCGAAGGGAGAGAGGATTTTCTTAATGGTAAATTTTGAATAGGCGATGCTCTCAGGGTCTGATCTATCGCTTAACTCATGTTCTATTTCAATAGAACCAGTATCTATTAAGATAAATTCAAAAAACTTTCTAGTTTTTAAATGACTATCTGTGTCAACATAATCTCTATTATTGAAGAGAGATTTCAAAAGACGTTTAACCTCAAAGTTTTCATAATCTTTGTCAAGGGCAAAGATAGGAGAAGTCTGTAAAGAGATAAACTCAAATTTTTCTTTAAAAGACTTTGGAAGAGGAGTAGCAGCTGGAGATACTGCTTCAGCAAAACTCTCAGGAGTTTTCATTGCGTAAGAGTCACTATTTGGTATGTGGGAAAATCTTAGTTTTCCCGAGGGAGAAGCCGAACTTGGTTCGGGATCCTTTTGAAAGGGCTTTTTTGAAGAACTACTCGAAGGTAGTGAGGGGAAAGAGTTTGGGCCAACTAGTGGTAGTTGAGCCTTTTTTGATGGACTACTCGAAGGTAGTGAGGGAAAAGAGATTGGGCCAACTGGTGGTAGTTGGGCTAGGGCAGAATATCTATTCTGTCCTAATTCTGGCCTTATTGGCAAGAGGCTTAATTCAGGCCTTATTGCAAATGGGCCTGGAGGATTAATTTTTGGACCACTTGTTGTGGGCCTGCTTCCTGAGGGCCTTGCTCCTTGGCGGGCTCCTCTCATTGCTTTTCCTGCAAGAATTCACGTGTTAGAAAGTCTGGGAGAGAATTATCTTCTCCCTTGAGATATTCTATAGTAAAATCAAAACTGGATAATAAAGCTTGCCATCTAGCAAATATTTGTTTAGAGACAAGATTTTTAACATCCTTTTGCAGGATATCTTTAGCAGATTTACAATCTACCCTAATCAAAAATTCTTTGTTTATAAGGTCGTCTTGGAACTTTGTAATACAAAGAACAATGGCAAGTACTTCCTTCTTAACTGTGCTATAATTAGTTTGGGCGGAGTTCCAGACTCCAGAGGTGAATCTAACTAATTGTTCAGGACTCTTAGGGTCCTTCCTTTGTTTCAATATACCTCCATAACCAAGTTCAGAGGCATCTGTTTCAACTATCATGAAGAAGTCGGGGTTAGATATCCCAAGACATGGTAGATTCTTAACCAGCCTTTTGACTTCTTTGACTGCCTTAGTTTGATCATCTCCCCATGGGACAGGGGTCTTTTTAAGCCTATCGTATAAAGGCTTACAGATTTGTCGGATCTTAGGAATGAAGTCCGCAACATAATTGAGGCTTCCTAAGGATCTTTGCAATTGGGTTTTGTCGGTGATGACATTGGGGAATTTATCTGAGAACTCAATGGCTCTACAAATGGGCTTGTAAGTCCCTTGATATAAATCATGGCCCAAAAAACGTATTTGGGTTTGAAATAGCTTGATTTTCTTAGCACTAACAACCAATCCATTGTGCTTAACTGTTTGAAATAAAACATTTAAATGTTTAAAATGAGAATCTATATTTTCAAAAAATATTAAAACATCATCAATATATACTATTGAAAAATGACTAATATGGTTGAAAATATCGTTCATTATATTTTGAAATTCTGAAGGGGCATTTTTGAGCCCAAAAGGCATAACGTTCCATTCGTATTGTGCGAATGGTACATTAAAAGCAGTTTTGTACTTGTCTTTTTCAGAAATCTGAATTTGCCAAAAGCCTGATTTCATATCAAACTTACTGTAAACATTGGCTTTAAACGTTCTCTTTAGAAGATCACGTTTGTTAGGAATAGGATACCTAATCCATTTTAAAGCCTTGTTTAAAGGTTTATAATTGATAACTAGCCTAGGGGCTCCTCTTTCTTGTTCAGCAGCATTATTAACATAAAAGGCTGAACAACTCCAAGGAGATTTAGAAGGCCTAATTAATTTATTAGACAAGAGGGTATCTATTTCTTTCTTACATATTTCCATTAAAGCCTGGTTCATTTGAATGGGCCTAGCTTTAGTAGAAATGGTTTTTTCATCAAAACCGTCTATGTAAGGAAGATCAATAGTATGGGCTTTTCTGGCCCAAAAAGCATTTGGAAAATCTGAGCAAATTTCTTTTTCAAAAGTTTCCTGGAGCTTAGCAATCTTAGTTACTATCCCCGGGGTTTTTAAAATTTGCTCAATTTGTTTGATTTGGATGTCATCCTTCAAAAATTGTATTTGTTGAGAAATAAGATTTATCTTAAAAGTAGTTTTGTCATGCAAAAATAGACTTTCTTCTTTAGAAAGAGTTTTAATAAAAGGGAAGGAAATTTCTTTTCCTAAAATAGTTGTTTTGATATCTTCAAAACCAGTGATAAAAGGTTTTATTTGGGTAATAAAAGGTATTCCCAAAATAATTTCTTCATTTATATTTTTGGTAATTACAAAATCATTTTTTAAGCAAATACCATTATTACAAATATGAGCATTAAATAGTTTATAATCTATTAATATACACTCACCAGTGGCGCTATAGAGTTTTGTAGATCCCTTTCTAAGATATTTAGTAGGGATTAATCCTTCAATAATGCAGTTTCTATCTGCACCACTATCTAATAAAGCTATTTTATTTAAGACAAAATTGTCATTAACAACCAGCTTTATTAAAATATGAGAGCTTTGCGGTCTAACCTTGGTGATTTGGTCAATACCTGCTGCTCTACTAGTAGATGCAATGTCTGTATTGGATTTATAGTTAGGGGATTGTGAAGTATCTGAATCATAAGCAGATCCTATGTCTTGATTCTTAGGACTATGAGCTGTTCTAAGAACTTGCTCTGTAAGAGCATCAATCTCGACTTTATGAAGTCTTGATTTAATTTCTTTAACTTCTTCTTTGAGAAGCTTGATTTCACTTCGAAGCTCATTAATGGAAGGTTCTTCCTTCCTTGAGTCAAAACGACTCATAATTTGCTTCATGCTAAAAGGTTCTACCTGAGGTCTTTCAGACTTTTGTCTGGATACAAGCTTTTGAAGTTCTAAAAGGTAATTCCTTTTAACATCATCATCATTGATATGCTCAATGGTGGCAAATAGAGTTTCTGCAGTTTGTTCTGAGAGAACTCTAATAGATTTTGCTTCACAGAAACAGTATGTTCCTGTGCAATCACAAGTTTCACTTTCATCTGAGTCTAGTGCAATATTGATGAACTCGTCATCACTGTTCTCTGATTCACTATCAGAAGAGTATGATTCTGACTCAGTTTCTTCTTCTTCTAGAATAGAGAAGAGTTTCTGTTTGGTTTCATCATCAACTTCTAGAAGGTTGACTTTGCTTTTCTTCTTCTTATTCCTGGGGCATTGGTTTGACCTATGTCCCTTTCTACCACATGTCCAGCATGTGTCTGAATTATCGGGAGTTTTTCTTCTAAAACTTCTTTTTGGTTTATCCCTATGTTTACTGGTTTTTCTAAAACCTTTACTCTTAAAAATCCTTTTTCCACCTTCTCTATGATTCTTGCTATCTTTTCTAGCTGAAGGAGGTTTTATAGCAGGGAAACCGAAGTCTTGACAAAAACTTCCTAGTTCGTTTGAAGTCAGACTTCTTTCTTTCTTAAGCTGGTCTTTAAGCTTAAGGTCAGTACAGAGTTCCATAGCAGTAATCGTAGTTACGCTAATAAGGTCTCCATAAGAGAGGAGATGGTAAGGGATTTTCCCTTCGCATCTATCTTTGATTTTTGTTCTGACTTTTTAAGCAAAGTGAGAGGGTAAACCACTAATAAAGCGTTCCTTCCAATAGTCATTATTGCAGTCTTGCCTAATCATGACTTTATTAAGGAACATATCTTTGTACCACCTAAAATCTGTCAATTTTTTGCAGTACAAATTGTTAAGGATTTCAAGGCTTCTGTCTTGGAATAGACGGGGCTCACCTACAAAGTGTTTGGCTATGCTATAAGCCAAAGTGGCGAATGCATCTTCAGCAGTCACCTCAGTGGTTGTGCTGGAGTTGTTTTCTGTTTTAACAACTTGTTTAAGGACAGTGGCATTAAGAATAGTGCCTTTGTCCATCTCAGTGAGATAATTATCCCACCAATTTTTTAATATACCAGTAAAACCTGCAATAATTCTATTTGCAGCATGCTTATCTGAAGCACCTCTCATTTTATAGGCAGTTACAGAAATTCCCATTTCCTGTAATTTATTATAGATTTGGCCTTCTGCCATGCCATCTATGTTCCATTCAGTAATACCGTTTCCTTCGGTATATGAGCTTGGATGGAGGTTATCTTCCTCAAACTGAGTATCAGGGAAGGAAGGTCTAGGGTAAAAATTTCTCATATTGGGTTGCCTATCTTGTAGGGTACTAAGCTTATTGCCTTTGGTAATGTTCAGCTTAGATAACTGGTCACTAATTTTTTCTAACATAGCATCGCTGTTGCTAAGGTCTTTAGAGAACTCAGGGAATTTTTCTTTGGAAAATTCTGGGATTTTAAAAACTGGATTTGTGTCAATCCTATCAAAAGTTTTTGAAGTACTAGGTCGATTTGTAATCGAACTGTCTTTAAGAGGGATTTGTTCTATTTGTTTGGAAACAACATGAAGAACTTGATTGGTATAATTATTCTGCTCTGATACCAATAAGCAGGATCAAGTGCGGAATTTAAACAAGTATGAAAGCAGTAAAGAAGACTTACGAGAACAACGTATTTTTATTGCATAGTGGCAAATGCCTTCATTGATTACAAGGAGATACAGAGAGAATTTCAAAAGAAAATTGTATTGTAGAAATTTTCTGATGATCCTCTAGAGGAATTACAAGTCTTTTATAGACCGAAAGAGATAAGATTCTTATCAAAAGCAATCCATTTGATAGGTTGCTTGATGATAAGTAGGGTCCATTTCCCACTTTCGTAGATAATGGATAGGGCCCATTCTCCACTTGTAGTAGATAACAGGCAGGAAGATAAACTTTATCAGTTTTTCCCTTGTCGGGTAATGATAAAGTAAAGTTTATCTTCCTATTCTCTTTTTGACTAAAAGAGATGTTGTCTCCGAATTAGTCCAAAGGACTTTCGGTGGCTGGGGCCTATTGATTTAATAATCAAATAGAAATTCCGTCCCTTCGGGACTCTTCTATTACTCTCTAGATAATTCCGGTCTTTGACCTCTATCCGAGAGTCTAATTATTTCGGTTTTTTAATAAACCTCAATTAGTGATTATTAATCAAAAGGGTTTAGGTACGAACTAGCTAAAGCTCGAGGATTCAACATGTCACCGTTGTCATCACTTTGTGATGATGAGGCTTCTTCTAGAAGTTGCATGATAGCTTCTTCGTCTGGATTATCATCGAGCTCAGACAAGGCTTTCTGTAATTTCTTCTTTAATTCATCTTTTGAAGGAGATGGTTGAGAAGATGAGGTTGAACCTTTCTTGGAAGGAGTGATTGATTGATTAGCTGACTCTTTCTTTGCTGGAGTCCAGCCTTTGATCTTGATTTCTCTTGACAAGTATTTAATCCTGTCAAATTCTGCTTTAACAAAGGTCCAGTTAATAATACAATTTTCTTTGAAATTCTCTCTGTATCTCCTTGTAATCAATGAAGGCATTTGCCACTATGCAATAAAAATACCCTGTTCTTGTAAGTCTTCTTTACTGCTTTCATACTTGTTTAAATTCCGCACTTGATCCTGCTTATTGGTATCAGAGCCATGTTAGTTTACTACAGCATGAGTAGCTAAATACATATTGTCTAGGACACTAGGTATACTATGATTATTTGTTTATACTAGTTAAATATCGTTTTTATGTTCATAGTATCTTTTAAACAAAAAATTGTTTATAGCCTGAGGTGTAGAATGTCTGTTGAATTTGAAGTTGTCGATTAATTTACGACTTTAGACTTTGGTCAGCCCGAAAGGAATCTCCGTAAGGCCTAAGAGAGAGGCAAGATTGATTCAAGGTGGTCCGGTCCCTAAGATAATTCAACAAATTCTAGTAATATCCAAGATAGGCTTAAAAACAATGTTTTGTTATAAAATTTGCTATTTACATAATTCTGATATTTATCTTTTATTAACTTTTAATCATAGTACTTTCTAGTTTCCTAAGACAATCTCTTTCTCATGAATTCTAGAAATCAGAATACTGTTAATAGTGTTAATGTTTCAATTTCAAAAATTGAAAACGATTTACAAAACTGGGATATTCCTAAAGAATCTTTTGAAAAGATTTACCAACTTGGAAACTTTTCTATATTTAAAAAGTTTAATATTAAAACTTGTGAATCCACCATTGCCATTAATAATAGTCTAGAGACTATTAAGTTATTAATATCTGCCGACATAGATCGTTATAAAAAGGATTTCCAATTTTTACATATTGGATTAGTACAAGTTGCTGTTAAACCTTTATTTAGAAAAGGTTTAAATATTCCTATCTGTCTACTTCTTCGTGATGATAGACTATTGAACTTTGACGACTCACTTTTAGGAGTCTTAGAAAGTAACCTCGCTAATGGCCCGGTTTACTTTAATTGTTATCCCAATTTTTCAGTTGATATCCATGACCCCAATATCATGGATACTTTGACACTTAATGTCAAAACCAAAAATATGAACAGTAAGATAGACACAAGAGAAATAGCTATAATATACCGCGTATATTATAAGCTTATGAAAACCACTATAGCCCCTAAAGCTATAACGGCTAGTGCCAAAGGTTTTACCATGCTCATGGAAGCTAACCAAGAGCACGGAACTACTTTTGTTCCTAGACTTCTAAGATGGAATGACATCTTATCAGATGAAGAATGGAAGTTTGATTCCATAACAAATCCAACTCCACCCCAACCCGAAAGATCTCAAATTGATAGGGTTATTCAATTTCCGGATGGATCTATTAACCTTAAGTTTTTAAGATCCAATTCTATTAATCAAGGTTCGTCAAGCAGACGACTATCGTCAGCTAGACCCTCTTCTTCTCACAACAGAGAAGAAAACGAACACAGTATTAATATTGAACCAGGAAAATTTCATGGTGTTGACTTTTCCAACACTATTCCCAAGGTTTATTATGAGGACTCTGGAAGTCCTACTCCTAGTGATATGAAACCTGATAAACCTAGGAATTCTATAGGTGTTTTAACCTCCGACAAAGACTTTGTTCCCAACGAAGATCTTTTAAATACTTGGTGGGATCTCCCTGAGCATAAAACCAAAGTAGATTGGTATAAAGCCACTTACCCTAGGCATAAAAGGATTGCCTTTAGAGATAAATGGTTTATAGATATGAAAAGGTTCAGAACAGAAATAGAATTCTTTAGATGGTTCGAATGTTCTGGACAAATTGATGATACCCAATCATCCCTTCAAACCTTAGTCAATAGGTGGTACACTAGAGACCAAACAATTGACAGTATAACTCCTCCATTAGAAGGACTTAAAATTCCTTATAGGAAAGAAGTTATTATTGCTTCACCTTTTAAGAAAAATATTGAGAAAACCGATTCTCCTGTTAAGACTGAGGATATCAATAGAATCCTAGAACAGAATAATTATACCAATCAAGTTCTTCATGTTGTTTCCAAACAAATAGAACAAATCCCTCTTAAAGACAGTTCGATTACAAATCGACCTAGTACTTCAAAAACTTTTGATAGGATTGACACAAATCCAGTTTTTAAAATCCCAGAATTTTCCAAAGAAAAATTCCCTGAGTTCTCTAAAGACCTTAGCAACAGCGATGCTATGTTAGAAAAAATTAGTGACCAGTTATCTAAGCTGAACATTACCAAAGGCAATAAGCTTAGTACCCTACAAGATAGGCAACCCAATATGAGAAATTTTTACCCTAGACCTTCCTTCCCTGATACTCAGTTTGAGGAAGATAACCTCCATCCAAGCTCATATACCGAAGGAAACGGTATTACAGAATGGAATATAGATGGCATGGCAGAAGGCCAAATCTATAATAAATTACAGGAAATGGGAATTTCTGTAACTGCCTATAAAATGAGAGGTGCTTCAGATAAGCATGCTGCAAATAGAATTATTGCAGGTTTTACTGGTATATTAAAAAATTGGTGGGATAATTATCTCACTAAGATGGACAAAGGCACTATTCTTAATGCCACTGTCCTTAAACAAGTTGTTAAAACAGAAAACAACTCCAGCACAACCACTGAGGTGACTGCTGAAGATGCATTCGCCACTTTGGCTTATAGCATAGCCAAACACTTTGTAGGTGAGCCCCGTCTATTCCAAGACAGAAGCCTTGAAATCCTTAACAATTTGTACTGCAAAAAATTGACAGATTTTAGGTGGTACAAAGATATGTTCCTTAATAAAGTCATGATTAGGCAAGACTGCAATAATGATTATTGGAAGGAACGCTTTATTAGTGGTTTACCCTCTCACTTTGCTGAAAAAGTCAGAACAAAAATCAAAGATAGATGCGAAGGGAAAATCCCTTACCATCTCCTCTCTTATGGAGACCTTATTAGCGTAACTACGATTACTGCTATGGAACTCTGTACTGACCTTAAGCTTAAAGACCAGCTTAAGAAAGAAAGAAGTCTGACTTCAAACGAACTAGGAAGTTTTTGTCAAGACTTCGGTTTCCCTGCTATAAAACCTCCTTCAGCTAGAAAAGATAGCAAGAATCATAGAGAAGGTGGAAAAAGGATTTTTAAGAGTAAAGGTTTTAGAAAAACCAGTAAACATAGGGATAAACCAAAAAGAAGTTTTAGAAGAAAAACTCCCGATAATTCAGACACATGCTGGACATGTGGTAGAAAGGGACATAGGTCAAACCAATGCCCCAGGAATAAGAAGAAGAAAAGCAAAGTCAACCTTCTAGAGGTTGATGACGAAACCAAACAAAAACTCTTCTCCATTCTGGAAGAAGAAGAAACTGAGTCTGAATCATACTCTTCCGATAATGAATCAGAAAACAGTGATGACGAGTTCATCAATGTTGACTCAGATGACAGTGAAACTTGTGACTGCACAGGAACATACTGTTTCTGTGAAGCAAAATCTATTAGAGTTCTCTCAGAACAAACTGCAGAAACTCTATTTGCCACCATTGAGCATATCAATGATGATGATGTTAAAAGGAATTACCTTTTAGAACTTCAAAAGCTTGTATCCAGACAAAAGTCTGAAAGACCTCAGGTAGAACCTTTTAGCATGAAGCAAATTATGAGTCGTTTTGACTCAAGGAAGGAAGAACCTTCCATTAATGAGCTTCGAAGTGAAATCAAGCTTCTCAAAGAAGAAGTTAAAGAAATTAAATCAAGACTTCATAAAGTCGAGATTGATGCTCTTACAGAGCAAGTTCTTAGAACAGCTCATAGTCCTAAGAATCAAGACATAGGATCTGCTTATGATTCAGATACTTCACAATCCCCTAACTATAAATCCAATACAGACATTGCATCTACTAGTAGAGCAGCAGGTATTGACCAAATCACCAAGGTTAGACCGCAAAGCTCTCATATTTTAATAAAGCTGGTTGTTAATGACAATTTTGTTTTAAATAAAATAGCTTTATTAGATAGTGGTGCAGATAGAAACTGCATTATTGAAGGATTAATCCCTACTAAATATCTTAGAAAGGGATCTACAAAACTCTATGGCGCCACTGGTGAGCGTATATTAATAGATTATAAACTATTTAATGCTCATATTTGTAATAATGGTATTTGCTTAAAAAATGATTTTGTAATTACCAAAAATATAAATGAAGAAATTATTTTGGGAATACCTTTTATTACCCAAATAAAACCTTTTATCACTGGTTTTGAAGATATCAAAACAACTATTTTAGGAAAAGAAATTTCCTTCCCTTTTATTAAAACTCTTTCTAAAGAAGAAAGTCTATTTTTGCATGACAAAACTACTTTTAAGATAAATCTTATTTCTCAACAAATACAATTTTTGAAGGATGACATCCAAATCAAACAAATTGAGCAAATTTTAAAAACCCCGGGGATAGTAACTAAGATTGCTAAGCTCCAGGAAACTTTTGAAAAAGAAATTTGCTCAGATTTTCCAAATGCTTTTTGGGCCAGAAAAGCCCATACTATTGATCTTCCTTACATAGACGGTTTTGATGAAAAAACCATTTCTACTAAAGCTAGGCCCATTCAAATGAACCAGGCTTTAATGGAAATATGTAAGAAAGAAATAGATACCCTCTTGTCTAATAAATTAATTAGGCCTTCTAAATCTCCTTGGAGTTGTTCAGCCTTTTATGTTAATAATGCAGCTGAACAAGAAAGAGGAGCCCCTAGGCTAGTTATCAATTATAAACCTTTAAACAAGGCTTTAAAATGGATTAGGTATCCTATTCCTAACAAACGTGATCTTCTAAAGAGAACGTTTAAAGCCAATGTTTACAGTAAGTTTGATATGAAATCAGGCTTTTGGCAAATTCAGATTTCTGAAAAAGACAAGTACAAAACTGCTTTTAATGTACCATTCGGACAATACGAATGGAACGTTATGCCTTTTGGGCTCAAAAATGCCCCTTCAGAATTTCAAAATATAATGAACGATATTTTCAACCATATTAGTCATTTTTCAATAGTATATATTGATGATGTTTTAATATTTTCTGAAAATATAGATTCTCATTTTAAACATTTAAATGTTTTCTTTCAAACAGTTAAGCACAATGGATTGGTTGTTAGTGCTAAGAAAATCAAGCTATTTCAAACCCAAATACGTTTTTTGGGCCATGATTTATATCAAGGGACTTACAAGCCCATTTGTAGAGCCATTGAGTTCTCAGATAAATTCCCCAATGTCATCACCGACAAAACCCAATTGCAAAGATTCTTAGGAAGCCTCAATTATGTTGCGGACTTCATTCCTAAGATCCGACAAATCTGTAAGCCTTTATACGATAGGCTTAAAAAGACCCCTGTCCCATGGGGAGATGATCAAACTAAGGCAGTCAAAGAAGTCAAAAGGCTGGTTAAGAATCTACCATGTCTTGGGATATCTAACCCCGACTTCTTCATGATAGTTGAAACAGATGCCTCTGAACTTGGTTATGGAGGTATATTGAAACAAAGGAAGGACCCTAAGAGTCCTGAACAATTAGTTAGATTCACCTCTGGAGTCTGGAACTCCGCCCAAACTAATTATAGCACAGTTAAGAAGGAAGTACTTGCCATTGTTCTTTGTATTACAAAGTTCCAAGACGACCTTATAAACAAAGAATTTTTGATTAGGGTAGATTGTAAATCTGCTAAAGATATCCTGCAAAAGGATGTTAAAAATCTTGTCTCTAAACAAATATTTGCTAGATGGCAAGCTTTATTATCCAGTTTTGATTTTACTATAGAATATCTCAAGGGAGAAGATAATTCTCTCCCAGACTTTCTAACACGTGAATTCTTGCAGGAAAAGCAATGAGAGGAGCCCGCCAAGGAGCAAGGCCCTCAGGAAGCAGGCCCACAACAAGTGGTCCAAAAATTAATTCTCCTCCAGGCCCATTTGCAATTAGGCCTGAATTAAGCCTCTTGCCAATAAGGCCGGAATTAGGACAGAATAGATATTCTGCCCTAGCCCAACTACCACCAGTTGGCCCAATCTCTTTCCCCTCACTACCTTCGAGTAGTCCATCAAAAAAGGCTCAACTACCACTAGTTGGCCCAAACTCTTTCCCTTCACTACCTTCGAGTAGTTCTTCAAAAAAGCCCTTTCAAAAGGATCCCGAACCAAGTTCGGCTTCTCCCTCGGGAAAACTAAGATTTTCCCACATACCAAATAGTGACTCTTACGCAATGAAAACTCCTGAGAGTTTTGCTGAAGCAGTATCTCCAGCTGCTACTCCTCTTCCAAAGTCTGTTAAAGAAAAATTTGAGTTTATCTCTTTACAGACTTCTCCTATCTTTGCCCTTGACAAAGATTATGAAAACTTTGAGGTTAAACGTCTTTTGAAACCTCTCTTCAATAATAGAGATTATGTTGACACAGATAGTCATTTAAAAACTAGAAAGTTTTTTGAATTTATCTTAATAGATACTGGTTCTATTGAAATAGAACATGAGTTAAGCGATAGATCAGACCCTGAGAGCATCGCCTATTCAAAATTTACCATTAAGAAAATCCTCTCTCCCTTCGAATGGAAGGTAGATCATCTTTTAACCCCTATAAGTCTTTCTAGAAAATACAATCCTCAAACCTATAACTGGTTTGACTACCGTAACGCCTGGTTCAACTTCCTATTCTTACGGCCAATTTCTCATACTTGGTTCGTAAAGTATAGTCCAGAAGTCTCAGCTTCTGTTATCCCTAGGTGGTTCTACGATTGGTGGAACTGTTTCGGAGGAAACCAAAGTGTTCTTCCAAAACCCTTCTTAGAGAAATTTCCTCAGTTCCAACATGAGGAAGGAATCTCTACTTTACCAGACAACATTAAGTTGTGTAAATACTTCATTAAGAAAAGAATTTCTTATATTATTAACTGGACCTTTGTTAAAGCAGAATTTGACAGGATTAAATACTTGTCAAGAGAAATCAAGATCAAAGGCTGGACTCCAGCAAAGAAAGAGTCAGCTAATCAATCAATCACTCCTTCCAAGAAAGGTTCAACCTCATCTTCTCAACCATCTCCTTCAAAAGATGAATTAAAGAAGAAATTACAGAAAGCCTTGTCTGAGCTCGATGATAATCCAGACGAAGAAGCTATCATGCAACTTCTAGAAGAAGCCTCATCATCACAAAGTGATGACAACGGTGACATGTTGAATCCTCGAGCTTTAGCTAGTTCGTACCTAAACCCTTTTGATTAATAATCACTAATTGAGGTTTATTAAAAAACCGGAATAATTAGACTCTCGGATAGAGGTCAAA
This sequence comes from Nicotiana noctiflora, assembly GCA_032618575.1. Classification (NCBI taxonomy): domain Eukaryota; kingdom Viridiplantae; phylum Streptophyta; class Magnoliopsida; order Solanales; family Solanaceae; genus Nicotiana; species Nicotiana noctiflora. The sequence goes on from JASVEL010012935.1 coordinate 58,836, forward strand.
GACCGGAATTATCTAGAGAGTAATAGAAGAGTCCCGAAGGGACGGAATTTTTATTTGATTATTAAATCAATAGGCCCCAGCCACCGAAAGTCCTTTGGACTAATTCGGAGACAACATCTCTTTTAGTCAAAAAGAGAATAGGAAGATAAACTTTACTTTATCATTACCCGACAAGGGAAAAACTGATAAAGTTTATCTTCCTGCCTGTTATCTACTACAAGTGGAGAATGGGCCCTATCCATTATCTACGAAAGTGGGAAATGGACCCTACTTATCATCAAGCAACCTATCAAATGGATTGCTTTTGATAAGAATCTTATCTCTTTCGGTCTATAAAAGACTTGTAATTCCTCTAGAGGATCATCAGAAAATTTCTACAATACAATTTTCTTTGAAATTCTCTCTGTATCTCCTTGTAATCAATGAAGGCATTTGCCACTATGCAATAAAAATACCCTGTTCTCGTAAGTCTTCTTTACTGCTTTCATACTTGTTTAAATTCCGCCGTCATCAACTTCCCAAAAGTTGAGAATTTCTGATCGTAACAAGTTGGTATCAGAGCGCTAGGTTACATAGGTCTCACGAGTCACAAGCATGCTTAGTAGAGTCTAAAGGATCGGTACGGAGACGTATGTACTTATCTTCCAGAGGCTATGGAGTTTAGGAATAATTTCACTTCTATTATACTCTGTCATGCGATTTTATTCTATCATTGATGACTGAACTCTTCTATTCTTGTTCTCTCTCAAATGGTGAGAACATATTTTACATCTACAACCTACAGAAGCCAGAGTCCCCAGTGATAACTATGCCTAAATATAGAGGCCGAGACCAACGTCGAGCCAAAGGTAGAGCCAGAGGCAGAGCTCAATCTAGAGCTCGAGCAGCAACACATGTTGTAGAACCTCAAATGGATTTGAAAGTGGAGGTTCCAGCTCAAGCAGAACATATTGGATCAGTCCAGGCCCCAGAAAGATTCAAAGCTACTCCAGTGCTTTAGGATGCTCTAGTTCGTTTGGTGAGTCTTATGGAGGGTATGGCCCCAAATGGTGTATTTCCAGTAGCACCAGTTGTCTCACAAGCTGGGGGAGGAGCACAAACTCCCAATATTCTCGTTTTGGGGTAGACATCTTGCTAGTATCAAGCTCTTATAGCCTATCCAGTTGGGATAGTTTAGCCAGTTGTTATGGCACATGCCGGTGATATGCCTCATTTGTCTTCTGAGGCTTTGTTAAGGTTGGACAAGTTTACCAAGCTATTTACAACCTAGTTCAGTGGTACACCTTTTGAGGACCTACATGATTTTCTTGACCGCTACTATGAGGTATTGCAGAGCTTGGGAATAGTGGAAAACAATAGAGTTGATTTTATTGTGTTTTAGATGAGTGGTTCCGCCAAGAGGTGGTGGAATGATTTTGTATTTACTCGAATAGTCGGCTCGCCTATACTTACCTAGGAGCAATTCTCGTAGCTATTTCTAGAGAAGTTCCTTCTTATAACACTAACAGAGAATTATCGCAAATAGTTTGAGCACCTCCAGTAGGGCAGTATGTCGATTACACAATAAGCAACCCACTTTGTGGATTTAGCTAGTCATGCTCTTCTTCTGCTTCCTACTGAGAAAGAGAGGTTTAAGAGGTTCATTGATGGACTCGTTCAACTTATCAAGTTACAAATGGCTAAGGAGACTAGGAGTGAGATTTGGTTTCAGATGGATGCTAATGTCACCAAGCGTATTAAGATGGTTCTTTCACAGGAGAGAGAGTGTCAGATAAGAGGCCCCGTCATTCCGGTAATTTCAAAGGTGCCTTATCTAGAGGCAAGAGTACATATGGTAGGGGTCATCCTCCCAGGCCATTTTATTCAGCACGTCAGACTTCTCACGGTGCTTCAACGATTCATAGTCTTTATATTCCTTACCCTGGGGGCCGGCATACAGTGCACATTCAGCTCCTATCAGTGTACCACCACTTCAAAGTCACTATGGTAGTTATTCGACCCGTCCGGATCAGCTTCAGCTTCAGCAACCTTGATATCAGGATGAGTGTTATGAGTGTGGGAACATTGGTCACATCAGGAGGCATTGCCCTAGGTTGTTGGGCAATAGATCTCAAGCAATATTCTTGTGCCATCCTACCGGCACCGGTTTCTCTACCGGTTGCCCGACCAGCTTGGGACAGGGGTTAAACTGTTAGAGGTGGAGGTCAGACTACTAGAGGTAGAGGTCATACTGTTAGAGGTGGAGGCAAGCCAGCTATAGCCTATCCTAGAGAGATGTAGTTCATACTGGTGGGGCCCACCCCCCGATTCTATGCTTTCCCAGCTAGGCCTAAGGCTGAGTCATAGACGCCTTGATCACAAGTATTAGTTTTCCATATAGATGCCTCTTTTCTATTTTATATAGGGTCTACCTACTCTTATGTATCCTCCCACCTTGCTTCATATTTGATTGTGCTATATGATTCTCTAAGTGCGTCTATATTTGTGTCCATGCCGGAGGGAGATTCTGTTGTGGTAGATCATGTCCATCGTTCGTGTGTGGTTACTATTGGGAGTATTGAGACTAGTACAGATCTTCTACTCCTCGACATGGTAGATTTTGACGTTATATCGGGTATGGATTGGTTGTCACCTTATCATGCTCTATTGGATTGTCATGTCAAGAACCTTATCCATGCCAAGATTACCTCGATTGGAGTGGAAAGGGACTTCTGATCACTCTACCAGCAGAGTTATTTCTTATATGAATGCTCTATGATCGAGAAGGAATGTATAGCCTATTTGGCTTATTTTTGTGATCCCACTGCAGATGTTCCTTCAATGGACTCAGTCCCAGTTGTTCGTGAATTTCCAGAATCCTTTCCTGCAAATCTAGCTGGGGTTCCACCCGATAGAGATATTGATTTTTGTATTGATTTGGCTCCGGGCACTCAACCAATTTTTGTTCTGCCATATCATATGGCCCCGCCAAAGTTGAAAGAATTGATGGAGTAGTTATAAGACTTTCTTAATCAGGGATTCATTAGAGCTAGTGTCTCACCCTGGTTGCACCAAAATTATTTGTAAAGAAGAAAGATGGCTCTTTGCTAATGTGTATAGATTATCGGTATTTGAACAGGGTAACAATCAAGATCAAATATCTGTTGCCAAGAATAATAATTTATTTGATCAACTTCAGGGTTCCAATGTATTTTCAAAGATTGACTTGAGGTATGTCTATCATCAGTTAAAGATTAGGGAATTCAATGTCCCTAAGACAGCTTTTCGAACTCGGCATAGGTGTTTTGAATTCCTAGTGATGTCATTTGGCTGACAAATGCCCCAGAATCATATATGAATTTGATGAATCGGGTTGTTAAGCCGTACCTGGATTCATTTGTGGTTGTATTCATTGATCGCATCTTGATTTACTCTTGTAGTCGAGAGGAGCATGAACACATCTTCGAATTGTGCTTTATACTTGAAGAATAATCAATTATATGACAAATTTTCAAAATGCGAGTTTTGGTTAAACTTAGTTTCCTTTTGGCGGCATGTTGTATCGGCATAATGCATAAAGGTGGATCCTAAGAAGATTAAGGTAGTTCAGAACTGGACCAGACCTGCTTCAGTTACAGAGATACAAAGTTATCTGGGTTTGGCAAGTTATTATCATCAGTTCGTGTAAGGATTTTCATTTATAGCAAGCCCGTTGACTAATTGACTCAGAAAGGTGTTCCATTCAGATAGTCAGATGAGTGTGAGTTGAGCTTTCAGAAGCTCAAGACTGCTTTGACTACGACACTGGTGTTGGTGTTGCCCACATGTCCAAGATCATACACGGTGTATTATGATGCATCTCGTATTGGAATTGGTGAAGTATTAATGCAAGATATATGGGTGATATCATATGTGTCGCAGCATTATAAGTCCATGAGAATAATTATCATGTTCATGACTTAGAATTGGCAGCCATTGTTCATGTGCTGAAGATTTAGAGACACTACCTTTAAGGCGTGTTATGTGAAGTATTCACAGATCATCGTAGTTTGGAGTATTTATTCAAACAAAAAGATCTTAATCTGAGGCAAAAAGATGGTTGGAGCTGTTGAAAGACTAAGATATTAACATTTTGTATCACCCTAGAAAAACCGATGTAGTGGCTGATTCTTTGAGTAGAAAGGCAGTGAGTATGGCAGCCTTGCGTATATTCCAGTTGGTGAGAGGATACTAGTTACAGATGTTCAAACTTTGGCCAATCAATTCGTAAGGTTAGTAATTTCAGATCCCAGTCAGGTTCTAGCTTATACAATGGCTCAATCGTTTTTATCTGAGTGCATTAGAGAACGACAATATGATGATCTTCATTTGCTAGTCCTTAAAGACATGGTGCGACATGGTGGTTCCAAGTAGGTTGTTATGGGAGATGATGGAGTTTTACGGTTGCAAAGTCGTATTTGTGTCCCTAATGTGGTTGGATTTTGTGAATTAACTCTTGAAGAGGCCCATAGTTCACGATATTCAATTCATCCGGGTGTCACCAAAATGTATCAAGATTTAGTGCAACATTATTGGCGTATGAGAATGAAAAAGGATATAGTTGCATATGTAGCTCGGTGTCTGAATTATCAACAAGTTAAGTACGAGCATCAGAGACCTAGTGGTTTACTTCAGAAGTTAAAAATTCCTTAGTGGAAGTGGGAGCGTATCACTATGTATTTTGGTGTTGGACTCCCACAGACTCAGGGAAAGTTTAATGTAGTATGGGTCATTGTGGAAAGGTTGACCAAGTCAGCATATTTATTTCAATGGCACTTACCTATTCTTCAAAGCGCTTAACGGAGATCAACATTTGTGAGATTGTCCGCCTTCACGGTTTTTCGATGTCTATTATTTCAGATCGAGGTACATAGTTCACCTCACACTTCTGAAGGGCGGTACAACATGGCATGCGGGTTGAGTTAAGTGCAACATTTTATCCACAGACAGACAAATAGTTCGAGCGCACTATTTAAATATTGGAAGGTATGCTTCGCGCTTGTGTTATAGATTTTGGAGGTTCTTGGGATAAGTTCTTGCCACTTGTAGAGTTTGCCTATAATAACAGCTACTAGTCGAGCATTCAAACGGCTCTGTATGAAGCATTATATGGGAGGTGATGTCGTTCGCCAGTTGGCTGGTTTGAATTGGGAGAGGCTCAGTTGTTGGGTACCAATTTGGTACATGATGCCATGGATAAGTTCAAGATTATACAGGATCGACTTCGCACAACTTTGTCTAGGCAAAAGCGTTATGTTGATTATAAGGTTCCTGATGTTGCATTCGTGACTGGAGAAAGAGTATTGTTGTTGGTTTCACCTATGAAAGGTGTAATGAAATTCGAAAAAGAGGCCAATTGAGCTCTGGGTATATCGGACCCTTTGAAATTCTTGAAAGGATGGGTGAAGTAGCTTACAAGCTTGCACTGCCACCTAGCTTATCTGTAGTTTATCCATGTATCCATGCTTCTAAAATATCACAGTGATCTGTCCCACGTATTAGATTTCAGCCCAGTCCCGTTGGACAAAGATTTGACTTATGAAGAGGAGCCGATAACTATTCTAGACCGGCAAGTCCGACAGTGAGATCTAAGAGTTATCCTTCAGTTTAGGTGTAATGTCCGACAGTGATATCTAAGAGTTATCCTTCAGTTTGGGTGTAATAGAGAGGTTAGCCATTTGACTCATCTACCTGGGAGTCCGAGTGAGACATGCAGAGTAAATATCCATATCTTTTCACCAGCTCAGGTACTTTCCTAATGTTGTTTGAGGACAAATATTTATTTTAGAGGTGGATAATTCAATGACCCTAAATGTCATCTTTAATTTAAACATTCATTTATTTGATCTAAGACCTCAAAAGGCACTACTAATCATTCCTCAACTTGCGTACGCAGTCCGTAAATATTTTCTGAAAGTTTCTATATAAAAAATGGAGTAAATGTGAAATAGAGCTTTAAAATTTATGTGAGTTAACTTCGGTCAACATTCTGATCACATGGAACTGGATCGGTATGTTTATAGTTCTAGTATGTCTGTATCGTAATATGGGACAAGGTTGTATGCCCGAAATCGAATTCGGAGGTCCCTAGCTCAAGTTATCACCATTTAACGGAAACTAGAAATATAAAGGCTAAAAGTTTGACTGCAAATTTGACTTTATTGATATCGGACTAGGATTGAGATTTTGAAAATTGAAATAGCTCCATTGTGTCATTTATGACTTGTGTGACAAATTTGAAGTCATTCCGGATTCGTTTAATATGTTTTGGCATGGGTTTTGTAAATTGAAAAGTTTGAATCGAGGTTTAAATTGTAAATTCAATGTTGTTTATTGTGATTTGGAACCCCGAGTAAGTCCTTATTATGTTTTAGGACATGTTGGAATATTTGGACGAGGTCCCGAGTGTCTTAGATGAGTTTTGAACAAGCCACAGAGCATTTGGAACAAGTTGTCCAGGTCTAGTTCTGGTGCGTCGCACCTGTGCAATGTTGGCCACAGGTGCGTGATCGCTTATGCGGATGTAGTATTGCTTCTGCGAGCCCAAGTCTAGGCATTGAGCTTTGCTTCTACAAAGCGTGGAGCGCAAGTGCGATGCCCACTTCTGCAGTCCCATGATCACAGGTGTGATCCTCATCGCTTTTGCGACTTCCTTCGCGCTTCTGTGCAATCGCTTCTATGACGTGAAGGTCCGCAAATATGGTCCTCTACTAGGCAGCCCTTTCTGAAAATGCGAGCTTCATCTCGCAAATGCGAGTCTGCATGTGTGAAAATATAGTTAGCAAGTGCGAAAATGCTAGACAGAATACATAAATTGGGTGTTAGCCATTTTTACTCATTTTTAGATTTGACTCTCCGATTTGACGGACTCCAAAGGGATTTTTACGTCTTCAACTTGGTTAAGTGTTTTATATCCAAAAGTGATTTTATTTGTTAAATACATGCCAATATTCAACATTTAATTTGGATTTAGATGGAAGAAATTGAGATAAAATGAATATTTGAAAAGCAATCCGGTGTCGGAATTTTATAATTTTTGTTTGGTTGAATGCGTATCGGAATGAGTGTTAAGATTTCATGAGTTTTTCGAAATTCGATACGTGGGTCCCACTACTGATTTGTAAAGTCAGTTTTGAAATTTTATCTGGAAAATTAGTAAATTCATATGGAATTAATTCCTACAATTTGTATTGAGTATGTTGAATTGTTTATGCCTAGATTTAAGGATTTCAGACATGAATTTGTGGGGCAAAGATTTATTAAAATCTTGAATTTGGTTGCGAATCGAGGTAATAATCGTGGTTGACCTTGACTTAATGAAACAGAACCCTTAAATGATTTGTTATGTGAATTCCATGTGTACAACGTATAGGTAAGGTGATGAGTGCATAAACATCATCAAATTAATTGTTTGCATAATTTTTTGAAAATTATAAATTATTTTAAATCATGAATTAATTGTTATATTAATTATCTTTCTCATATTCCTTGCTCAATATTATGCCTTGAATCCATTCTCTGATTGCTACACGCTTAATTGATTTATGTGGCTTAATTATTACTCGATATATAGCATATCAAATATTATATTGCATATTTCCTCCCTAATTCCACAACTAATAGCTACTTGTCATTATTTATTTCCTAAATAAATTGTAATTATTGTATGCTTAGTTGTAATATAAATCCATATTGTTTGTTGCAATTATTGGGTTAATTTCTTTTATAGAATCGGCAAATTATATTATTTGAGGAGCGGGTTGCACGTCGCAACAGAAATAAAAGTGAATATATTGAAGGAGCAGGTTGGACACCGCAACAAAACTGATTGAAAAGATATATTAAGGATCAGGGTTTATGTCTCAATGAAATTAAATGAAAATGAGTACATTGAGGACCGGGTTGCACGTCGTGACAAAATTAAAAATAAATAGAAGATCGGGCTGCATGCCGCAACGGAATCTCATATCAACATATTTTGGGATCGAGTTTCACGCTGCAACGAAATCGATTGAAATAATAATTGGTTATGTCTGCCGAGTTGGCTTGATTGCTGCAATGATTTATCTGTTTAATTTCTATTCATGTGTTTCCTATTATTATTATTATTATTATTATTATTATTATTATTATTATTATTATTGCGTACAATTATTATTACTATTATTATTATTATTATTATTATTATTATTGTTGTTGGTTATTATTGTTATTATTATTATTATTATTATTATTATTATTATTATTATTATTATTATTATTATTATTATTATTATTATTGCGTACAGGTTAAGGAAGTGACCTGCTTTAGCCTCGTCACTTCTTCATCGAGGTTAGGCTAGGCACATACTGGGTACATGGGGTCGGTTGTACTCATACTACACTCTACACTTCTTGTATGGATACTAGAGTTGATCCTAGCGCCACACAGTAGGTTTGCTCGGATTCAGCTACCCACAGGAGACTTGAGGCATAGTTGCACGGCGTTCGCAACTCTGAGTCCCCTTCTACTTATCTCAGTTGTGTATTTTCTTTTAAAAAACTTTATTTTTATTTAAACCTTTATGTGTATTATTCTAGTAGCTCATGCATTGTGACATCAGTTCTAGGGTGCTATTTAGACATTGCTATTATTAAGGATTAATTGCTTTATTTCAAAATTTACTTCAGCATTTGTTTCCTTGTTATTAATTAAACTAAGATGGCTAATATTATTCTAACATTGGCTTGCCTAGTAAGTGAAATATTAGGCGTCATCAGCGTTCCGAATGTGAGAATTTTGAGTTGGGACAATCATCATTCTGATGCAATCATTTAAGGAAGACCGAGAAACCACGTAAGCTAGAACCCGATAAGACTCCGAAACATCTAATCTCACAAATTGATTGGATAAGGCCTCAACATCTGATGCAAGTAGTTTCTCACCAACATGAATAAATTAAAGGCTACCATACTCACTGCATTCCTACTCGAGGTAATGACCACTACATTTGTAACGACCCAATCAGTCGTTTTGAGAACTAATACGTCGTTCAATAGTCTGAGGCCATGAGCCGCTTCATTTTAGGTATATAGACTTGTACGCGTGGTCAGAATTAAATTTCGGTAAGTTCATAGTGGAATTGGAATTCTCATTTTGAAAGCTAAAAGTTGATGAAATGAACTAGGATTGGAATTTTGAGTAAATGACCTTAGAATTGGGATCTGAATGTTCCAACACGTTCGTATGATAATTTTGGACTTGGGCGTATGCCCGGATCAGGTTTTGGATGACCCATGAGCTTATTGGCGCCTATTGTGGAAGTAAGCATTTTAGAAAAAATTACATCAGTTTGGCTTAAAGTGCATTTCAGTGTTATTGATGTCTGTTTGGGATTCCGAGACTAGGAGATGCTCCGTATGGTGATTATGGAGTTGGGAGCGCGATCGAAAGTGAATTCGGAGGTCCGTATGTCATTTTGAAGCCGTTTGGCTAAAGATAGAAATTTGAAGGTTTTGGAGAAGTTTGACCGAAAGTGGACTTTTTGATATCGGGGCCGGAATCTGATTCTGAAAGTTATAGTGGTCCGTAATGTCAAATATGACTTGTGTGCAAATTTGAGGTCAATCGAACATGATTTGATAGGTTTAAGCATCGAGAGTATAAGTTGGAAGTTCTAAAATTAATAAAGCTTGGATTGGAGGTTAATTCACGATTTTAGCATTGTTTGATGTGGTTTGAGGCCTCAATCAAGTCTGTAATATGTTTTGTGACTGGTTGGTGTTATTGTTCGGGGTCTCGGGGGCCTCGGGTGCGTTTTGGGTTGTGTTGCACTCCTATTCGATGTTTTAACATCGTTTCTTTGGATATAAAGGGGTACCGCTGAGAACATGAGCTCCAAATTATATTTTTATTGAACTATTAGATCCGTATCGTAATTTAGGAGCTATAGCAAAAAGAATCGTCGAATTTGGACATCGTATGAGGAAGTTATGCTCATTTCCGTGCCAAGAAAAGTGCTGGTACTATTAAAACAGCAACACCGGAAATCTACCGCAAAAGCGGGACCGCGGAAGCGGGAATTCGTCCGCAGAATCCGAAATGTTTCTGCAAAAGCAGGATCGCGGAAGCGAAAATTTTTTTGCGGAAGCGAAAACTACTGGAGGGAGAGAGGTTTCTTTAAAAATCGGACTTGGCTCATTTTTCACTTCATTTCTTCCATGGGAGCCGACTTTGGAGCAACTTTGGAGAGCCATTTTCATCACCAAGCATGAGGTAAGTGATCTCTACTAGTTTTGAGTATATACATCAATTATGTGTGGATTTTAGCATGAAAATGGGTTGAAATTTGAGGGTTAGAGGAAAACCTAGAAATATTTTATTATTAGATTTTTACCGCGAATTTTAGCATGGAATTAAGAGAAAATTATATATTTGAGTTCCTAAGGTCATGGGTAAACTTTATCTTAAAAATTTTTTTGGATTTTCGGGCACGGGGGCCCGAGGACATTTTGGTTAACTTTTCGTTCGGGGTTGGAAATTGTTATAAATTGGATTATAATGAATGCCTTAGCATATATTAATGGATTTACATAATCATTGGTAAGTTTTGGGAGCATTGTACGTCAGTTCAAGTCTTCAGAGGAATGTATAATGCCGGTTATGGGTCTTCGGAGCGAGGTGAGTCTCCTTTCTAATCTTGTTAGGGGGAATTTACCCCATAGGTGAAGTAATTAATTATGTGCTCCTATTTGTGGGGGCTACTTACGCACGAGGTGACGAGGGTCCGTGTGTAGCTACTATTATGCTATCGTCCGGGTAGTTACGACCCAAAAGCAAGTGTACGTGGATTAATTGTGAACACATTGGTAGCTTGAATTTCTTAACTCACATCAAATTAGTAAGTAAATTTCTAAAAGAATTAAACTTCATCTCTTAAATGGTTAAAGGAGAATTGGTTTTATTTGAATAAATATTCCCCGATAAGTTCTTATATGACTGATTGATCATGTACTTTATGCGTGCCTGCATTGCATGGGTGATTCGTGAGCAGGATATGTGTTTAATTATGAATGGGCCGAATGCCTCGGTGATAATAGATACATCTATGGTTCGTGCCACTCAACCCTCGGCAGTGCACAATTTACATTCTGTTAGAGCGGGCCGTCGACCTCGACATGATTTGTGCATGTTTATCTATTACTTGGAAATTTGTAAATGTGGAATTGGCCCTACGTGGCTTGATATAAACTGATAAAATAATAAAGAATAAACCTTGGAAGCCCTTGATTTATTATTGGAGGTGTTTATCTGTTTTATGGCTTCACAACTTGAACTTCTATATAAATCTATGGTTTTCCTCGCATTTATAGAATAATGGTAATTGACCTCTAGTGAGTGTCGGAGTTCACCATCTCATCTCTACCCCTTTGGGATTAGGCGGGATACTTACTGAGTACACATTGATTACATACTCATACTACACTTCTGTGTATTTTTTGTTGTATATGTATATATACACCTCTAGCAGCCTATTGGGTGTAGCAGCATGAACGACACTGGGACTAGGTGAGCTGCATCATTGAGGCGACAACAGCTAGAGTAGTTCCTTCCAATGTACAATATTTACTTTCCGCCCACTGTATTCTGGGCGGATGTTGTATATTATTTCTCTTATCATTAGTCACTCATGTACTTGTGACACCAGGTTTATGTGAGGGTTTACAACGGATTTGTTCTAACTATTATTATTTAAATTTGAATTCTGTTAGTGAACTTTTATTTATAAAAATGGAAGAAAAAATCTTAGATTTTCAAAAGTATTAAAAAAGGAATTAATTAATGATTTAGTTGGCTGGCCTGACAGAGGTGTCCGGCGCCACCACGATCCTTAGTGGATTTTGGGTCGTGACAACATTAGCCTTCCCGGGATGATACAAAATGGTAATATCATAGTCCTTTAGCAGTTCTAACCATCTCCGCCGCCTAAAATTTAGATTTTTATGTTTGAACAAGTGCTGGAGACTCATATGATCCATAAATACCCCACAAGAGACACCGTAGAGATAATGTCTCCAAATGTTCAATGCACGAACGGTGACTGCCAACTCCAAATCATGAAGAGGGTATTTCTTCTCATAAGTCTTCAACTGGACAGAAGCATAAGCAATCAATCTACTTTCCTGCATCCAGGCATGACTAATACCAATCCGAGAAGCATCACAATTCATTGTATAAGAACCCAACGCTAAAGGCAAAACCAGAACTGGAGGTAGTTAATGTAGTCTTGAGCTTCTAAAAGCTCTTCTCACACTCATCCGACCACCTGAATCTGGATCAATCTGGTCAAACACGTTACAATGGACAATAAACCCTCCATAGAGCGACGATAATATCTGGCCAAGCTAAGAAAAATTGAATCTCAATCGTTGAAAATGGTCTGGGCCAACTCTGAATCGCCTCTATTTTCCTTGGATCCACCTCAATCCCCTCACTGGACACCACGTACCCTAATAACACCATCAAACTAAGCCAAAACTCCTACTTGGAGAACTTGGCATAAAGGTTTTCCTCCCTCAACCTCTGTAGTACGATCCTCAAATAACGGGCATGCTCCTCTTAGATACGTGAGTATACTAGTATTTCATCAATGAAAACTATGACAAATGAATCAAGATATGGCTGAAGTACACTGTCATCAGATTCATGAATTTTACTAGGGCATTGGTTAGCCCAAAAGATATCACAAGAAACCCATAATGACCATAGTGGGTTCTTAACATTGTCTTTAGAATATCTAAGTCCTGAATCCTTAACTGGTGGAAATCAGACCTCAAATCAATCATAGAGAACACCCTTGTTCCCTAAAACTTGTCAAATAAATCATTAATACGCGAAAAAGTGTACTTGTTCTTAATTGTAACTTTGACCAACTGCCTATAGTCAATGCACATGTGCATAGTAGTTTCCTTCTTCTCTGCAAATAGAATTGGTGCACCCCAAGGTGACACACTAGGGCTAATGAACCCCTTACCAAGAAATTCATAAAGCTGCTCTTTCAATTCCTCAACTCAGTTGGTGCCATACGATACAGAGGAATAGAAATGGGCTGAGTGCCCAGCACCAAGTCCATACCAAAACCAATGTCTCTGTCGGGTGGCAGACATGGTAGATCTATAAGAAACACATTTGAAAAGTCTCGCTCTACCATAATAGAATCAATAGTGGGATTATCAACACTAATATTTCTCACAAAGGCCAAATATGACAAATACCCCTTCCCAACTATTTGTTGGGCCTTCAAATATGAAATCACCCTGCTGGGAAAGTAATATAAAGGACATGTCCACTCGATCCTAGGTAACCCTAACATCGCCAATGTCACGGTCTAAGCGTGACATGATGACAACTAGAATATCCAGAAAATCACGTTGAAATCAACCATACCAAGTATTAAGAGGTCAAATATAATCTCTAATTCTCTAATGTTCACCACACACGACCAATACACACGGTCCATAATAATAGTATCACCTACCGGCATAAATACATGAACATGTGAAACTAAGGACTCATGAAACATATCCAAATAGTGAGTAAAATAGATAATACATAGGAATAAGTAGTATCGAGGTCAAATAATATGGAAGCATCCCTGTGGCACACTGAAATAATACATGTAATCATTATGTTTCAAGCAACACCCTCTGGCCTAGCTGGATAGCATAAAATTGAGCCTGACTGCCACTTGATCGACCTTCCCCCCAAGCTGACCTCTGGCTACCTGAGCCCCGCCCCGAACCCACTGAGCGGGTGGTGCATCTGCTGGTGCTGGCTTCATCAGTCGGGAAATTTTTTCTAGAACCATACTCAATCATCTATGACAATCCCTCTTGAGATGACTCAACTCCCCGCACTTAAAATAACCATCCTCTAACGTAGCTGCCACTCTTAATGACCCGAGGAATTGCCTGTGGAAACCTGGGGAGACGATTCATGGTATTCTGTGCTGGGAACATGTTGAATGATGACTAACCAGAACATGTGCTTTATGAACCATGGCTAGCTGGTTCACCATGATGATCTAGACAAACATATAAACGGGCTTGTAAGAATGACCCCTATTGTGATAGGACTAACCACCAAAATGAACACCACTGAACCTCACTTGAACCAAAAGGCCTCTTTGCCTCCCTCTCTTCATGCTCCTGATCGCTAACCAACCCTAACCGACGAGCAATCTCTACTACCTCATCGAACATATTACCCAATGCATTCTCCCGAGTCACAAAAAAGGCAACCTATATATATATATATATATATATATATATATATATATATATATATATGTATGTGTGTGTGTGTGTGTGTGTGTGTGTGTGTGTGTGTGTGTGTGTGTGTGCGTGTGTCTGTGTGTGAGAGAGAGAGAGGGGACATCATTAAACCTCCTAATCCTTTCCCTCTCTGTGGGAACCAACCGGACCGCATGACGAACCAACTCTAAAAATCTCATATCATACTATATCACAGACATACCTCTTGGTGTAGCTGTTCGAACTGCCTATGCAACTCCTCTCTGTAGGCCGGTGGAACAAACTTCTCCAATAAGAGAACGGAGAACTCGTGCCATGAAAATGGTACAACATCGGCTAGCCTGCTCCGCTCATAGGTCTCCCACCATCTAAAGGTTGAAAAGTAGTAAATAAGACCCCCACTAGTCTCTAAAATACCCATTGTGCGAAGAATCCGCCGGCACCTATCCAATAAGTCTTGAGCATCATCTGACTCAGCCCCACTAAATATTTTAGGCTTGAGCCTCTCAAACCTTTATAGTTTCATCTACTACTCATCACCCATAATGGGACCCACTTGGCTATGAGCAACTACAATCGGTTGGGTTGGTAAAACCCCCAGTGCCTGAAGTCCCTACACCATCTGCTCTAGAGTACGGGCAATAGGAGTATGAGTGTCTTCTCCAACCTAAATAGTGGTTGGTATGGCCTGAATTGAAACCACCTGAGCAAGGCTAGCACAAATAGTCAATATCTAGGCCGAAGCCTCTTGAAGGCATGAAATCACAATGGGAACAACTGGGGCCTGAGATGGTCCCACATGCTCTATCACATCTGGAATCTGCCCCTAAGCTAGAGCAACTCACAGGTCTACAGGTGATGCTCTATCTGCTGTAGGAGCTATACCTCGGCCTCTATCTTGACCTTGGCTTCTTGTGGTCCAAGCTGGTGGTAGCGGCGATCGTCCGTCTGGTCCGGTAGCACATGTCCTCACCATATATGAGAGAATAGAATAATAGAAATTTAATTTCCAGAATCAACAAATCCGCACGACAAGAATACGAGAAAGTAAAGTTTTTCAACTAATGGTTTGGCAGTCTCTCGAAAATAAGTACATATATTTCTGTATCGATCCATAAGACTCTACTAAATCATCTCATGACTCGCGATACCTATGTAACCTAGGCTCTGATACCATCTTATCACGATCGAAAATTTACATGTTGTGATAGCGCCTATCAAGTTGTTTGGACGCCAGGCAGCTACCTCGAAAGTCTCCGAACTGATTTATCTCCAACACTAGCAACTCCTATGTCCAGAAGTACCCATATCTGCACATAAAATGCAAAGTGTAGTATGAGTACAATCAGTTCAATAAGTATTATAAATAAACACGGCAAGGTAAGAGTAGCATAAGTTATTAATGATACTAGTTGTCACCTGCTCAGTCTCATCTTTTAAACTAGCATAAAGCAATGTCATGGCATGTAGAGGAAGGAAGCGATTAGATCATATAGATGATCAAAGAAATGCAAATTCCACATACTGCACGGACAACTCACGTGTTGTATGGATAACTCACGTGCTATCCATAAAATTTACATGGACATATCACGCGCGACACAGACAATTCACATGTCAATAATATTAATATATTGATCTGCACGGACAAATCACGTGCCATATACCGATAGATGGATCTGCACGAACAACTCATGTGCCAATAATATCTATAGTTATTGGGCGAACAGTATCTCTGATTCTTTCGCCTAGCAGCAGCATATTTTTTTTTGTATAGACTAACTATAATGATTACACTTACAACAATTTCGTGGGTTGCCTCCCACGTAGCGCCTGATTTAACGTTGCGGCACGACTCAACTTAGCGCATTTCAAGGCTCGCCAGACTTTGAGGTTCCTCTAACTAAAGTTCCACCTTGTTATCGATGTCATCCATCCCAACATATAGTTTCAACCACTGTCCATTTACTCTGAATGTGTGAGAACCATTAATAGTTTGTAGTTCCACAACGCCCGATTGTAATGCCTCAATTACCCGGAAAGGGCCTGACCACCTTGATTTTAGTTTGCGCGGGAACAACCGTAACCTTGAATTATATAAAAGTACTTTGTTCCCGCTTTTGAATTTATCCTCCATGATATCCTGGTCATGAAGCCGCTTCATCCTCTCTTTGTATAGTCTTGTGCTTTCGAAGGCCAGATACCGGAATTCTTCCATCTCATGCAACCCGGTGACTCTAGATTTTCCCGCTTCATCCCAGCTGAGATTTAACTATTTTAGTGCCCACCATGCTTTGTGCTCTAGTTCCACAGGTAGATGACAAGCTTTCCCAAACACCAATTTGTATGGTGACATGTCGATTGGTGTCTTGAATGCTGTCCTATATGCCCATAATGCATCATCGGGATTCCTGGACCAGTCGGTCCTCGTGGCATTCATTGTTTTTGTCAATACACTCTTTATCTCCCTATTGGAGACCTCAACTTGCCCGCTGGTTTGTGGGTGATATGGAGTAGCCACCCGGTGTTTCACATCATAATTAGCCAATAATTTCTCGAATGCCTGGTTGCAAAAATGAGTGCCCCCATCGCTAATGATTGCCCTTGGAGTCCCAAAACGAGTGAAAATGTTCTTCTTCAGAAATCCCACCACCACCTTAGCATCATTGTTGGGTAATGCTACCGCTTCCACCCATTTGGATACATAGTCTACCGCAACAAGGATGTACTTATTGCCGTATGAGCTGACCAAGTGACCCATGAAGTCTATTCCCCAGACGTCAAACACTTCCACTTGTTGAATTGGGTTCATCGACAGCTCATGATGCCAGGAAATGTTCTCGATGCGTTGATATTCGTTGCATCCTTTCTTCCACAAGTGTGCATCTTTAAACACCATTGGCCAGTAAAAATTGGCCTCAAGTATCTTGGCAGCTGTTCGCACTCCTCCAAAGTGGCCACCATATGCGGAAGCATGACACGCCTACAAAACAGAAGATTATTCGATCTCGGGGATGCATCTCCGGATCATGTTATCGAGGCATATCCTAAACAAATAGGGTTCATCCCAATAATAAAGTTGTCCTTCACGAAAAAATCTTTTCCTCTGGACCGATGATAGGTCATGAGGAACAATACCACTGGCCAGGTAATTTGCATAATCTGCATACCATGGCGCTTCAAGGGGAGTGGTGGTGAGCAGCTGCTCTTTTGGAAAGGTTTCTAGAATTTCTCCACTCTCTTTGACAATTTCAGCTCCTTAAAGTCGTGATAAATGATGAGCGACTTGATTTTCGGTGCCCTTTCGGTCACGGATTCCAAGGTCGAACTCTTGTAGAAGCAGCACCCAATGAATTAGGTGCGGCTTAGAGTCCTTTTTATCAATCAAGTACCTTAATGCTGCATGGTCAGTGTATACTATTACCTCGAATCCTATGAGATAGGACCTGAATTTGTCAAACGCGAACACTACCGCCAGCATCTCCTTTTCTGTCACTGTGTAGTTCAGTTGTGCTTCACTCAATGTTCTACTAGCATAGTAGATTAGATGCATCAGCTTGTCTTTCCTTTGGCCAAGCACTGCCCCCACTGCGTAATCACTTGCATCGCACATCAACTCAAAAGGTTGCTGCTCCCAGTTGTGGGCAATAATGATGGGTGTTGTTACCAACCTCTTCTTTAGCTCCTCAAATGCAATCCTGCACTCATAAAAAAATAAAAAGGGGTGATCTTTATCAAGCAACTTACGGAGAGGGTTTGAGATTTTGGAGAAGTCTTTAATGAACCTCCAGTAAAAACCGGCATATCCAAGAAAGCTTCTAATGGCCTTGACGAATGTTGGTGGAGGCAACTTTGCAATGACATCCACTTTAGCTCGGTCTACCTCAATACGTTTTCTCGAAACCCGGTGCCCTAAAACTATACCTTCTTGTACCATAAAATGGCACTTCTCCCAGTTTAGCACCAAGTTTGTCTCCATGCATCGCTTTAGCACTCTTGTCAGATTGACAAGGCATTCATCGAATAAATTCCCTACCACTGAGAAATCATCCATAAACACCTCCATAATATCTTCCACCATGTCGGTGAATATATCCATCATGCACCTTTGGAATGTGGCAGGTGCATTGCATAGTCCGAATGGCATCCTCCTAAAGGCAAAAATGCCATATGGTCATATGAAGGAGGTCTTCTCTCTATCCTCGGGGGCTATGGAGATTTGATTGTACCCATCCAGGAAGCAAAAGTATGACCTCCCTGCCAACCTGTCAAGAATATGATCAATGAAGGGAAGTAGTCCTTGTGAGTGGCTAGATTTAGCTTCCTGTAGTCCATGCATATTCTCCACCCGGTGACGATTCTTGTTGAGATCAATTCATTGCTCTTGTTTTTCACCACCGTCATGCCACCTTTCTTTAGCACACATTGAACTGGGCTAACCCAGCTACTATCAGAGACTGGGAAAATAATTCCCGCGTCTAGCCACTTTATTACCTCTTTCTTCACCACTTCCTTCATGTTTGGGTTCAGCCTTCTTTGATGTTCCCTGGAAGGTTTGTGCCCCTCTTCGAGGAGAATCTTGTGCATGCAGTACGTGGGGATGATCCCCTTTATGTCTTCCATGGTCCACCCAATGACAGTTTTGTATTCTTTAAGTACATGTATAAGCTTTTGATCCTGCACATCTAGCAAACCAGATGAAATAATAACCGGTAAAGTGGAGTTAGGGCCTAGAAATTCATACCTGGGATGAGCTGGTAGTGGTTTAAGCTCCAGCTTTGGTGGCTCTTCAATGGATAGTTTTGCTGGAGGGGTCTCTCTCTTCTCTAAATGTAGAGGTTCAAACTCCAACTCTCTATCCCAAAACCCCTTACCTTTCAAAGATAGTACCCACTCTGCCAGGCTTTCACCCTTTACTTCTTCTAAGTTCATCAGGCATGCTTGAAGTGGATCTTCAGCTGTCAATTCTACATCATCTATCTCTACTATCACATCTACTGCATTAATAAAAGAGAAATTCGTGAACTCACTAGGGCGCCTCATGGATTTTTGCACATTGAATATGATCTCCTCATCATTCAACCTCATCTTGAGTTCCCAGTCTCACAATCAATCAATGCTCTCCCTGTGGCTAGGAATGGTCTTCCTAAGATTATAGGATTTTCCTCGTCCACCTTGCAGACAAGAATAACAAAATTGGCGGGAAACACAAACTTCCCCACCTGGATGAGCACATCATCCAATGTACCAAATGGACGCTTAACCGTCCTGTCAGCAAGCTGTAATAACATAGATGTAGGCCTGGCTCTCCCGATTCCTAGCCTCTTATAAATCACCAAGGGCACAAGATTTATGCTTGCCCTCAAATCACACAATGCCTTAGCAAAGGCAAGTTTCCTACAGTGCATGGAATGGTGAAGCTACCTGGGTCAGATAGCTTCTCAGCAATGGGTCTAGAGACCATTGCACTACAAGTCTGTGTAAGAGTTAAGGTGGCCAAGTCTTGGAAATCAAATTTCCGCGACATCAAATCTTTCATCATCTTAGCATACCCAGGCATTTCTTTCAAAGCTTCAATTAATGGAATGTTTACCTGGATTTGCTTGAGCATATCGAAGAACCTTTTGTATTGCTCCTCTTTCCGGTGCTTGGCCAACATTTGGGGGAATGGGGCTGGAGGCCTCTTCTTCCCAATCACTTGGGACTTTTCTTTCTCTATCACCTGCTCCTCAACCGGATGCTCTACCGGTTCAGCTACTTTCTTTGTTCCCTGCTGCACATCTTTATTTTTAGCTACTGGCTGGACTGTAATTTCTGTCAACCCGGTGGACTCATCCAGTTCAATGGGTACTGGAGTGAGTGTCTTAGCCTGCAAATTGCCTTTATCTCTCTCCTGCTCAGCATCAAGATCTCTTCCGCTTCTCGGATTAATTGCCATCAGCTGCTTTGGAATTTGATCCTTTGGGTTTGTGTATCTGCTGGCAATGTCCCTTGAGGACGATTGTTAAGTGACATAACAATCTGGCCCACATGTACTTCAATATTCTTGATAGCTGCGTCATGTGCATCTATCCTTTTATTGGTTTTGGCATGTGACCCAATTGCCTGCTGCACCATAGCTTTCAACTCTGCGAACCCATCGTCATGTCTACCCCTATGCTGTGGTGGAGGTGGATGATACCCCTGCTGCTGACTGTTGAAATTCTGAGGTCTAGGATATGGAGACATGTTGTTTGGTGGTCTCATACCTGCTGCATTATATTGGGGTTGAGGAGGCCTGTACTGCTGTGGAGCCTGTTGACCCCAACTCTGGTTACCCTGTCGCTACCCTCCATAATTAGCCACATAGTTCATGTCTTCGTGCTGGTGATGATGTTCTTGGTCTGCAGCCCATGGATTGCCTATGGGTTGGCTAATGCAGGATGTGCATAAACCACCATTGGTAGTATCTACAATATGAACCTACTGCTTTACCTAATATTCTTCCACCTTTTTCGTCGGGATGCTCATTTGTGTCAATAAAGTAGCCATGTTCTCCTCCATAGTGTTGGAAGGATTCAGAGGTACAGAGTGTACCACTGGAGTGATAGGAGCATTCCTGGTCGTCCACCCAGAGTTCTGAGCCATCTTGTCATGCAAATTCGTGGTATTCACTCCATGTCTTGCTTAGAAAAGACCAACCTGCTAAGGCATCTACAATATTCTTCATGCTATCTGAGAGCCCTATGTAGAACCTTTGACCCAACATCTGTTCGGAAACCCCATGCTGAGGACACATAACCAGCAAACCTTTGAATCTACCCCAAGTTTCATGCGATGTCTCCATTAGTTTCTGCTTGAAGCTCACAATCTCATCAATTTGCTGATCTGTCTTGTTAGGTGGATGAAACTTGTTGTGGAATTGCTTGACTAACTCATCCCATGTTGCAATAGAGTTTATGGGGAGTGAGTTTAGCCATATCTGTGCAGCCCCTATAACTGAGAATGGAAATAGCAATAGCCTGATGGCTTCCGGTGTCACGTTTGGTTGCCTCTGTGTCTTGCATATAGAGAGAAAGTTCTTCAGGTGCTATTGTGGATCTTCAACATGCGTCCTAGAGAATAATCCCTTGTTTTGGAACAAGTGTAGCATGTTGTTGGTAATATAGAAAGACTCAGCTTGAATGGCTGGCACAGTAATGGCAGTTGCCAAATTATCAGCGGTTGGTTGTGCCTAGTCAAATAATGCACCTTCATGCACCTCCTGTGCGTTCAACCCAGCTTGCTGGTTTGGGTCGTTCACGCCTCCCATGTCGAAATCTAGTTTAATTGGTTGCTGAGATTGCTGAATTTGTTTGATTGCCCTGTTACGTGCCCGGAAAGTTTGCTCTGGGTCTGAGAGTCCTTCAATTAGTTCTCCAGTACTTGCAGATTTTCTAGGCATGCACCTGAGTACCCAATACAACAAATGTCAAAAATTTCAATGTAAAGTGTGTAGAAAGAACCTGACTATACAAGAATATTGTAGTTCTGTCAATGGCAATTAATAATTACATTAACTCCCCAGCAATGGCGCCAAAATTAATTCACGTCCAAACAATGGTCGTAGTCAATATAATCCGGTCAATTAAGTCCAGAGTCGATCCCACATGGAATTAACCTATCAACTGCAACTTTCACAACCCAAGAATACTCCTGAAGCAACTTCCCAAACTTTTGAATATATTTTTGTGGAATATTTTCTACTAACTAACTTTTGCAAGAATTTAAAGACTTGAAAGAAAGAATTGAATGTTGTAAAGAATGAAGAGAAAGACTAAGGTATTGATTTCCCCTATTGATGGAATCCCTTTCGTTTATGCTGATACAAATTTCCAATATTATTCTATCAATCATGAACGCTATTTCTACCGTAATTCTCTCCCGAGCAACTACAATAATTTACTATTGCACTCTTCCGAGCTACCCTAGCTAGATTTAATTTGAACGGTTCACTTTAGATTGCACCCAAGGTTTCGTTATTCCTAACCCCACCTTTATGCCTAAAATTATAGATTCCTCCAATAATCTAGGTGTGGTGTTGTTCAACAATTACCTAAATATGCACTCTTTTCCAAGTTATGCACACTAAATAGGCACAACTAATTGGGGATCCTACCAATTAACTACAACAAGAACGAAGTTGAACAAATAAAAATCTAGCTAACAATTTGTAATCACATAACCCAGAAGTTCATCACTCAATAGGTTCCATCAAAACGTTAGATAAAGATTTAGCTACTTATAATCAAAGAAACAAGATAGATAATTAAATTCATAACCAAAGATTCAATGTAAAAGAAAGAAAGAAGTTGAGAGAGTTCTCTCTTACTAATACTTGCAAAAGTAGTGAATAATACAATACTTGCCTCTCTTGGGCGAATCCTATAATTATATAGAGGGTTTAGGTTACAAAAATTGTATCTTAACAAGTTTGACCCTTAAAATTTCGGCCTCATCCACTCCTCTGAATCTTTGAGATTCTGCGAGCCCTTTCAACCGCGGTCCGTCTGCGTTCGCGATTGGACCGTGGCTGAATAGTGCCGCGGATTCTTCTTCCTATTTTTCAGCTCAAACTTCAATCTTGCTCTACACTTGGCCTTGTTACCATCTTATGACTTCAAAATTACTCTTTTAGTCTCCAATGGCTCATGTGTACCTATAACACCTCAAAAACACTAATAATAGTATTTTGTCATCATAAACAATATCAAAACAATAATAAAGCGTGATTATTTAGGGCATAATTATAGTCAAATTCACCTATTATCAACGGACAACTCACGTGCCAATAAGACGGTCCACCCGACATAGTCACAATCCTCTAGTCCAAACATATCATACAGGAGCATTCAAGTAGGTATACATGTATATGATAAATTTAATAGGCCTCTCATATTCCTAGACCGATACAAATGCTAGAGTGCAGACATGTGCAAAGTGTGCTATCGTAGCTCAAATCGACAATTCATCACTAAAAAGTATTTATCATATTCATTCAGGGATTTAAACCTCTATGTAGCTTCAACGTGGCTCAAATAGACCATATAAATTGTTACAACATGAGAGATATCATAGCTGTTAAGCTTAATAGTCAATTCGAGGCTTATAATAACCCGAGAACAATTCATACATGAAAATATGAAATCGGGTGCCCGCACATTGGTACATTTCCATGCCTGTGTGCACCCAATATCACGTAACTATCAAAACAATTCAGATAACTAGTGCCTCAAGTAATTTTAAATAAGATACTTACCTCCAACAATTAAATCACTCTGCTAGTAAGACCTTCCCATGAGTATCTCCCTCTAGAAGACTCAAATCTAGTAACATAATACTATTAACAAAAGCTATAGGAATCAATTCCATATAAAAAATGTTAAGTTCTTAATCAATGCCAAAAGTCAACCCTGATGCCCAATCTCGAATATCACAAAATTTACAAAATTCGAACTACCATTAAATGATGAGTCCAACCATACCAAAATTACTAAATTCTTATCACAACTTAGCCCCCCAAATCCTCAAATTAAAGTCTATAAAGTTTCTACAATTTCCAACTCAAAACACTAATTAAATGATGAAGAAAATGATAAATTCATATGTATAATCCAAATCCGAGTTAGAATATCTTACCCCCAAATATTTCCTTGAAAATTTCTTCAAAAATTGCCTCAATTTGAGCTCCCAAAGTCTCAACAACGATAAAATCTCGGAACTCCCTTCTGTTGCATTCTGCTTAGTGCATTCGCACCTATGACTAATTTCATCATTTCTGTGACACTGCTTCTGTGGTCAACATTCTGCTTATGTGAACTCACGCCAAACCCCCAGCCTCATGTACCTACGGTCCCAAGCCCGCGCATGACGGTGTGCTTCTGCAAAGAACCTTTCGCCTCTACGGTCTAGCCCCTCCAGCTCCATTTTCGCGTTTGCGACCAACCATCTGCATATGCAAGCCCATAGATGTGGCACACCCCTTACACTTGCACTCCATCAATATCCTAGCCAAACACACATCTGCAATGCCTAAGACGCTCATGCGAAAAAATCCCTTGCATGTGTGATTGCACCAGAATTGAACTCCAATATTTGCCAAGTCCAAATTATTAACTCAAATTCAATTTGAACCAAACCCGAGGCCCCCGGGACCTCAACCAAATATAACAACACGTCCTAAAATATGATACGAACTTAGTCAAAACTTTAAATCATATCAAACAAAATAATAAAATATGAATCACACCCCAAATCAAGCCTAGTGAAGCTAATAAATTTCTAACTTCTACAATCGATACCGAAACCTACCAATTCAATTCCGATTGATCTCAAATTTCGCATACAAGTCATAAATGATATAACGGACTTACTCAAATTTATTGAACCAAAATTCGAGTCCGGTAACCCCGAAGTCAACTCTCGATCAAACATCTAAAATTTCCAACTTTTGCCATTTTGAGCCAAGGTCACTTACAAACCTCCAAATAAATACCTGAACACATTCTTAAGTTCAAAATCGCCATACAGAGCTATTGGAATGTCAAGACCCCAAATCTGGTCGTGATAGCGCTCAGCACATTGCTAAGCCAGCCTGACCAATCAATAACAATAACGGAGCTAGAAGCTCTCTTTTGCCCATTTAGGCGTATCAACTCACGAAACAATAGCGATACATATAACAAAAACAGGGAACCAAGTCCCATAATACATCAAATCCCATAGACCAAGGGTCAAGAGTCATGAGCCTCTACTGAACATGAGTGTATAAAAGTTTACAAGATACCAAGTGCGGAAAGAAAAGTCAATACAAAATCCAGAGACAGTAAGAAGGAATATCGGGTCCTGCGGACTCTGCAGCTACCTCGAATATCCTATAGATGTCGCCTCGAATAGCTACTGGATCACTGCTGAGAGGTACCTGGATCTGCACACAAAGTGCAGGGAGTAAAATGAGTACTGCCGGACTCAGTGGTAATAAACAAGGGTAAGACAGCGCAGATAAGAAATCCGCAATAAAGCACTATGTAAAGCTGTAATCAAATACCCTGTCACAGAATCAATATCGACTGTACCTGTACCAACAAGTACCAGCAAAACAGTATAACAGCTAGCAGATATAGCTAAATGCAATGCAATGCATGATATGACCGCTACGACGCGTAGCCCGATCCAATTTGGGTACCCGTGCTCACTGTGGGGGTTCGGACTCCGGAGGGGCTCCTACAACCCAAGCACAATATCACTGCGGCGTGCAGTCCGATCCAACATGTATACTGCTGCGGCGTGCAGCCCGATCTACTACCAGTCAGCTAATATGCAAATTACAGCCTCGCAGGCTCAAAAGTAGTTTGAAACATCTTTTATCATTTTTCAGTTAAAAACAGTAATATCAAGTTCCAGAGATTGGAAATAGCATGATAACAGAAATAGCTACGGACTGGTAGTAACTAACATGTCAATATGATAAGACAATGATAACGATCCTCGCGGGATCCAATAACTGGCTCACGGCCCACAAGTATACTCAACCACCCAAGAAGGGGGTTCAACGGCTCAAGAGTAGCCAATATCAAAGTATAATATGCAACCATCCGAGAAGGAGGTTCGACGGCTCATGAATAGCCCAATATCATAACACAGTATCAACAGGTCGGACTAAGCCATAGTCCCCAAATCACAATCGACCCCGCACTCCCAAGAGAGTACGTGTCTCGCCGCTATACAACGTCACAAAGTGGTATACCGGGGTTTCAAACCCGCCGGTCATCACCCACATCTATTACTCACCTCAATACAGCGCGACGCCTACTTCGCGATGCCCTTTCCACGAGAATCAAGC
Source organism: Nicotiana noctiflora (assembly GCA_032618575.1). Classification (NCBI taxonomy): domain Eukaryota; kingdom Viridiplantae; phylum Streptophyta; class Magnoliopsida; order Solanales; family Solanaceae; genus Nicotiana; species Nicotiana noctiflora. Next base: position 85,006 of record JASVEL010012935.1, read on the forward strand.
TCCGCACGCGTAGAATCTGATCAAATACAGTAGAAACACAACAAATTAGGCCAATGGGACGACACCCAATCAATATAACTCAATTTACATCAAAATTCCCAAAGTTGTCAAAACCCGACTTTCGGTACGCTTGTCGAAAAATTACAAAAGTCACATATTCGGAATCCTCATCTCGATACGAGTCTAGGCATATAAAATTTACCAAAATCGGACTCCATTTGCCCACTCAAATCGGTGTTTTTCTTCAATTTAGACCTAGGGCTCAAACCCACCTTTAATCTTCCATTTACAGAAATTTAACCAAGGATTTCATGTTAAAATGATGTAATTAAGCCACAAAACTTACCTACGACGAATCCCCAATGAATTCCCAGCAATTCCCGTCAATTTCTTCTCTTGGAACTCAAAAATGGCATTTTGGGGTATGAAACTCGCGACTGGTTCTGTTCTGAACTTAAACTCACTGCCAGGCCAATTAACCCTACGCGATCGCAGCACTGGGCTCGCGATCGCGATGCATAAATCCCTGGGGCCTGATTTTTCCTCTACGCGATCGCAGCCTTTGGCACGCGATCGCAATGAACAACAAAAGATCCCTACGCGATCGCAACTCCAGCCACGCGATCGCATTGCATCCGGACTTGACCTTACGCGATCGCGTGAACCCAAACGCGATCGCACTGCATTCCGACATTGACCTACGTGCGCAAACATCACCACGCGATCGCGATACACCCAAATGCTGCCTTACGCGATCGCATTCAAAACTTCGCGATCGCAGAGAGCAAAAATTCTCTGCAATTATTGCAGCAGAACAGCAGTGCCTTTTGGCACAAATTGGTCCGTTTGGACCCCCGAATTCATCCCGAGGCCCCGGGACCCCAACGAAAACCACCAACATACTCCAAAACATGATACGAACTTGTTCCAATCATAAAAACACCATCCTAAACATCAAAATCACCAATTACACACGGATTCAAGCCTAAATTCCTTAAAACTTTCCGAATCACGCATTCAATCAAAAACCCGACTAAACGACGTCCTAATGACCTGAAATTTTGCAGGCACATCCAAAATCACCTAACGGAGCTACTGCAACTTTCGGAATTCTATTCCGACCCTCGGATCAAAATCTCACCTACCGTTCGGATTTCGCCAAAATTCAACCTTAGCCAATTCAAGCCTATTTCTACACCGGGCCTCCAAATTCAATTCGATCGCTCCCCTAAGTCACAAATCACCTCCCGGAACTAACCGAATCATCAGAATTTGATTCCGAGCCCTCTAACCAAATAGTCAACTCCGGGTTGACTTTCCTTATTCAAGTTTCCTTCAAAAAGGCTATATGCCTCATTTTCAATCCAATTCACTCCTAACTCACCCGATAGACTCTAACACCGATATAAAATCATAAAACATGTATTTACAACATAACGGGGTGGTAATTCTCGTGACGACGGGCCGGGTCGTCACATTCTCCCCTCTTAAGCAAACGCTCGTCCTCGAGCGGGTCAAGAAACATACCTGAAGTCTCAAACAAGTGAGGATATCCGCTCCGCATCTCCCGCTCGATCTCCCAAGTGGCCTCCTCCACGGGTCGACCTCTCCACTGAACCTTAACTGATGCAATCTCCTTAGACCTCAATTTTCTCACCTGACGACCCAAAATAGCAATAGGCTCCACATCATAGGATAAATCACCATCAAGTTGAATGGTACTGAAGTCTAATATATGAGACGGATCTCCAATGTACTTCCGGAGCATAGACACATGGAATACTGGATGAACGCTGGATAATCTGGGCGGCAAGGCTAACTCATATGCCACCTCTCCACCCTCCTAAGTATCTCAAAAGGACCAATGTACCTCGGACTCAACTTTCCTTTCTCCCAAACCTCATAACACCCTTCATAGGTGAAACCTTCAACAATACTCTGTCACCAACCATGAAAGACAACTCTCGAACTCTACGGTCCGCATAACTCAAAAGGCAAGACTGTGTTGTGCGAAGCCTCTCCTAAATAAACTTCACTCTATCCAGAGCATCCTGAACTAACTCTGTCCCTATCAATCTATCCTCACCAGGCTCAAACCATCCCACGGGGGATCTACACCGCCTGCCATACAATGCCTCATACGGGGCCATCTGAATACTCGACTGATAACTGTTGTTGTAGGCAAACTCAGCAAGTGGTAGGAACTCATCCCACGAACCACCAAAATCAATCACACAAGCTCGCAACATATCCTCCAAGATCCGAATAGTGCGCTCAGACTGTCCGTCTGTCTGGGGGTGAAATGCTGTACTCAACTCAACCCGCGTACCCATCTCTCGCTGAAATGCTCTCCAAAACTGAGAAGTGAACTGAGTACCCCTGTCGGATATGATAGACACTGGAACTCCATGCAACCGAACAATCTCTCGAATAAAGATCGCCGCCAACCGCTCCGATGAGTAGGTAGTACTAACTGGAATGAAGTGAGCTGACTTGGTCAGTCTATCCACAATCACCCATACGGAATCAAACTTCCTCGCCGTCCGAGGGAGTCCAGTAACAAAGTCCATAGTGATCCTCTCCCATTTCCACTCAGGAATATCAATGCGCTGAAATACACCACCGGGCCTCTGATGCTCGTACATAACCTGCTGATAGTTGAGGCACCGTGATACATGTCCGACAATGTCCATTTTCATCTTTCTCCACCAATAGTGCTGTTTCAAATCTTGATACATCTTCGCGGCTCCCGGATGGATAGAATACCGCGAGCTATGGGCCTCCTCCAGAATCAACTCACGAAGGCCATCAACATTGGACACGCATATCCGGCCTTGCATCCTCAATACGCCGTCACTATCAATGGTAACATCTCTAGCATCATCATGCTGAACTCTGTCCCTAAGGACAGCCAAATGTGGATCATCATACCGGCGCTCACGAATACGATCATATAGAGATGACCGAGATACAACACAAGCCAATACCCGACCGGGCTCCGAAATATCTAACCTCACTAGCCGATTGGCTAGCACCTGAACATCATGAGCAAATGGCCTCTCCTCAGCCGGAATATATGCCAAGCTCCCCATACCGACCGCCTTCCGGCTCAAAGCATCGGCCACCACATTGGCCTTCCCGGATGATATAATATAGTAATGTCATAATCCTTCAGCAACTCAAGCCATCTCCGCTGTCTCAAATTAAGGTCTTTCTGTTTGAACAAGTGCTGGAGACTACGATGGTCGGTATACACCTCACAAGACACACCATACAAATAGTGCCTCCAAATCTTCAATGCATGAACAATGGCGGCTAGCTCCAAATCATGAACATGATAGTTCTTCTCATGTGGCTTCAACTGCCGAGAAGCATAAGCAATTACCTTACCTTCCCGCATCAACACACAACCTATCCCCACTCTCGAGGCATCACAATAAACAGTATATGAACATGAAGCTGATGGCAATACTAACACTGGAGCTGTGGTCAAAGCTGTCTTGAGCTTCTGAAAGCTCCCCTCGCACTCATCCGACCACACGAATGGTGCACCCTTATGGGTCAATTTAGTCAATGAAGAAGCAATGGTCCCTGAACAAACCGGCGATAATACCCCGCCAAGCCGAGAAAACTCCTGATCTCTGTAGCTGAGGTCGGTCTAGGCCAACTCTGCACCGCCTCTATCTTTTTCTGATCAACCTGAATACCATCACGAGACACCACATGTCCCAGAAATGCTACGGACTCGAGCCAAAACTCGCACTTGGAGAATTTAGCATATAGCTTCTCCTCCCTCAATCTCTGCAACACAATACTCAAATGTTGAGCATGCTCCTCCTAACTACGGGAGTAGACTAGAATGTCATCAATGAACACAATCACAAATGAATCCAAATTGGGCCTGAACACACTGTTCATCAGATGCATAAATGCTGCCGGGGCGTTGGTCAGCCCAAACGACATCACAAGAAACTCATAATGACCATATCGGGTCCCGAATGCAGTCTTCATAATATCCGAGTCCCCGATCTTCAGCTGATGATAGCCTGAACGAAGATCGATCTTAGAAAACACCCTCGCACCCTGTAACTGATCAAACAAATCATCTATGCGCGGTAGAGGGTACTTGTTCTTCACCGTCACTTTGTTCAATTGCCTATAATCAATACACATTCGCATGGAACCATCTTTCTTTTTAACAAATAATACCGGCGCACCCCACGGAGACACACTAGGGCGGATGAAACCCTTATCCAGAAGCTCTTGAAGTTGCTCTTTCAGTTCTTTCAACTCAGCTGGTGCCATCCGATAAGGAGGAATGGATATAGGCTGAGTGCCCGGCACCAAGTCAATGCCAAAATTAATATCCCTGTCCGGCGGCATGCCCGGCAGGTCTGAGGGGAATACATCTGGGAAGTCCCTCACAACAGGTACAGAATCAATGCTAGGAGACTCAGCTCCCACATCTCTCACAAAAGCTAAGTACGATAAACACCCTTTTTCAACCATCTTCTGAGCTTTTAAGAATGAAATAACACGGCTAGGGACGAAATCGGTCGAACCCCGCCACTCGATCTTAGAAATACCAGGAATGGCCAACGTAACTGTCTTAGCATGACAGTCCAATATAGCATGGTACGGAGACAACCAATCCATACCCAATATAACATCAAAGTCCACCATTCCCAATAATAACAAATCTGCCTGGGTCTCCAGACCCCCAATAGATATAACACAAGATCTATAGACATGATCCACAACAATCGTATCACCCACGGGGGTGGATACATGAACGGGTAAATCAAGACTACTACGAGTCGCACCCAAGTGATGTGCAAAATAAGAGGACACGTAAGAATATGTGGACCCTGGATCAAATAGAACGGAGGCATCTTTGTGACGGACAGAAATGATACCCGTAATCACCGCATCGGAGGCAACCGCATCACGCTGTCCGGAAGTGCGTAGAACCGTGCCCGGCCTCCACCGGATCTCTCCCCGCCCTCGGGGCGACCACGAGAAGACCGACCTCCACCTCTATTAGACTGAGATGGTGCTGATGATGAGGGCCTGATCCCTCTGCTGAGTCCCGTCCCTACGGAGTCGAGGGCACTGTCTCCTCGCGTGGCCAAACTCACCACACTCATAACATGCACCCGGTGTCCGGAGAAGGGGACCGAAGGGAAAACCTCGCCGCAGAAGAACCCTAGGCCGATGAGTAGGTGTTGCACCCTGGGCCGGAAGGGCACCAAGCGATGACCGACCCTGTCTGAAACCCGTGTCGACCACGACCATAGCAACCTCCGCTCTCGCTGCGAGCGGCTCCGAACGAGAAGGTCCAGACGAGCGACCTGCGCTCCGCCGGGAATGCCCTCTAGATGGAGCACCACCGAAACCGCCGAACCACGAGGCCTCTTGGCCTCCCGCTCCTCTCTTCTCGGCGACGATCCACCTCAATGGAGCGTGCCATATCAACAACCTCGCTCAAATGATGATGACAAAACTCTCTCTCCGGTCATAAGAATACGGATAGAGTAGTTGAGGCCATCAATGAACCTCTTGATCCTCTCCCTATCATTAGGGATCATCCATGTGGCATGCCTAGCCAACCGTGTGAATCCGAGCTCATACTGGGTCACAGACATGTCGCCCTGAACCAACCACTCGAACTGGCGACGTAGCTCCTCGCGACGAGACCGAGGTACATATTTCTCTAGAAAGAGAGTAGAGAACTGTTGCCATGTGAGAGGTGCTGCTCCCGCAGGCCTACGCCTCTCAAACTCCTCCCACCAATCAAACGCGGGACCGGTGAACCGAAAGGTAGTAAATGAAACCCCGCCGGACTCGAGAATACCAGCCATCCGCAACATCCTCCGACAACTTGTCCAAGAAACCCCGGGCATCCTCGCCCTCAACGCCACCGAAATGGGGTGGTTGAAGTCTACCGAATCTCTCAAGACGACGCTCGCTCGTCATCGGGCATAACCTCGAACCATATGCTCTGGAGCCGGAGCTGGTGCAATCGGAGGAATAACCGGTGCAACCACCCGAGCGGGGACTACCTCTGGCGTCCGAAGTCCCCGAACAACCGGGTCGGTGTGCGAGCCGCAGGGGTCCGCCGACCACCCCCGACCGAGATGTCGCTACAGTGGCGGTAGCCGAAACTACCCGAGCCAAACCGGAACACACCGATAATATCCGAGCAAGAGTCTCCTGAAGACCAGGAATAGCAATAGATATAGTCCGGCCCTGAACTGGGGCTGCTGGAGCATCAACCACTGGGGGCTGCTCCTGAACTGGTACAACGGGCGGGTCAGCTGGCACTGCCTCGGCCGCCCTACCTCTACCTCTAGCACGACCGCGCCCACGGCCTCTAACAGGTGGCAATGGAGGTCGTCCACCTCGTCCTGATGCTCGCGTTCTCGCCATCTGCGAGAGAATAGAATATAGAAGTTCAGTTCTCGGAACAACAAGATCGCACGACAGAGTTCAAGAAAAGTGAAGTTTTTCCTAAAGGTTCGCAGCCTCCCGAGGATAAGTACAGGCGTCCCCGTACCGATCCACAAGACTCTACTAACCGGCTCAAGACTCATGAGGCCTAGTAAACCTAGGCTCCGATACCAACTTGTCACGACCCCAAATGCGGTCGTGATGGCACCCAGCACACTGCTAGGCCAGCCTGACCAATCAATAACAATAACGGAGCTAGAAGCTCTCTTTTGCCCATTTAGGCGTATCAACTCACGAAACAATAGCGATACATATAACGAAAACAGGGAACCAAGTCCCATAATACATCAACTCCCATAGACCAAGGGTCAAGAGTCATGAGCCTCTACTGAACATGAGTGTATAAAAGTTTACAAGGTACCAAGTGCGGAAAGAAAAGTCAATACAAAATCCAGAGACAGTAAGAAGGAATATCGGGTCCTGCGGACTCTGCAGCTACCTCGTATATCCCACAAACGTCGCCTCGCACAGCTACTGGATCACTGCTGAGAGGTACCTGGATCTGCACACAAGGTGCAGGGAGTAAAATGAGTACTCGCCAAACTCGGTGGTAATAAACAAGGGTGAGACAGCGCGATATAAGAAATCCACAATAAAGCACTATGTAAAGCTCTAATCAAATACCCCGTCACAGAATTAATATCAACTGTACCTGTACCAACAAGTACCAGCAAAATAGTATAACAGCTAGCAGATGTAGCTAAATGCAATGCAATGCATGATATGACCGCTACGGCGCGTAGCCCGATCCAATTTGGGTACCCGTGCTCACTGTGGGGGTTCAGACTTCGGAGGGGCTCCTACAGCCCAAGCACAATATCACTGCGGCGTGCAGTCCGATCCGACATATGTACTGCTGCGGCGCGCAGCCCGATCCACTACTAGTCAGCTAATATGCAATCACAGCCTCGCAGGCTCAAAAGTAGTTTTGAAATCATCTTTTATCATTTTTCAGTTGAAAACAGAAATATCAAGTTCCAGAGATTTGGAAATAACATGATAACAGAAATAGCTACGGACTAGTAGTAAACTAGCATGTCAATATGATAAGACAATGATAACGATCCTCGCGGGATCCAATAACTGGCTCATGGCCCACAGTATACTCAACCGCCCAAGAAGGGGGTTCAACGGCTCAAGAGTAGCCAATATCACAGTATAATATGCAACTATCCGAGAAGGAGGTTCGACGGCTCATGAATAGCCTAATATCATAACACAGTATCAACAAGTCGGACTAAGCCATAGTCCCCAATCAAAATCGACCCCGCACTCCCAAGAGAGTACGTGTCTCGCCGCTATACAGCGTCACAAAGTGGTATACCGGGGTTTCGAACCCGCTGGTCATCACCCACATCTATTACTCACCTCAATACGGCGCGACGACTACTCCGCAATGCCCTTGCCACGAGAATCAAGCTCCGTACGTGTAGAATCTGATCAAATACAGTAGAAATACAACAAATTAGGCCAATGGGACGACACCCAATCAATATAACTCAATTTACATCAAAATTCCCAAAGTTGTCAAAACCCGACTTTCGGTACGCTTGTCGAAAAATTACAAAAGTCACATATTCGGAATCCTCATCTCGATACGAGTCTAGGCATATAAAATTTACCAAAATCGGACTCCATTTGCCCATTCAAATCGGTGTTTTTCTTCAATTTAGGCCTAGGGCTCAAACCCACCTTTAATCTTCCATTTACAGAAATTTAACCAAGGATTTCATGTTAAAATGATGTAATTAAGCCACAAAACTTACCTCCGACGAATCCCCAATGAATTCCCAGCAATTCCCGTCAATTTCTTCTCTTGGAACTCAAAAATGGCGTTTTGGGGTATGAAACCCGCGACTGGTTCTGTTCTGAACTTAAACTCACTGCCAGGCCAATTAACCCTACGCGATCGCAGCACTGGGCTCGCGATCGCGATGCACAAATCCCTGGGGCCTGATTTTTCCTCTACGCGATCGCAGCCTTTGGCACGCGATCGCAGTGAACAACAAAAGATCCCTACGCGATCGCAACTCCAGCCACGCGATCGCATTGCATCCGGACTTGACCTTACGCGATCGCGTGAACCCAAACGCGATCGCACTGCATTCCGACATTGACCTACGCGATCGCAGACATCACCACACGATCGCGATACACCCAAATGCTGCCTTACGCGATCGCATTCAAAACTTCGCGATCGCAGAGAGCAAAAATTCTCTGCAATTATTGCAGCAGAACAGCAGTGCCTTTTGGCACAAATTGGTCCGTTTGGACCATCCGAAAACACCCCGAGGCCCCCGGGACCCCAACGAAAACCACCAACATACTCCAAAACACGATACGAACTTGTTCCAATCATAAAAACACCATCCTAAACATCAAAATCACCAATTACACACGGATTCAAGCCTAAATTCCTTAAAACTTTCCGAATCACGCATTCAATCAAAAACCCGACTAAACGACGTCCGAATGACCTGAAATTTTGCAGGCACATTCAAATCACCTAACGGAGCTACTGCAACTTTCGGAATTTCATTCCGACCCCCGGATCAATATCTCACCTACCGTTCGGATTTAGCCAAAATTCAACCTTAGCCAATTCAAGCCTATTTCTACACCGGGCCTCCAAATTCAATTCCGATTGCTCCCCTAAGTCACAAATCACCTCCCGGAACTAGCCGAATCATCAGAATTCGATTCCGAGCCCTCTAACCAAATAGTCAACTCCGGGTTGACTTTCCTTATTCAAGTTTCCTTCAAAAAGGCTATATGCCTCATTTTCAATCCAATTCACTCCTAACTCACCCGATAGACTCTAACACCGATATAAAATCATAAAACATGTATTTACAACATAACGGGGTGGTAATTCTCGTGACGACGAGCCGGGTCCGTCACATGGAACCATCAAAATTCCATTATGGAGTCATTTATATATAAGTCAATATCCGTTCAACCCTTTCAACTTCAGCTTTCGACCTTAGGACTAAGTGTCTCAATTCATTGCTAAATAACCCTGGATCCATACCACTACCACAAAAGGTCACATAACAATATTTGAGCATAAAAAAATAGTAAATGCAGGAACGAGGCTAAAATACTCAAAACGACCAGCTAAGTCATTATAAATTAAAGGACAATACTTAAATTGATATACTCAATAAAACAAGTTATTTAATTATTCTTTCACATGCCTATATAACATTGCTATAAATTATTTTTTGTTTTTATTTTCTCATTAACAGCAAAATATTTATGCCTAGATGCATGTGTGACCATACGGGAGAGATAAGATTAGTCAAAAATAATACGGGGGCAAGGTAGGTGTGTTTTTCATGGTGGACAAGATGTGAAAAGTAAAGCTGAGATAGTTGGGGCAACGGGACAAGTGAAGGGGATGAACACAACTGCCTAGTAAGGATATACGAGAGGTTGGTAGTGTTAGGTCTAAGGAGAGGTAAATGTAGGTAGAGGAATAATTTGAGAGAGGAGATTAGAAGGATATGACATATATCCAGCTCACCGAGGACATATTTTTAGATAGAAGAGTATGGAGGTTGATGATAAGGGTAGAAGGTTAGTAGGTAGCCGTTTCATCTGTGTGGAAGAGCGTGATTCTAGTTTAGAGAACCTTATTAAATCACTCTTCTCATTTCAAGTATGAGTATTTTTATTCTATTATTATCTTGCCCTTCAATTTTATCACTATTATTAATTTTCTTTACTATTTTTGCTATCAATATTTTTTTCTTTAGTAGTTTGTCATAACTATTTTACTCTTATATATCATTAAAATCTATTTTGAAAATAATTTATTGTAGCCAATGGTCTATCATAAACAACATTTCTACCTTACACAATGTATGAATAAAGTCAATATACATTCCCCTCCTCAAACTCCACTTATATACACTAAATTTGTTATTGTTGTATCACAATCCTATCCTCATATCTTACTCTCTACCTTTAATTATAATAATGTAGGAAAATCATCCTCTTGTGTAAACTATTTTAAATGTCTTAATAACCTTTATGAATAATATTTTTCATCATAACAAACACGCCAGGTAAAAAATTGGTTCAGTGGGAAATATTCATGGAAAATGAAGGTAAATACACTAATTTGTAAAAAAAATGTTAATTAGCTACTATTTACTTCATCATTGTCCACTATATGCTGCATAGTAGGAGTTCTTATTTCACAGTGTGAGATATTTGTTTGAGAAAAAGGTATAAAATCCTTTTTGTCTAACTAATTACGAATATTATAGAAGGTAAATCTTAGTCAAACATAATTAAATTCATATCTAAATATACATAATAGTTGTACATCAATCATGTATGGTTATCTTACATCTGCGGCAGTCTTGCATCATGGGACAATGAAAGGAAAGATAAGAGAATATTGATGATGAAGAGACTCCCCCTGTTGTCTCCTTTACAGAAGCTGTTTTGACCCCCTCTCGAAAGATTCCCCCTTTTGGGTTTCGTTAGTCCTATTTATATTAACAACATCTATATTTGTCCAATTGTATTTGACCGGCGTTCATTCTCGTCATTGTGCCTTTTATCGTTGGCTTGACCATTCTGTTTGTTCTGTGATGTGAGTTTTCCTACAATCCGGCCCTGACGATGGGCGAGGTGCTCTTTGTCATCTTTCCATGTGGGCACGACTGCAACTTAGTCAACCTCATGCCGTTCCATTTTAAGGACGATTAACCTACGGTCTGATTTTGACCCATGCAGTTAGTCCCTCAGTCCGATATGGTCACTTCTTGGGCGACTGCGGTACCAATCAAAAAGACAGTCGTTGCTACTGGATGGCAAAATGGATTTTGGAATTTATTCACATTCTGATCAATGAACCTACAAAATCCTTCAAATTGTATCTGATTTGACGGACTTTGCTGATTTAGAAGTTAGGAGAAATTTGATCGTTGCGCATCGAATGAGACCCTTAGGCTAAGGAGGCAGTGCGATGTTTTAATGGTACCATTGGACCGCTACGTCAGTTCAAAATCGAATAATTGCATTGATTTACAGGATCGTGAATGCCCTTTATGCATCATTACGGTGTCTAGGCACCGTATCATTTCCCGTGCCCTATCAGTTTTTCATTGGCGGCTCTTGGGTTTCTCCCTTAGGACATTTATGTTCCTATAAATAGGGGAAAATACCCTTCTATTGCTACGTTTTTGACTTATCTGATGAGTTTTACAAACCTTTACCTTATTCAGTATTTTAAACTTCTGAGTACATTCTCTTGTCAGCCATAACTTGATACCATCGTCTTCTTTCTTCCTTCGTCTTACTCATTTATTTCAATCAATCGAGATAAATGGCTGGTACTTTTTCCCCTACTGACAGACTTGTTGAAGCTCTGATACAAGAAAATGATGCACCCGTTCTCGGAGAAGGAGCGGAGGTGGCGGAAGATGAGGGGGTTCCAAAAGTGGCTGAAATATTTCCCCGTCTAGAGAAATTATGGATTGACTTCAACATCCCCGTCGGGGAGAAGAACTGGATCTTGTTCCCTCTATTATGGATGAAGCGATGATTGTGGCACTCAAAACCAAATGAGGGCTTCTGAACCATGTTGAGATGTTGCCAGCGACGGGAGATGATATTGTATATTTGGACCGCTGCAGGATACCGTACATTCTACGCATACTCCTTTGTTGTCGGGTATACATTTCCCCTCCCCTCCCTAGTCACAAACTTCTGCTGTTATTATGAAGTGTGCCCGGCTCAGCTTTCTCTGTACGTGTATAAGTTTTTGCTCATACTCCTCAAGTTCGCAAAGCTTGCCGGTCGAGAGGTCACTTTAGGACATATGCTTAATATTTTCCCTAACTTATTCGAGGCACGATGATCCACATGCTCCATTGAGTAACATAGAGTCTGGTGGTGAAGACGTATGACAAAGTTAATCACCGTTTCTAGGAAAGTTACTTTTATGTATAGGCTGAGCACCTTGTGGCGGAATCGGCAGGGTTCTATGAGAGGTGAAACATCGAACGTAAGTCTTCTTGTTTACTTTCCATCTTCTTTCGGAATGGTGGTCAACCATTTTTCTTCAGGTAGCATTGCTAAGTTGTATCTATTTTTGCACCCAACAGATTACCTTCCCCCTGTTGACGACATATGTGAATGGGTGAATTCTATTTTTCCCTATACTTTTGGGATTTTCAAATGGGCGTCCTTTTATAAGAGATATAGATGTCAACCTCTCATTGGTAAGTCAACTTGTTGCAGTTTCCTTGCTCTTTGCCTTGTAATTTGATCTTGTTACTTACATGATCATTTTTCTTCATTAATAGAGAGAGTACGAAGGGTCAGGGCCCCGCCACTCGCATTCCGTCAACTGGAACCTTCTGCTCGACCCGCGCTGAGGTCTGCTGCCTGGCCTACATCGAGAGCTACTCAATCTGCACATATGGCAAGGGTCGTGCATGGAAATTATTCCTTGAACCGGAACTTCAGCTCCTACTGCCCGCTCAATGAGTAAATCTTCCCGTGATGATAGCGGAGAGGGTCCGTCAAAGATATGGCGAGTGGAGTCTAGGGTGGCCCCTTTAATATAAAGCATCTTCGGGGGCGACATTCCTTTGGCGTTGTCTGAAATTGGTGGCGGTGCTGACCCGGCCATAGAGGCAGACCAGGTGGTAGAGGCTAACTTGACGACATAGACTTCGGATATTGTGAACTATCAACGGGCTATTGCCATAGGAAGCCGAGGTCCCGAGGCCGTTGTTGCCATTTTGGGCAGGCCTTCGTCATCCCAACCAAATTGAGCTTCTTCTTCAACCTTAAAAAGGGGAAAGGGTATCGCGGTCGATGACTACGAGTTTGACTTCGACCTTGATCCTGATGATGTTAGGATGTTCGATGAGAGTTTTACCCATACTGTGGTACGAGGGAGAAATCCCTCTTGTATACTTGATATTCCATCGGAGCTCAATCTTCTGTGGGATACAGAAGGTTTGGTGCCACATTTTGACCTTCTACGCTCCGCCGTACAGTCTGAGGCTTTTTGGGACGTCAATTACATCGAATTAATGCATGAAGTGGCCGTTATGGGCCTAAGGGTAAGTTTTTCCTCTTTGTTGATTTTTTTGTGCTCATTTTGTTTTTTGGCCGCCTTGATCTTCATCGACTCTGCTTTTTTTTTTTGCTTTCAGTCTTACATGCTTGAGATCAAAAGTGCTCGCAGAGCCGACACTCGGGCCAATATTTTCCTAAATATGGTGGAAAAGCATCGGCGCTACCGCAACAAATGCCATGAGATACAAGAGCGGCTCAGGGCGATCACCCATAATCAATATCTCGAGGAGGAGCTGGAGAGTAGGGATTAGGAGTTAATGCAGTCTATTCGCAGGAATAGTGAGCTCGAGGAGCTACTTCATGCAAAGGATGAAGAACTTGAGTTGCGAAAGGGCGTCGATGCAGGTTGTGAGCATCTTCAGGCGAAGGTGTTATCGTTGCAATCCAAACTCGATAAAAATGCCGTTATAGTTGACTCTTTGAGTGCGAAGTGGATAGGAAAGTTATCCAAGCTAGAGAGGAAAGTGTCCGACTTGGACAATGCCTAGTGTACCCAGGCGTCGACCTCAACAAGGGCGGTGACATTGGAGGACACCATTCGTGTCATTCACTCCGATCAAGAATTCGGTAGGGCAACAGCCACACTAACGGAGGCGGGGCTTGAAGAGCGTATTGGTGAAATTGACTGGGAAGCTTTAAACTTGGGAGATTGGGTCGTTGTACTCGAGGATGAAAAGGCGCACCTATTGGCCCAAGTTGAATCTACCGCTGTCATTGTTCCTCGCCATTTGCACGAGTTCTAGGTTCATGCCGAGGCCCAACGGGACATATACAACAATTTGTTGGAGGCAGGAAATGTTTTTGAGGCTACTTATGAAGAAGCCTGGATGAAGGCACGAGAGGCTCGTGCCAACTATGTCTACCACCTTGAGACACCAGAGATCGGTGAGGATGTTGATGCTGAGGAGGAATTTCTTGGAGATAATGATGGGAAAAATGAAGGAGATGAAGCCGAGCAAAAAGTTGTTGCCTTAGTGTGTGTGTGTATGTGTATGTGTATGTGTATATATATATATATATATATATATATATATATATATATATATATATATATATATATATATATATATATATATATATATATATATATGTTGGGCATGTTTTGGCCGTGTGTAAGGTGTGGCCGTTGCACACGAAATAAAAGAGTTATTTCGTCATTGTACCTCCTTTGAATTTCTCTCCCTTCCCCTTGATTTACATTTTTTGTTTTGGTTTATTTCAGGTTTTTGTATTGAGAATCCCTGATTTCTCATTTTAGGAATTTGATTTTGATCGGATCGAGTAGGGTCTCGTCGTGTGAGTCCAAATGGAGTTTCTTTAGGTTTGTGCATTTGGGTGAGATTGACTTTTGATTTGTCGCTTTAGGTAGAATCATCTTTGATTCAAACGAGGTCGAACTTGAATTCATCATTTCGAACAAAGTCGGCTTCGACTTGAATCATTCAAGGGGGATTGAATTCACTTGCCGATTTAGGCGAGTCGGCTTTCTAATATTTATTCGAGCGGGGCCGAACCTGGAACTTGGAACAAAGTCAATTTTTGGCTTATTTGGACAACTTTGAAAAAATAAAAACTTTTGTTTGACGGTGATAAGTGGTTGTAAAGGCCTTATTTCGAGTTAGACCAGAATGTCAATCCATGTAGTTCGAGCGAGGTCTAATTTTTCTTTTGGCGATGGCCCTTGGCTGTAGGGATTTTATTTCGAGCCAAGCTCAAATTATTAACCCGTTGTGATTTGAGCGAGGTCGAATTCTTCTTTTAGTGATGGCCCTTGGCCGTAGGGATGTTATTTCATGCTAGGTCAAAATACTAACCAGTTTTGATTCGATCGAGGCCGAATTCTTCTGCTGGCAATGGACCTTGGCCGTAGGGATGTTATTTCAAGCTAGGGTCGAAATACTAATCCGTTGTGATTTGAGCGAGGTCAAATTTTTCTGTTGGTGATGGCCCTTGGCTGTAGGGTGTTATTTCGAGCTAAGGTCGAAATGTTAACCCATTGTGATTCGAGCGAGGTCGAATCATTTTTATGCCTATGGACCTTGGCCGTAGGGGTGTTATTTCGAGCTAAGGTCAGAATGTTAACCAGCAAGGTCGAATTCTTCTTTCGGCGTGGCTCTTGGTTGTACGAGTGTTATTTCGAGCTAAGGTTGAAATGTTAAACCGTTGTGATTCAAGCCATGACAAATTATTCTAATGTTAAACCGTTGTGATTCAAACCATGACAAATTATTCTTTTGGCGATGGTTGTAGGGTGTTATTTCGAGATAAGATCAAAATGTTAACCCGTTGTGATTCGAGCGAGGTTGAATTTTTCTTTTGGCGATGACCCTTGGTTGTAGGGGTGTTATTTCGAGCTAAGATCGAAAGGTTAACCCATTGTGATTCGAGCGAGGCCGAATTCTTCTTTTGGCGATGGCCCTTGGACGTAGGGGTGTTATTTTCAGGCTAAGGTCAAAATGTTAACCCGTTATGTCACTGTCAGATTTTGGAGGATTTCACGGGTTGCCACACTGTTTATGCGTACATCGGAGTAAATCCTGGCATACTCAGTTTTATTTTTACTGGAGAATATTAAGTGTTCCCCGGGGAGCCCCGGTTTGCTTAGCCTCTGCACTTCTTGGGTGAGTCCCAGTTTGCTTAATTTTGCTTGCATTGGTCAACACGATGCATTTCCTGGGTGAGTACTAGTTTTCTTAATTTTGCTTGTGTTGTAGACTACCTTGATGAGGAGTACAAAATGTTGCTATGTTTCCGTCACTAGAGAATGTTATGCATGTTCATTTCGTACATATATTGGAGAAGTTTCCATGTATCTAGTCCCTTCATCGCTTGGTGTGGGGAAGTAGTCGGCAGGCGGGGTGATGAATCATGCTTGAACATCGAGACGCCTCTTTCGTCGCCTTGTTAAAAATCTTCCCGAGAGGACCCGACTGGGATTAGACCAGAGTAAGGGAGAAAGGGTACGACTTGATGAGTGTCCTTTTTCAGGGGTTGCAGTATTGAAATAGTGCTTGACATTCCAATTATTTTGTAGTGATTTCCTTCCATCGTTGCTAGTTGGAATGCTCCTTTGCTCGCTTGCCCATGCAAGGGCCCGCATTCCTGTCTAAACCAACAATAGAGGATAAACCAAAATGAAATTTTCCGTACCTTGATCCAACGTGTCAGCGAAAAGAGAGACGTTGTAGTGTTACTCACTATGCCTAGTTTTAGATTCGACAGTCGTGCTTGGTTGCGTTTATAACACCGTCTAAAATTTGCATGGGTTGGACCCACCTCACTTGCTGAAGTGTTGAAATTGAGTACCCATTTGATCTCGTTCGATTTGTACCCACAATAAAGGAAACATGTCATACTTCATTTATGGATCATCCGATGCGTGGGGGATGTGAATGTAGGACAGGATGTGCCCTTTCCTTCAAAAAGACCGTGCAACAAGCTGTCATCCACTCATAAAGGTTGGGAATACGAGTTAATATATACGAGTAAAATGCGTCGAATGGGGGTGTGGTCATACCAGATGACCATGATCCTATTTTGAACATATATCGTGCCAACCCTATCATTATTGGCGAGATGTGGGTTTTGCATGGATGTTGATTATAACTTATACTTTTAAATAGCGGCCTGACCTAGACTAGTATTGTTGTCTTGAAGGTTTATTTACCGCTCTTTCGAGTGGATAATAGCGTTATACCGGTTCTAAATCTGAAAGAAACTAAGAGATTTGGCTAAGAAATCCCCACATGCGGCGCCAAATTGTTTGAGAAAAAGGTATAAAATCTTTTTTGTCGAACTACTTACTAATATTATAGTAAGTAAATCTTGGTCAAACATAATTAAATTCAGATCTTAACATACACGATGTTAAAACGAAAGAAAGAATAATAACGAGTAATATTTCTTCATATAACAGTTGTACATCAATCATGTGTGGTTAGCTTACATCTGGGACGGTCTTGCATCATGGGAGCAATGAAAGGAAATAGAAGAGAATATTGATGATGAAGAGATTCTCTTGTTGTCTCTTTTACGAAAGTTGTTTTGAGCCTTCCTAAAAGATCTCCCTTTTGGGTTTAGTTAGTCCAATTTATATTAAATTCTCTATTTGTTCAATGGTCATTGACCATCGTCCTTTCTCGTCATTGTGCCTTTTATCGTTTGCTTGACCACTACGTTTGTTTTGCGATGTGAGTTTTCCTACATCCGGCTCTGACGATGGTCGAGGTGCTCTCTTTATCTTGCCGTGTGGGCACGACTACGACTTGGTCGATCTCATGTCGTTCCATTTGGGGACGATTAACCTATGGTTTGATTTTGACCCATACTATATTATGATGCCTATGTGTTAGCATTTGGTTATTGATCTACTTTCTGTCTATTTAAAATATATAGTGTTAATAAAGTTAATTAGCTGATTTACATCACACTCTCTATTATACTCCCTCCGGTCCAAAATAAGTGATTTTTTGGATGTTTTCACACATATTAAGAAAGTCACCTTTTAGCATTAATTAGCAATAGACTTGACCATTTTAACCTTACTATCTCACATAAACACTCCTAACACATATTCCAACACTATTTACTCCAAGGACAATGTAGGAAAAATATCATTAAGTTATTCTTAAAATCCGAAAAAATTACTTATTTTGGACCACAAAAAAAAGACCAAAAAATTACTTATTTTGGACCGGAGGGAGTATTAATTTTGCATGTTGGAATCTATAAGTTGTGGTTTTAAAATTGTGAGTTCAAAATAGATGTCAGACTTTTATTGTCATTCTGCCAGTAGTCATCAGCCATCACCTTGAAATTCAATTCAAAGTTAGAAAAAAGCCGTAGGTCAACAACCCAATTGAGAACCAAAAGAAAGTTGAATACAATGGAACCCACCATGCGTCGTCCACTGAGGAGAGTGGAAGTGGACCTGCCCTTTTTTCTCAAAAAAATCAAAGCAGCCTTAACCATTTATATAATTTAAAGAAAATAGTACACTTTTTATCATTTTATTTATTATTTATTAAGTAGTAGGAATATATCATTTTGATTTTAAGGTTCGTGATTGGAACATATAATATTAAATCCGTTATTTATAATTATCTTCGTTAGTTAGAATCATAGACGGCTCAAGAAAGTCGGTGGCCTAGAGCCAAACCTTCATGAGTGGCCTTAAATTTATTTATTTTTAGTTTTTTATATAAATTTATTTTATCTCTTTATAATTAATATAAAGAGATAATGACTTATATAACATAAAATACATTTTTAGTGTTTTTTATAAAAAATATATTTCTACGTATTTCGCAGTATAGAACTGCGAATTACATTAATGTCTGTTAATGTAATTTGCAGTTCTATACTGCGAAATGCTAAATTTTTTGACACAATTACATTCTATGTCAGTCGGCCCATTTTCAGAACAAAAAATAGTCCATATTTTAGAACTTTACCCAGTATAGCTCATTTTGCAGATAATACATAATTCATTTTCATCAATTAACCTAGCAGTAGCCTCCATTATCCTTCTTTTCTCTTTCTTCAACTTTTCACCAAAACCTATATCCAAATATTTTTTCCTCTTTCAACTGTAGGAGTCATTCTCTCATTCAACCTAACATGACAGCCTTTTCCATTAAAGTAATAAACATCTCCTCAAAGAATGAATTTTTTTAAGACAAAATGTGTTTATCCTTCATTAATAATTTTTTGTTTCTTCTCAAATTGTTGGAAAGAGGTTGAAGAGTTGCGGACATCCTCCATTTTTTTCCTTCAATTTTCAAGAAGTAAAAGACGACGATGAAGTTAGTGAAGTCATCAGACAATGAAAAAGAGGTCTTGTTCAAACAATTTTCAAGTTCTTCAGATTATGTTCCAGTTTTATCTTCTTTTATAAAACAATTCTATCTCCATCTTCTCTACTCTTTAATTTTCAAATCTAACTTCCTCTGAAAAACTCTCTTTTGATATTTTGATACAGAAATAGAGATGTAATACTGAACATAAGAGGTGTTTTGGTAAAAATATTGTATAATCACTATTTATACACACTTATACATTACTGTATAAGTGTGTATAAATGTATAAAATTGTGTATAAATATATATAATTATATAAAAATATGTATATATGTTCATTTTTGTTGGTTAAAAAGATAGATATATTATAAAAGTTAAAAAGTTACATAAGAGTTTGTTGGATGCATAAAATGCATTAGATTAGTTCCTACTACATTATACACACTAGTTAAAGTAGAAGTAGAAAAACTATTACAACTTATCCGAGTATCATCTAACATAGTCGAAGGTTTACAAAATCTTCTTCTCAGCCTTCCAACTTGATCTTGCTGAAGAGAAGTTAACACAAAATTTGGAGGTCTTGAAAATATTTTTCAACATTTGCCTCCATTTGTGATGCTCCATACTTGGCTAAGCAGTCCGCAACTCCATTTTGCTCCCTATAGATTATATGTAATTCTGGATCATGCAACTGATGGAGTAAGTACCTACAATCAGCAATAATATTAGTATATTTAGGTGTTGGAAATTTTAGCAAGTCTAAGATTGTAGTTGCAGCTATTTCAATTACTAAAGGAAAGATCTTGAATTGCACAACAATTTGAAGGCCCATGGTTAGTGATAATAACTCGGTTTGTAAGCTAGAACCATTTTGAACATGGCCTGAAAAACCTACGACCCAACTACTCGTAGAGTCCCTAAAGACACCCCCAATTCCACAAGCAGTTGGATTCATATTAGTAAAGCCATCAATGTTTAGTTTTAGAAAATTTCCTGTGGGTGGATGCCATTTGATATAAATAGGTATAGGAGTAGTTATACTGTTCTTAGAGTGTGTAAGATAAAAGAATTCGGCTGCTTGGTTATACACTAAAAGAGCATTAGAAACAATTTTTGATTTATCAAACAAATTTTTATTCCTAATCATCCAAAGATGCCATATAGCAAAAGGAAGTAGATTCTCAAAAGGAATACCTTTATAATGACCTAATTTTGTTTTTGTAAATAAGGTATGCCACCATGGCATAGAATTCACATTAATATGACCAAAAATTTGATTTATGTTAATGTTAAGGGCCTGCCAAAGTGAAATAGCATTGCCACATTCAAAGAAAATGTGATCAATAGTTTCACTTTGTAACCCACAATTAGCACATAAATCAATATTCAAAATATTTAATTTATGTAAATAGGCAGCAGTAGGAATTCGACCATGACAAATTAACCAAATAAAGAATGAGATTTTGGGAAGTGTATGTAGTTTCCAAATCCATTTGAAACTTAAGAGTTGGGAATTATTAATAGAGGAAGAAGTAGAGAGTTCATGGTAAATAGATTTGACTGAGAATAACCCGGAAGGAGTAATAGCCCATATAAGATGGTCATAATTTGTTGGTATTATAGGCATGTAAATACTAGTAATATGTGCTTCCAATAAAGGGGGAAGTACAAAAGGTAAGTCTTGTAAATGTCATTTATGATTGTAAAAATAGTCAGATACATACTTGTTTAATTCACCTTCTGAAAAAGGACTATGAATGTGATTACGTAAAATAGTGCAATGATTTATCCAGGGTTCCGTCCAAAAATGAACATGATTACCGTTTGTTAAAATCCATTGGAATCCAAGTTGGCAATAGGACCAGCCTTTGATAATGATTTGCCAAATTGTAGATTGAGAAGAAATAATAGTCTTATAATTTCGTAAATGACTATGAATTAGTACATTAGCCCAAAGTTGAGTAGGATTTTGAAAAAGTCTCCATGCCAAACTAGCATGTAAAGCTTTATTTTTAGTACGAAAATTTTGAATACCTAAACCTCCAATAGCCAAAGGCTGGGTTACAATGGACCATTTTAAGAGATGAAGTTTTTTATTATGTGGAGTAGAACCCCATAGAAAATTCTTATGGTATGTATTAAGTAAGGTAATAATAGAACTAGGAATGGTAATAATTTGCATTACATGATTAGGAAGGCTATTCAAAGTAGAACAAATAAGAGTTTGTCTTCCCGCTTTAGGTAAAAGATGAGTTTTCCACTCAGCTAATTTTGATTTAAACTTGTCTAGTAAGAATTGAAAATCTCTTTTTAAAGGTTTTGAAGTAAAAATGGGAAAATTCAAATATTGGCCAAACTTAGTACACTCTTTTATGTTAAACAAATGCTGTAAATCAAGCTTTAGGTAGCTAGGGCAATTTTTTGAGAAATTTTTTTTTGACTTGTCTAAATTAATAGATTGTCCCGAATAAGTACT
Organism: Nicotiana noctiflora; assembly: GCA_032618575.1. Taxonomy (NCBI): domain Eukaryota; kingdom Viridiplantae; phylum Streptophyta; class Magnoliopsida; order Solanales; family Solanaceae; genus Nicotiana; species Nicotiana noctiflora. Next base: position 106,897 of record JASVEL010012935.1, read on the forward strand.
AAAAGAAGCAATAGTATCAATAATAGAATGACAAGATTTTGAAGTAATTTTAGAGAATAAAATTATATCATCCGCAAAAAACAGATGAGATAATTGGGGTCCTTTTTTTCCAATCAAAATAGGGTGCCAAATATTATAGTCAACTTCTAAATTTATTTGTCTAGAAAACATTTCGAGACATAGAATAAATATATAAGGTGAAAGATGGTTACCTTGTCTTATTTCCCTTGTAGGGTAAAAAAAATCAGTTGACTTTCCATTTATAAGGATTGCAGTAGATGTGGTTGTAATACAAGACATTATTAAATTGCTAATATTAATAGGAAAATTAAGATTATGTAAAGTATTGTAAATAAAAGACCATTCTAATTTATCAAAAGCCTTTTCAAGATCAAGTTTAAGAAGCATATTATAATTCTTACCCTTCATTTTTGCAAAACAATTTAACAGCTCTTGAACAATAATAGCATTATCAGATGCTCGTCTATTTTTTTGAAAACTAGATTGGGTTTGATTAATAAGATGATCAAGAATAGGCTTAAGTCTACTAACAATTATTTTAGTAATAATTTTGTAAATAGTATTACAAAGACTAATTGGACGATATTGAGCTATAGTAGCAGCATGTTCTTTTTTTAGGAATTAGACAAATATACGTAGTATTAATAGTAGGATCTATTTTGGATTCTCTAAAAGCTTGATGACAAAGAGCTTTTACAGAACTTCCTACAATATGCTAATATTTTTGATAAAACACTGGATGTAGTCCATCAGGGCCTGGTGTCTTAAAAGCTTGGAACGAATGTAAGGCATTAGTAATTTCAATATCACCAAGAGGCCTATCTAACATAGATTGCTCAATTTGTGTAACAATATTGGTAGGAAAAATGGTTGAACTAGTTTTGGAAAAAGACTGTTGCGTAGTAAAAAGGTTAGTATAATAAGAGGTAATATCATTTTGTATTTGAAGAGGATTTGTAATCCAATTCCCTCCCAAGTCTTGAATAGCAATTATACGATTATTACGTCATCTATTTAAAGTAGTTAAATGAAAAAACTTGGTGTTTGCATCGCCATCATTTAACCAATTAATGCGTGATTTTAATTTCCAAAAATATTCTTCTAACTTAATAATATGATTAAAATCTTGAATAAGATCAATTTCTAAAGTATGAAGAAAAGAGCTAGTAGGATAATGAATTGAAGCTTGTATACCAGAAAGTCTAGCTAATATTTTCTTTTTACGCTTAAAAATATTTCCAAAAATATTTTTGTTCCAAATTTGGATAGAATCTCGAAAATAATTTATGGCAGGTAGTAGAAGATTATTTTCTGTCCAAGCTTGTTTTATCACGGATTCTAACGAAGGGTGAGTAGTCCAAATGGATTCAAACCGAAAAATCTTTGTCCTAGGCAGTACACTATGTTGAAGGTCTATTTTGATAGGACAATGATCCGAATGTGTTCGAGGAAGATGAGTCACAAGAGCATCACAATAATGTGAGAGCCAAGCATAGTTTGATAACACACGATCAATTCGTTCTAATATATTAGCAGTATTATGACGACCATTAGTCCATGTATAACGACTTCCTTTGTACCCTAAATCATTAAGCATGCAATAATTAAAACAGTCTAACAACGTATTGGCTCGTTTATTATTGATATGAAGTCCACCAAATTTATCTGAGGCATGAATAATTTCATTAAATCACCCCCTATCAACCAAGGCCCTTTATAATGATAAAAAATACACTTAAGATTATTCCAAAGTGTAAGCCTGTTAACTAAATCATTACTAGCATAAATTGCACTAAATAAAAAAGTAAAAGGTAATGGACTAACCTGGATATGACCATGAACTTCCTGAGTGTTTGTAGCAACCTGTGTAACATTTAGCAATGAAGCATTTCACAATATAACTATTCCCCCTATATGACATATAGCTGGGACTTCAATCATACCAGAAAAATTAAAATCATCCTTAATCACTTGGTGGGAGTGGGAATGGGTTTCTAACAGCACAACTAGGGCCGGTCGGTTATAATCCAACAAAGACCTAAAATTTCTTCTAAACTCCACTGATTGACTATCCCTACAGTTCCATATGATGAAATTCATGTGATTATCATTTGAAGCAAATAATTCAGTACTAGACTGTCCGGGACGTAGTGACAGTGTTAGAAGAAATAACATGGCATATTTGCCCACTGTTGGATTTGTTGTTGGTCTTAGACGGAATGAGGTTGATATGAGATTTTGGGGACACCTTATGAATATTTTTCTTTCGAATTCTTCCTTCTGCACAAAGACCTTGATTCCATTCATGCATGCATAAAGAGGCCTGGTTTCTCTGTGTTTTTTGTGATTGTTGCATCTAGTTCTACTTGTAAATTCCTCTCCTGTTCTTCTTGTTCTAGTGGATTATGAGGGATTGGTGAAGGAGGAGGTGGTGGTGGTGTTTGGACACGAGGTGTTCCTGGCCTCATCAGTGGAGTGAAGGTTTGAGTCTCTCAATATGGTTGAATCCATGGAACATTGGGTGTTGGAGGAGGATAAAAAGGCATTCGAATTATATTTGGGTGAAGAGTTTCTTGTTGTTCCCATACTGGAGATGGTGGTATCATTTCTTGAAATGGTGCTATGCTTGAGGCTTGTGTCATTGCCCAATGGTAACGAGCAAATATCTCCGTTCCCAACCTCATTCCCTCGGCTACTATTTGTGCTAAATCCCTCGGGTGATTTATAAGAATCGTGACATCTTGTTGGTTCACTTGCATGGTGAATGTTAGTGTATGATTGTGTAATCCCGCCTCCAACCATGACTCTAGATACATTGGTGCATGGGGAGTGTGAGATGTGTATACTATTGAGTTTTGATCCATGGAGAGATGAGTGGGTGGATGAGAGTAAGGAGTGGGATTGTTGTGTAGTTGATGAGAGGTTTGGCGTGGTATAGGTCGATTGCCCCTTAGATGACTTAGAAAGTTGAAGGGAAACATTGCTTGAAGTAGTAGAAGTGTGGGTAGTGGACAAAATAGAAGTGTTTATAAGAGATGTATTAGTGGAGTTTGGTAATGTTGGAAATGGTATAGTGGCCAGTGGAGGACAAGATTGATATCAAAGTGACTTGTAGGAATTGTAACAAGTAGTGAAGTCTTCATTATTCCCTAGTTGCATGTCATCATTTTCTATATTGGAGGAGGTGGATATGAAATTAATGAGAGGAGTAGAAGGTGTAATAAAATTTGGAGTATGTTGGTCGTGTATATCTAGTTTTGCAGATTGCTTTTGTGAGTTATTGTGCATGTGTGAGTTAATACCTTGGCTAGTAGTATGGTTAATACAAGTAATAGGGGGTAGTCATTATTAAGACCTAGTTGCATGTCATGAATATCTATGTTTGAAGAGGTGGATATGGAGTTAATGAGTGGAGTAGGAGGTGTAGTGAAAATGGGAGTGGGTTGGCCATGTATATCTTGTAGGGCAGGCAATGTTTGAGAATTGGTTTGCATGTGAGAGTTAATGTCGTGTCTTCTTGCATGTGTAGTATTGGTATTATAGGTGTTGTGAAGTGTAGGATTTAATTGGACCCCACTTGAAGGTACTTGAGTATAGTTTGAATTTTGACCCACAATATTAGTAGCCAAAGTAGTATTAGTTAAACCCTCATTATTAGCAACTAATTCATCCAATAATACCACAAATTTGTTAGTATTTAACAAATTATTAGACACTTGCTTAGTGACTTGATTAGCAATAGAGTCATTATTTTGTAAAGATAAATGATTAAAAGGAAGATTATTTGGATGAATTAAAGAGTGCTTACCAACAAAGCCTTTCCTTACCTTATCAGTATTTGTTTCCAAGGGACGAGTAGGCATTGAATTTGCATGTCTATTAGGAAATTTGCCTAGCTTCCAAGGTTCATGATCAGCTTTAGAAAAGTCTCGTATAATTGAATTAACATGAACATTACTAGAGGAAGTAGTATCCTTTGCAAGGGATGGGCATGTTTTTTGATTTTGACCCATACAACCACATGTAATACAAAGTAAATTCAAACCCTCATACAGAATAGTTTGTTTATGCTCACCAATGTATAAATGTGTTTTTAATGGCTGGTTTAGCAATACTTCAACACATAGTCTAACATATTGTCCTCGAGTAGTATTGGAAGTGCAAATATCCATAGATAAAAATTTACCTACTTTCTGTCCCAATTTCTTCAAAATATGATAATCATAGAATTTCGTAGGTAATTCTGGCAAACGTAAACATAAAGCAAAAGAAGATAATTGTGTTGTTGATGCTTTAAATTTTGGCTCCCATTACCGGACAGATAAGAAATGATTTAGAACAAACCAAGGGCCTCCTAGTAAAGCATGAATTTTGTTTTCCTCCTTTAGAAATTTTAAAAGAAAAAAATGAGACCCTAAGTCTATTAATGGTAGATTTTCTGTAGGTTTCCACAGTGCATACACTTTCTGTCGAAGTAGCTGATGCTCCACTTTACAACCAAAAACTTTGATAATTATAGCATGTTCCCAAGGCTTATAAATCCTATGTTTTTCCTCCACAGACAGAGGAATGAAGTTAGAATAATCATTAGGTGTTTCTAACTCATCAGTGTATTCTGAATTATCAGTGGTTGAAGTTGTATGATTATTGAGAGATATTTAGGAGGTGTGAGTATTTAAAGTTTGGAGATAGGATTTTGGTTGAGTATTAGATTCAATCAATCGTTGTGGTTGATCAATATTCATAACAGATATCATAGGAATAGATGTATATTGTAATGAATTTGTTTGAGAATTAATGATGTTAGGTGATTTTAGAGGAATGGTAGGTGAATGATGGTGTGGAGATGTTGGGAGAGTTTTTTCTTCCATACTCATACAATCTTCACTTATATGTTCATAACATTACTTATCTTCTTCTTCTCTTTCTCTTATTCTTTTGATATACATTATTATACATTCCATATACAAGTTTATACATAATTATACATCATTATACAAGTACTCCATATGTATCATCAAATTAATTATTTTCTTCATGTTTTCTGGAATAATTCATGTATAAAATCTACTTTTATTGTTGATTCTACGCCAAATCACGAACTTACAACAATTGTTTCTAAATTTTACCATATAAGTAAAACCATCAAAACATTGGGGGACAACTTGCAACAGTAAAGACAAATTGGGGGAGAAATACCAAAATTATACGACGGAAGAATTAGAAAATCTCATAACTTCATCTAAATCCATATAATTATCCTGATTAAACTCCATTGCCGAATAAAAAAGCTAGAAAATACTCTTTTTCAAATTATCTTATTATTTTTGGGCTATAGATTTGTAAAGTTATGACTGGGCTATTATATTGCAAGTCAAATGTGTGAGTTGTATTTATGTGAAATTATCCTTTTTTTAATTCGCAGTAAAATGGGCCGGGCTATTTTTTGAACACCTAATTCGCAGTTATGTACTACGAAATGTGTATTTTGCAGTATATAATTGCGAAATAGGCTCATTTTTGGGCCCACTTTTACAGACATAAAAATAATTCAAATTCACAATTTGCAGAATAATAGTGCGAATTTTATTAAAAAATTGCACACCCCAAGGGCGGACTTGCCTTATTTATAGGTGCTTCAACTTTATAAAAATTCATTCAATACTTAAACTTCAAACAAACTTTTATTCTCTCTTCTCCTTATCAATCAATTTTTACAATGTCTAAAGTGCCAAAATAAGGGTTTCATTGTATTGGAAGGGTGAGGTTGTTGTGGAGAATAACTATGTGAGGTATAGCTCTCCTCCACAGTGTCATGTTAAATTATCGCATAATATGGAGTACGATACTTTGGTATCGTTGTTACGTAAAAAAATGAGTGAGCGGAGGCGTTCGGTTAGCCTTAAAGTAACTAGAAGATTTCCTTATTCAGTGACTCCACATGGGTTTGCTTATTATTCTGAGTTTAACATCGAGGATGATGAAAGTCTTATAGATTTTTTGCGGGTTCCGAATGAATATAGGGAATACATTGTAATTAAATTATTAGAAATGTATGTGAAAATGGAAGACCTTAGTAGTAATGAGGGCGTGCGTACCAGCGATAACCCCCAATCATCGGGTGGTTATTTTGAAGCAGCATTAGCCGGACAGGTTGAAGATGGAAGAGCTTGCCTTGATTTGAACTTGTCACCACAGGCGAATGAGCAGGCAGAAAATAATGTTACTACTTTATATAATCAACAAGACGACTGGTAAACTTAATTTTAGTGAAATTGTTTTCTTCATGTTTTAATTGGATTTGTATTAACAGTCATAATTTTTATAGGGGTACCCTCCAGATTTGAATTTTACAAGTTATGACCACGCCCCTAGTTGGAATTTGCAAAACTCTGGAGTATTGGACCACGATGGTCCATTTGGGAGTTATCAGCAACCTGAAAATATCCAGCATGAAACTTTAAGACAATACAATTTGTAAGTAAAGTGATATAGGTATATGTACAGTATTTTTCCTAAGTATTGGGTAACTTATATTTTTGTTTGTTTTCTGCAGTGAAAACGAGCTTCTTGAAGCTCCCAGACTAACACAGTTGCCCATAGATGATGTTTTTACTCGTGACTTAACAGATGCGCAGAGTCAGGAGGATGATAGTGATTATAATAATAATGTGGAGAGTCTGGGGATGAGACACCCTTCCATGAGGAGGGTGATGATGAGGAGGCGGAAGTGAATGTGGAACCTGAGTTGACTAGGGAGTATGTTCCTCGACCTTCCGTTAGACCAAGAATGTACGAATCCCACGTGCCTTTTCATGAGAGAAATATTCCCTACCTTGATAATTTGTCAACCATGCCTAATGCTGATGCGTTCACAAGGGATGATGATGAATTACAATCGATGATGTAGGATAAATCTAGACCAGCTATTCTTACAAAGGGCATGTATTTCCCTAACAAAACTCGCCTAGTTAGGGATGTAAACATCTATAGTATAAGGGAGTTTCGTGAGATGACGGTAAGTGAGTCAACTACGGATAAATACAAGGCTATATGCCATAGGTGGTTGATGGGTTGTCACTGGATGCTGCGTGCCACAAAGAAAAAGTCAGGTTTGTGGAAAGTTGGTAAATTTATTAGCGAGCATAGATGTGAAATGGACACATTCACTGAGAACAACTTCAACCTGGATGTTGATTTGATTTCCCTTGTCTTTGTTCCATTTTTGGAAGTGTCCATTAGATTCAAAATTAAAGAGTGTATTACAGCCGTCCTGTAACGACCCGGCCTGTCGTTACGGGAATTTACCACCCCGTCATGTTGCAATTACATGTTTTATGCTTTTATATCAGTGTTAGAGCCTATCGGGTGAGTTAGGAGTGAATTGAATTAAAAATGAAGCAAATAGCATGTTTGAAGGAGGTTTGAATATGGAAAGTCAACCTAGAGTTGACTATCGAGTTAGAGTGCTCGGAATTGGATTCTGATGATTCGACAAGTTTCGAGGGATCATATATGACGTAGGAGAGCAATATGAATTGAATTTGGAGATCCGGTGTAGAAATAGGCTTGAATTGGCTAAGGTTGAATTTTGGCGAAATCCGATTGATAGGTGAGATTTTGATCCGGGAGTCGGAATGGAATTCCGACAGTTGCAGTAGCTCCGTTAGGTGATTTTGGATGTGCCTCTGCAAAATTTCAGGTCATTCGGACGTCGTTTGGTCGGGTTTTTGATGGAATGTGTAATTTGGAAGTTTTGAAGAAACCTAGGCTTGAATCCGTGTGTAATTGGTGATTTTGATGTTTAGGATGGTGTTTTTATGATTGGAACAAGTTCGTATCGTGTTTTGGAGTATGTTGGTGGTTTTCACTGGGGCCCCGGGAGTGTCGGGATGAATTCCGGGGTCCAAACGGACCAATTTGTGCCAAAGGCACTGCTGTTTCTGCTGCAATTAGTGCAGAAGATTTTTGTGCTTCGCGATCGCGAAGCTAGGTCTGCGATCGCGTAGGGTAAAGCCGGGAAGCTCTGCGATCGCAAGGGGGAGACTGCGATCGCGTAGTGTATTGGAATAAGGCCGGAAAATTGTTCTTCGCGATCGCGGAAGGAGTGAAGCGATCGCGTAAGGTCGACTGGTTGTGCATCGCGATCGCGATGTGTAGTGTGCGATCCCGTAAGTCTGGGATTTAGAGCAGTGCGATCGCGGGTGGTTTCCCGCGATCGCGTAGTGTTGAGCCGTGAGTCAATGCGATCGCGTAGGGAGTGTCGCGATCGCGTAGAGTAATTTTGGGGTCCGGTGAATTTGTTCATCGCGATCGCGAGCCTGGGGCTGCGATCGCAGAAGGTCGCCTGGCAGTCAGTGAATTAATATAACAGAACAGTCCAGTCGCGAACCCCATACCCAAAACCCCCATTTTTGAGTTCCAAGAGAAGTATTGACGGGAGATTTGCTGGGAAATCATCGGGGTTTCGTCGGAGGTAAGTTTTGTGGCTTAATTACATCATTTCATCATGAAATCATTGGTTAAATTTCTGTAAATGGAAGATTGAGGTGAGTTTGAGCCCTACGCCTAAATTGAAGAAAAACACCGATTTGAGTGGGCAAATGGAGTCCGATTTTGGTAAATTTTTGTAACGACCCGGCCCGTCGTTACGGGAATTACCATCCCGTTATGTTGAAATTGTATGTTTTATGCTTTTGTATCAGTGTTAAAGTCTATCGGGTGAGTTAGGAGTGAATTGGATTGAAAATGAGGCATATAGCCTTTTTGAAGGAGACTTGAATAAGGAAAGTCAACCCGGAGTTGACTATTTGGTTAGAGGGCTCGGAATCGGATTCTGATGATTCGGTTAGTTCCGGAAGGTGATTTGTGACTTAGGGGAGCAATCGGAATTGAATTTGGAGGCCCGGTGTAGAAATAGGCTTGAATTGGCTAAGGTTGAATTTTGGCGAAATTCGAACGGTAGGTGAGATTTTGATCCGGGGGTCGGAATGGAATTCCGACAGTTGCAGTAGCTCCGTTAGGTGATTTTGGATATTCCTGCAAAATTTCAGGTCATTCGGACGTCGTTTGGTCGGGTTTTTGATTGAATGTGTAATTCGGAATGTTTTAAGGAATTTAGGCTTGAATTTGATGAGAATTATGGGTTTTGGTGTTATTAGACGTGTTTTGAGGATTGGAACAAGTTCGAATAAGGTATTAAGATGTGTTGGTGTGTTTGGATGAGGTCCCGGGGTCTCGGGGTGTTTTCGGATGGTTAAACGGAAGAAAATCATGGAAATTGCAGGTTGAAGAGTTCTGGTTCTGTCATTTTCGCCCCTGCGGAAATGTGGGCGCGGAGGCGAGTCCGCAGGAGCGGACTGAGGAGCGCAGAAGCGCTTGGCATCGCAGAAGCGGACATTTTTCCGCTGAAGCGGCATCGCTGGTGCGAGCCAGTGATCGCAGAAGCGGACGAGAAGAAAATGGGAAGGTCCGCGGAAGCGGACACTTGACCGCCTGGGCGAGTCCGCAGGAGCGGACTCTGGTGCGCAGAAGCGGATGTCTTCGCAAAAGCGGAGGTTTAATCGCGGAAGCGGACGCGCATAAGCGGTCCTTTTCTCGCAGAAGCGGAATTGGCCGGCTAGGCCTGGAATCGCTGAAGCGACCCTTTGGTCGCGGATACGGACTCGTAGGAGCGGAATTTTATCCGCAGAAGCGAAAATCGCTGTGAGTTAAGTGTATCAGAAGTTAGAAAATTTTCAGAAACATTTCACACATTTGGGTCTCGGCTTTAGAGGCGATTTGGGCGATTTTGAAGAGAAACTCAAGGGAAATCATCAGGTAATCAACTATGGACTTAATCTATGATTAGTATTGGTAATATTATGCAATTATATCATGAAAATGGAGGAATTTGGGGTAATTTATGGAGGATTTAGCCCTAGGCTTGAACTTTAGAAAATCAAGATTTTGAATGGCCAAATGGAGTCCGAATTTGGTAAAATTGATATGCTTAGACTCGTATCGAGATGAGGGTTCCGAATATGTGACTTTTGTAATTTTTCGACAAGCGTACCGAAAGTCGGGTTTTGACAACTTTGGGAATTTTGATGTAAATTGAGTTGTATTGATTGGGTGTCGTCCCATTGGCCTAATTTGTTGTATTTCTACTGTATTTGATCAGATTCTACGCGCGCGGAGCTTGATTCTCGTGGCAAGGGCATTGCGGAGTAGTCGTCGCGCCGTATTGAGGTGAGTAATAGATGTGGGTGATGACCAGCGGGTTCGAAACCCCGGTATACCACTTTGTGACGCCGTATAGCGGCGAGACACGCACACTCTTGAGAGTGCGGGGTCGATCATGAACTGGAGACTATATATATTAGTCCGACCTGTTGATACTGTATTATTGGCTATTCTCGAGCCGTTGAACCTCCTTCTCGGACGGTTGAGTATACTTGTGGGCCGTGAGCCAGTTATTGGATCCCGCGAGGATCGTTATCATTGTCTTATCATATAGACATGCTAGTTTACTACTAGTCCGCAGCTATTTTTGTTATCATGCTAATTCCAATCTCTGGAACTTGATATTACTGTTTTCCAACTGAAAAATGATAAAAGAGTTTTCAAAAACTACTTTTGAGCCTGCGAGGCTGTATCTGCATATTAGCTGACTAGTAGTGGATCGGGTTGCGAGCCGCAGCGAGATATATGTTGGATCGGACTGCACGCCGCGGGAATATCTCTATGAGATGTGCTTGGGCTGTAGGAGCCCCTCCGGAGTCTGAACCCCCACAGTGAGCACGGGTACCCAAAATTGGAGTCGGCCTACGCGCCGTAGCGGTCATATCATGCATTGCATTGCATTTAGCTACATCTGCTAGCTGTTATGCTATTTATTGGTATTTGTTGGTACAGGTACAGTGAATATTGATTCTATGACAGGGTAGCTGATTATAGTTTTACATAGTGCTTTATTGCGGATTTCTTATCTGCGCTGTCTTACCCTTGTTTATTACCACTGAGTCTGGCAGTACTCAATTTACTCCCTGCACCTTGTGTGCAGATCCAGGTACCTCTCAGCAGTGATCTAGTAGCTGTGCGAGGCGACATTTGTGGATATTCGAGGTAGCTGCAGAGTCCGCAGGACCCGATATTCCTTCTTACTGTCTTGATTTTGTATTGACTTTTCTTTCCGCACTTGGTATCTTGTAAACCTTTATACACTCATGTTCGGTAGAGGCTCATGACTCTTGACCCTTCGGTCTATGGGAGTTAGTATATTTTGGGACTTGGTCTCCCCGCTGTTGGTATAAATATTACTATTGTTTTATATTTTGAAATGCTTAAATGGGTTAAATAGAGCTTCTAGCTCCGTTGTTGATATTGATTGGTCAGGCTGGCTTAGCAATGTGTTGGGCGCCATCACGACCGGATTTGGGGTCGTGACAAGTTGGTATCAAAGCCAGGTTTACTAGGCCTCATGAGTCTTGAGCCGGTTAGTAGAGTCTTGTGGATCGGTTCGGGGACGCCTGTACTTATCCTCGGGAGGCTGCGAACCTTAAGGAAACACTTCACATTTCTTGGAATTCTTGTCGTGCGTACTTGATTCAGCTTGAGATATACCTTTTTGAAACTCCTTCCGCACGTCTGTGTACGCTTCGAGCGCTCAGTAGTGTAATTGCCTTATGGCTTGTGATTTCCTCGAACGAGGGCGAGATATAATCTCCATGAGTTCATGTTGGGCCAGTCGGGAGGACTTGAGGCTGGACCTTGTTTATGATTTGAGCATCGAGGTGCTGATTTTGTGAGTAGTGGCAATAGATAATGTATTGAGGGTTTGAAATCCCGTATTTTTGCACTATACAGTGCTGTGCTGAGATGGAATATGCGTCATGTAACAAGCGTGGTGGTATTGTGACTGGGGATTTGGACTTGATCCTTCCCAATTGATAAATTACTGTGTAAAGTGACTAAGACTGGGCTTATATCTATGTATTTGGGCTAGTAGCCATGTTTGGGGCCTTGTGCCGATATGTAGAGTATTATGGAGGCTTACTAATGGATGAGTTGTTAATTGTTCGACTCTTATCTAAACTGTTGAATAGCCCCGAGCTATGGGCGTGGTGAATATTTATCATATCTCGTAATTGGAAGGTAAAATGCCTTATTTGTAGTGGAACAAGATTAAACTCAGGAAGACTAAAATGATTATGCTATGTATATCCTGGTAGAAGGTGTTGTACTGAAATACTAGATCGAGGAAAAATAGGTGGGTTGATTCTCATGTGTAATTGAAAGGTAGTTGATATGTGTTAAGATTCGAGCAGGTACATCGCAGGTTCAAGTATAAATTGTGATGATATAATTCGTGTAGTATTGAGATTTAATGTTGTTGAAATACATTGTGAGATCTTGTTGAGTTGTGGAAGTATAATCTAGGATGGTTTGGTGATTCTCTGGAAGGTGGATAGGCCAATTTACAAAGGAAACTCTGCCGAAATTTTTGGAAAATTCGGGACTTAGAAAAGATTTTGTCACCTAAAGAGGGGGCGTAACTGTTGTGTGTGAATGAATGCAAGAATTGCAAAAGAGTTAATATTTCCGATGATTCGAATCTCCGCCGAAGCTTGTAAATGACTTGAGTTTAATATCATACTAACATTTCGGCATCACTTGAGTAATACCGATATGAGTGGTTGAAAGTGCTTTGATGAATGGCTTCGAGCTAAGTTGGGGAGGTTGCTATTGATTAACTGATTGCACTATTGTGTGCTATGTTGATTCTGTCTCTAAGTATGTTGGGAAAATTCTGATAAAGGTTATGGTGCTTCGTAGATGTGAAGAAATACTAGGGTATTTTGAACTGATGTTGGTAAGGAATGCTTGGTGTATAGAAAAGAGTGATAGCTAATAGTATCCGTATGTAATCATGATCTGCAGTGTCAGAGTTCTAATAAGGCACGAGTGGTTCTATTCAATAAGACAGTTGAATTACAGCTGAATAAGGATGACTGACGCCCGAGAATTGTTTACGGTGTTCAAGATTTTACTTGTAACAGTCAGATGTCTCAAAATTTTGCATGTGGCTAAAGATGGTGGTTTTATTAGAAGAGATCGGTACTTGTGTTATATTATGTGAATGATGGGATTCTATGTAATCCGTATTGGTAGGTAATGATAACGAATTCAAATCGCAAGAGGTTCTTCAAAATAAAGTATTGTAGGATGTGATCCTTCTGGAAATATTGAGAGAGTATTCAGTGGCCTATATGTCTCAGACCGTGTGGTCTTATGTACGAGTCTCGTGTGGAATGAGTTCATGTGTTATGGTGCTACAATAGTGGCTAATATTAAATCAAAGATGAATCAGAAAGGAAACTGGGTAAATGGAACAACTTGTTAATAAACCGAAGCGGTATGATAAAGAATACGACTAATTCCTGGTATGTGGTTGAAGTAATGAGTCTTGCAGATATTGTGCAATAAAGCTTTTGAGTGTTGGCAGTCGTGTAACCCGATATGGGTATAATATGGGTATAAGGACTCAGTCCTGGCAGTTTAACTTATGCAATGTGATTGGGAGAAAGAGTTTATGATGTGTTTTAATGTGGTTTGAAAAATGAGTGTATTTCCTGTTGGTATGCAAAGCTTGGAATGTGTAATGAGTTTTCTCTATATGAGATCATAAAAGTCCTTGACTAGTTGAGTGCGTCGATGTTTGCGGCGTAGGAAAGGGATAAGAATTTCCATATTATCTTAGTATGGTATATGCGATGTGTTATGGAAAATTGATAATGGTATATTCTAGGTTTTGAGATCAGCTCATAATATATGGGAAGTCAATAAAATTATTGAGCAGCACGGACAGTTGCAGGTGAATTAAGAATCGATCTTTCTGATGATTTAAGAAAATGGTACTGCTATACTAGTAATTTGGCAGGGTATATGGTCCAAAAGGACAAGGTAATGTAAACTGATGATATCTAGTGGTATGGTGGTATTCTCTTGTTGGATCGACTGTAATAACTGAGTCGTTGATGGCATAGTGAAATTTCTGAATGGCTGTCGTGGTATGAATGGACGCTTGATGTGCGTTATGTATATGTACAGTGGAGTACGGGATCAGGCATTGTGATTCATGTGTTATATATGTGTTGGAGACTTGAAGCTCTTGTTAGTCCGCCTATGCAGTGGTTGTATATCATGTGTATCAACACCGTTTTGTGATTATTAAAAATCGGAGGCTCTAGTGGCTTTCTCTCTTAACTTGATAAGACGAATTCAGACTATGATGTTTGATTGCTGACTAGTTGTCATGGGTCAGGTTGTCTAGACTAATGTGATATGGACTATGTCGGAAAATGGCCCAAATTGCGCAGCAGAGAGCATCAGAGTATGCTCCAACAGAGTAGTTGTACCCAGGACCAGCGGACGGCTGGTAGGCATAGCTTTGTCAGTTGGACCTTAGTGGCGGATGTTAGTGTAGAAGTATCTACCATTGATTAGTTCCTGGTATTGAGGAACTTTGTCGGATGCGTTTCTTGTGGCCAAACTTGAGGCTATATATGATTATTATGATAAGCAACTTGACTCGACGCGTATTTATTTGGCGAGGGTTACTTGGATCGGGTGGCACGCCGCCACAGGTATGGTATCTGGATCGGGTGGCACGCCGCCACGGGTATGTCATTGGAGCGGGTTGCACGCCGCAACAGAATATTATGAAAATATAGTTAGTTATATGCTACTGGGTATACAATACTTCCCCACTTCTGAGGAAAAGACCATTTTGAGTATCGCTTGGCGAATGGCACATCGGTTGTGTCCTTTCAAGATTTAATAGCATAGGTTAATGGTTTCACCGTGGGTGAGGTTGATTGTTTGGGTTCAGACCTAGATCTGTGCGTGGCTGACCTTTTTGAGCTTGGTAACTTGAGGTGCTTCATGAGTAATAGTGTTTCGATATAATCACGAATCGTGGTAAGGCCACGTGATGTTATGACCTCTCGAGGAGGATTCAGGTACTCTTTCTATAATGCGAGACGCGATCTCAGTTCTATGTTATGATGGCACAGAGGAATTGAATTGCAGCTCTATTTGTTGGAGACAATTGTCATGATTTGAGCTGTCATGATTCGAGTGTGTGCAGACGTTTCTATTGGAGCCTATGTTGTGCTCGTTGTGGCTTAGGCCGGTGTTGAGGTGTCATATCACCAGTGCGGTGTGTTATAATCGAAATGACCTTTGGAGTCATTTATGAATACGAGCATATTGGATCTTAGCTTGTTAGAAAGGTAAAAATCGAGGTTTGGCTCCGAAACCTATCGTGGTATCAGTTAAAAGTGAAATAGATTCATGAATGGTTGACCTGAGAGATGGGTTCGATATATCGCGTGTTCGGTTGCCGTGGGCATGATATGAAGGTGTTGGAACAAGACTCTATCTAATGAAAAAGGGTTTTTCAGTTGGTATTTGGTTATCATGGGAAATTGTGTGATTAGAGACTATTGTCTCGAGCGATTGGGTTGTTTGATACATCATATGATCTCACCCGGAGTGGTGAGTGTGGGTTATTGCAGTGGATTCTAGTGTATCGTGAATATAGACATGGGATTAGCAATTGGTATATGATTTCGGAAAGTGCAATGTGGTTTATGGTTCAGATGGTCTGTGAGATTTCAACTATATGATGTTGTCATACTTATGTGAGATAGGATGACGTATGATCGCCCGAATATATGCTTGGTAAGGTCTTTTAGCTATGGAATTGCTTCCTGTACAACTCTGGGTACGCTCGAGGACGAGCGATTGTTTAAGTTGGGGAGAATGTAACGACCCGGCCCGTCGTTACGGGAATTACCATCCCGTTATGTTGAAATTGTATGTTTTATGCTTTTGTATCAGTGTTAAAGTCTATCGGGTGAGTTAGGAGTGAATTGGATTGAAAATGAGGCATATAGCCTTTTTGAAGGAGACTTGAATAAGGAAAGTCAACCCGGAGTTGACTATTTGGTTAGAGGGCTCGGAATCGGATTCTGATGATTCGGTTAGTTCCGGGAGGTGATTTGTGACTTAGGGGAGCGATCGGAATTGAATTTGGAGGCCCGGTGTAGAAATAGGCTTGAATTGGCTAAGGTTGAATTTTGGCGAAATTCGAACCGTAGGTTAGATTTTGATCCGGGGGTCGGAATGGAATTCTGACAGTTGCAGTAGCTCCGTTAGGTGATTTTGGATGTGCCTGCAAAATTTCAGGTCATTCGGACGTCGTTTGGTCGGGTTTTTGATTGAATGTGTAATTCGGAATGTTTTAAGGAATTTAGGCTTGAATTTGATGAGAATTATGGGTTTTGGTGTTATTAGACGTGTTTTGAGGATTGGAACAAGTTCGAATAAGGTATTAAGATGTGTTGGTGTGTTTGGATGAGGTCCCGGGGGCCTCGGGGTGTTTTCGGATGGTTAAACGGAAGAAAATCATGGAAATTGCAGGTTGAAGAGTTCTGGTTCTGTCATTTTCGCCCCTGCGGAAAGCTGGGCGTGGAGGCGAGTCCGCAAGAGCGGACTGAGGAGCGCAGGAGCGCTTGGCACCGCAGAAGCGGACTCCTTTCCGCTGAAGCGGCATCGCTGGTGCGAGCCAGTGATCGCAGAAGCGGACTAGATGGAAAATGGGAAGGTCCGCAGAAGCGGATTATTGACCGCCTGGGCGAGTCCGCAGGAGCGGACTCTGGTGCACAGAAGCGGGAGTTTTCGCAGAAGCGAAGGATCAATCGCGGAAGCGGAGGCGCACAAGCGGTCCTTTTCTCGCAGAAGCGGAATTGGCCGGCTAGGCCTGGAATCGCTGAAGCGACCCTTTGGTCGCGTATACGGACTCGTAGGAGCGGAATTTTATCCGCAGAAGCGAAAATCGCTGTGAGTTAAGTGTATCAGAAGTTAGAAAAATTTCAGAAACATTTCACACATTTGGGTCTCGGCTTTAGAGGCAATTTGGGCGATTTTGAAGAGAAACTCAAGGGAAATCATCAGGTAATCAACTATGGACTTAATCTATGATTAGTATTGGTAATATTATGCAATTATATCATGAAAATGGAGGAATTTGGGGTAATTTATGGAGGATTTAGCCCTAGGCTTGAACTTTAGAAAATCAAGGTTTTGAATGGCCAAATGGAGTCCGAATTTGGTAAAATTGATATGCTTAGACTCGTATCGAGATGAGGGTTCCGAATACGTGACTTTTGTAATTTTTCGACAAGCGTACCGAAAGTCGGGTTTTGACAACTTTGGGAATTTTGATGTAAATTGGGTTATATTGATTGGGTGTCGTCCCATTTGCCTAATTTGTTGTATTTCTACTGTATTTGATCAGATTCTACGCGTGCGGAGCTTGATTCTCGTGGCAAGGGCATTGCGGAATAGTCGTCGCGCTATATTGAGGTGAGTAATAGATGTGGGTGATGACCAGCGGGTTCGAAACCCCGGTATACCACTTTGTGACGTTGTATAGCGGCGAGACACGCACACTCTTGAGAGTGCGGGGTCGATCATGAACTGGAGACTATATATTAGTCCGACCTGTTGATACTGTATTATTGCCTATTCTCGAGCCGTTGAACCCCCTTCTTGGGCGGTTGAGTATACTTGTGGGCCGTGAGCCACTTATTGGATCCCGCGAGGATCGTTATCATTGTCTTATCATATAGACATGCTAGTTTACTACTAGTCCGCAGCTATTTTTGTTATTATGCTAATTCCAATCTCTGGAACTTGATATTACTGTTTTCCAACTGAAAAATGATAAAAGAGTTTTCAAAAACTACTTTTGAGCCTACGAGGCTGTATCTGCATATTAGCTGACTAGTAGTGGATCGGGCTGCGCGCCGCAGCGAGATATATGTTGGATCGGACTGCACGCCGCAAGAATATCTCTATGAGATGTGCTTGGGCTGTAGGAGCCCCTCCGGAGTCTGAACCCCCACAGTGAGCACGGGTACCCAAAATTGGAGTCGGGCTACGCGCCGTAGCGGTCATATCATGCATTGCATTGCATTTAGCTACATCTGCTAGCTGTTATGTTATTTATTGGTATTTGTTGGTACAGGTACAGTGAATATTGATTCTATGACAGGGTAGCTGATTATAGTTTTACATAGTGCTTTATCGCGGATTTCTTATCTGCGCTGTCTTACCCTTGTTTATTACCACTGAGTCTGGCAGTACTCATTTTACTCCTTGCACCTTGTGTGCAGATCCAGGTACCTCTCAGCAGTGATCCAGTAGCCTGTGCGAGGCGATATTTGTGGATATTCGAGGTAGCTGCAGAGTCCGCAGGACCCGATATTCCTTCTTACTGTCTTGATTTTGTATTGACTTTTCTTTCCGCACTTGGTATCTTGTAAACCTTTGTACACTCATGTTCAATAGAGGCTCATGACTCTTGACCTTTCGGTCTATGGGAGTTGATGTATATTTTGGGACTTGGTCTCCCCGCTGTTGGTATAAATATTACTATTGTTTTATATTTTGAAATGCTTAAATGGGTTAAATAGAGCTTCTAGCTCCGTTGTTGATATTGATTGGTCAGGCTGGCTTAGCAATGTGCTGGGCGCCATCACGACCGGATTTGGGGTCGTGACAATTTTATATGTACGGACTCGTGGCGAGACGAGGGTTCTGGAAATATGAGTTTCGAAATTTTTCGAGATGTGGGCCCGGGGCTCGGGTTTTGCCAATTTTGTGATTTTTGATATTTTTTCGAGTTCTTTCGATTGGGTTATGTTCCATTAGCCTATTTTGATATATTTGTGCTGATTTGTGCTAGTTTTGACGTGCGTGGATGCCGGTTCGAGGAGCTAAGGAGTCGCGGGCATGAGCTTTCGTCGGTTCGAGGTGGGTAATTCTTGTAAATGATGTCCTGAGGGTTAGTAAACCTCGTACTTGCACATCTTAGTGCTGTGTTGAGGTGACTTGCATGCAAAATAACGGGCGTGGGGTAGAGCACCATTAGGGATCGTGACTTGGTCCACCCGCGTAATAAATAATAACACCTAATTGTCGAAGTGAATTGGACTAATTATCATGTTTGGGCTTCGTGCCGATTATTTGAATCCTTCAGGGATTGGTATCACTGTTTTGATAACTCTGTGCATATTTTTATCTAAATTTAAGGTTTTAAATGGTATTTTGCTATTCAGCATTCTTATAAGGTTATGAAAAACTTGAACAAGGTCTTAATGACATTTTTAGCTGTGAGCTAATATGATATTGTTGCCGTAGGGCTTTCTTGATTATTTGTTAGACTGATTGGGGCCGAGGGCCATATGTTAGGGCATGACATTTTATGTGAGCATATGCATACACATGCATGGATCGGACTGCACACCGCAGTGGTATACGGATCGGGCTGCGCGCCGCAGCAGGTGTGATATTAATATTGTGCTTGGGCTGTAGGAGCCCCTCCGGAGTCTGAACCCCCACAGTGAGCACGGGTACCCAAAAAGGATCGGGCTACACGCCGTAGCGGTCATATGCATTGCATGGCATACATACATTGGTTTACGTGTACTACGTGGCATAACATTTTAGCACTCATACTTCACTGGCACATGTGCATTTGTTGCTTTATTGACCAGATCTCCTGGTATAAATTGTTAAGGAGTGCTGAGCCCGAGAGGCTGATTTGAGTGCTGACTTGCACTGCTTGAGATTCTCCCCGGTATTGGTATGTTATAATGAAAGAAAGTAGCTAAAAATTGAGATTTCTAAATAATCTACTCACATATGCTGAAAAGGAATAAAATGATAGTGTTTTGAAGTTTTATGATAGTTCTATATTGTGTAGCAAGAGATAGTGTCTTGCGTGGTTTTCTTCCCTTCAGCATTATTTACTTTTATTACCGCTGAGTTGGAAGTACTCACACCCGACTCCCTGCACCTTGTGTGCAGATCCAGGTACATTACAGCAGAGCTGATTCCATTGCGGCTCGGGAGTGCTTTTAGACAGTCGAGGTAGCTGCCAGCGTTCGCAGGACCTGATTCTCCAGTTTGTCTATATTTTCTTCTGATCATCCCACACTTGTGCACGATTATATTCACTATTTACACTTGTATATTCCGTAGAGGCTCATGACTCTCGACACTTCGGTCTATGGGAGTTGGCACGTGTCGGGACTGTGGTTCCCCGTTTTTAATATATCTATCATCGTTGTGCTTAAATTGGATAAAGCTGAGCTTGTGGCTCCGTGGTTATTGTTGATTGGTCGGGCTGGCCTAGTAGTGTGTTGGGCGCCATCACGACCGGTTTTGGGGTCGTGACAAGTTGGTATCAGAGCCTAGGTTTACTAGGCCTCGTGAGTCTTGAGCCGGTTAGTAGAGTCTTGTGGATCGGTACGGGGACGCCTCTACTTATCCTCGGGAGGCTGCGAACCTTTAGGAAACACTTCACATTTCTTGGAATTTTTATCGTGCGCACTTGATTCAGCTTGAGATATAATTGTTGAAATTCCTTCCACACGTCTGTGTACGCATCGAGCGCTCAGTAATATAAATTGCCTTATGGCTTGTGATTTCCTCGATCGAGGGGCGAGATATAATCTCCATGAGTTCATGTTGGGCCAGTCGGGAGGACTTGAGGCCGTGTGACGACCCGGCCCGTCGTCACGGGAATTACCACCCCGTTATGTTGTAATTACATGGTTTATGCTTTTATATCAGTGTTAGAGTCTATCGGGTGAGTTAGGAGTGAATTGGATTGAAAATGAGGCATATAGCCTTTTCGAAGGAAACTTGAATAAGGAAAGTCAACCCGGAGTTGACTATTTGGTTAGAGGGCTCGGAATTGGATTCTGATGATTCGGTTAGTTCCGGGAGGTGATTTGTGACTTAGGGGAGCGATCGGAATTGAATTTGGAGGGCCGGTGTAGAAATAGGCTTGAATTGGCTAAGGTTGAATTTTGTCGAAATCCGGACGGTAGGTGAGATTTTGATCCGGGGGTCGGAATAGAATTCCAACAGTTGCAGTAGCTCCGTTAGGTGATTTTGGATGTGCCTGCAAAATTTCAGGTCATTCGGACGTCGTTTGGGTCGGGTTTTTGATTGAATGCGTAATTCGGAAAGTTTTAAGGAATTTAGGCTTGAATCCGTGTGTAATTGGTGATTTTGATGTTTAGGATGGTGTTTTTATGATTAGAACAAGTTTGAAACGTGTTATGGGGTATGTTGGTGGTTTTCGTTGGGGTCCCGGGGGCCTCGGGTTGATTTCGGGGGTCCAAACGGACCATTTCTTCTATTGTTGAACTGCTGTTGGCTGCTGGTTTTGTTGCAAACGGATGCTCTATGCGATCGCATAGGGTCATTGCGATCGCATAGAAGGATGGAAGTGATCCCCAGAGTTGTTCTATGCGATCGCGTAATAGGAGATGTGATCGCATAGGTATGGAACCTGGCACTCTGCGATCGCAGGGTCACTTGTGCGATCGCATAGGGTAAAATGATCCGGGGTGCCTAAGAAGCTTATTGTTCTATGCGATCGCGTGGTCGGTCTGCGATCGCATAGTAGTAATTTGGAGCCTGGGTGAGATGTTCTATGCGATCGCGGAGAGGTAGTGCGATCGCATAGCCTTAATTATTTCGAGTTATCATTTGTTTTACGCGATCGCAAGGATGGGATGCGATCGCATAGTGTAAACGGCCCAGGCAGTGAATTATAACCAGAAACATTTCACATACGGGTTCATTAACCCAAAACTCCATTTTTGAGTTCCAAGAGGAGAAATTGACGGGAGATTTCTGGGAAATCATCGGGGTTTCGTTGGAGGTAAGTTTTGTGGCTTAATTACATCATTTTAACATGAAATCCTTGGTTAATTCTCTGTAAATGGGAGATTAAATGTGGGTTTTAACCCTAGGCCTAAATTGTAGAAAAACAAGGATTTGAGTGGGCAAATGGAGTCCGATTTTGGTAAAATTGTTATGCTTAGACTCGTATTGAGATGAGGGTTCCGAATATGTGACTTTCGTAATTTTTCGAGAAACATACCGAAAGTCGGGTTTTGACAACTTTGGGAATTTTGATGTAAATTGAGTTGTATTGATTGGGTGTCGTCCCATTGGCCTAATTTGTTGTATTTCTACTGTATTTGATCAGATTCTACGCGTGCGGAGCTTGATTCTCGTGGCAAGGGCATTGCGGAGTAGTCGTCGCGCCGTATTGAGGTGAGTAATAGATGTGGGTGATGACCGGCGGGTTCGAAACCCCGGTATACCACTTTGTGACGCTGTATAGCGGCGAGACACGCACACTCTTGAGAGTGCGGGGTCGATCATGAACTGGAGACTATAGATTAGTCCGACCTGTTGATACTGTATTATTGGCTATTCTCGAGCCGTCGAACCTCCTTCTCGGATGGTTGCATATATATATATTGTGATAATGGCCACTCTTGAGCCGAGGAACCCCTTCTTGGGCGGTTGAGTATACATGTGGGCCGTGAGCCAGTTATTGGATCCCGCGAGGATCGTTATCATTGTCTTATCATATAGACATGCTAGTTTACTACTAGTCCGCAACTATTTTTGTTATTATGCTAATTCCAATCTCTGGAACTTGATATTACTGTTTTCCAACTGAAAAATGATAAAAGAGTTTTCAAAAACTATTTTTGAGCCTCCGAGGCTGTATCTGCATATTAGCTGACTAGTAGTGGATCGGGCCGCGCGCCGCAGCGAGATATATGTTGGATCGGACTGCACGCCGCAGGAATATCTCTATGAGATGTGCTTGGGCTGTAGGAGCCCCTCCGGAGTCTGAACCCCCACAGTGAGCACGGGTACCCAAAATTGGAGTCGGGCTACGCGTCGTAGCGGTCATATCATGCATTGCATTGCATTTAGCTACATCTGCTAGCCGTTATGCTATTTATTGGTATTTGTTGGAACAGGTACAGTGAAGATTGATTCTATGACAGGGTAGCTGATTATAGTTTTACATAGTGCTTTATTGCGGATTTCTTATCTCCGCTGTCTTACCCTTGTTTATTACCACTGAGTCTGGCAGTACTCATTTTACTCCCTGCACCTTGTGTGCAGATCCAGGTACCTCTCAGCAGTGATCCAGTAGCTGTGCGAGGCGACATTTGTGGATATTCGAGGTAGCTGCAGAGTCCGCAGGACCCGATATTCCTTCTTACTGTCTTGATTTTGTATTGACTTTTCTTTCCGCACTTGGTATCTTGTAAACTTTTATACACTCATGTTCAGTAGAGGCTCATGACTCTTGACCCTTGGTCTATGGGAGTTGATGTATTATGGGACTTGGTTTCCCGTTTTCGTTACATATATCGCTGTTATTTCTTGAATTAATATGCTTAAATGGGCTAAAGAGAGCTTCTAGATCCGTTGTTTATATTGATTGGTGGGGCGAGATATAATCTCCATGAGTTCATGTTGGGCCAGTCGGGAGGACTTGAGGCCGGATCCTTGTCTATGGCTTGAGCACCAAGGTATTAATTTTGCGAGTCGGTATTATGAAGTTCATACGATCGGTATTGATCCTTATTGTGCAAATGGCAGTTTGATAATGGGAGAGCTGTAAGGTATTCAGTTCTTATTGTGATTTGATATGTAGCCCTAGCTATGGGAGTGAGAAATAATTATCATATCTCGTAATTGGAAGGTAAAGTGCCTTATATGTAGTGGAACGAGTTTAAACTCAGGAAGACTAAAGTGATTTTGATATGTGTTATGATTCGAGCAGGTACAGCGCAGTTTCAAGTATAAATTATGATAATATGATTCGTATAGTATTGAGATTTAATGTTGTTGAAATACATTGTGATATCTTGTTGAGTTATGGATGTATTGTTAGAATGGTTTGGCGATTCTCTCGCAGGTGGATAGGCCAATTTACAAAGGAAACTCTGCCGAACGTTTTGGAAAATTTGGGACTTAGAAAGATTTCTGTCACCTAAAGAGAGTGGGCTTATTGGTGGTGCATGTATATTTGCAAGAATTGCAGAAGAGCTAAGGTCTCTGATGATTCGAGTCTCTGTCCAGGGTTTGTAAATGACTTGAGTTTAATCTCATATTAACATTTCGGCATCACTTGAGTAATAATGATATGAGTGGTTGAAAGTGCTTTGATGAATGGCTTCGAGCTAAGTTGGGGAGGTTATTATTGATTATCTGATTGCACTGTCGTGTGCTGTGTTGGCTCTGTCTCTAGGTATGTTGGGAAATTTTGATAAAGGCTTATGGTGCTTCGTAGATTTGAAGAAATACTAGGATGTTGTGAACTTTTGTTGGTAAAGAATGTTTGGTGTATAGAAAGGAAAGATGGCTAATTGTAGTTGTATGTGGTCATATTCTGCGATGTCAGAGTTCTAGCAAGGCACGAGTGGTTCTGTTCAATAAGACATTTGAATTACAGCTGAATGAGGGTGAATGACGCCCGAGAATTTGTTTTACGGTGTTTAAAATTTTACTTGTAACAGTCACGTGTCTTAAGATTGTGCATGTGGCTAAAAACGTTGGTTTCGTTAGAAGAGATCAAGACTTGTGTTATATTATGTGAATGATGGGATTCTATGTAACCGTATGGGAAGGTAATGATAACGAATTCAAATCGCAGAAAGTTCTCCAAAATAAAGTATGGTAGAATGTGGTACTTTTGGGAAACATTGAGAGAGTATTCTCAGTGGCCTATGGGTCTTAGACCGTGTGGTCTTGTGTACGAGTCTCGTGTGGTAACATGAGTTGATGTATTATGGTACTATAGTAAAGACTGATATGAAATTAGAGATGAATCGGAAAGGAAACTGGGTAAATGGAACGACTTGTTAATAAACCAGAATGGTATAAAAAGGAATACGATTGATTCCTGGTGTGAGGTTGAAGTAATGAGTCTTGCAGACATTGCAGCAAAGCTCTTGAGTGCTGGCAGTTGTGTAACTTGATATGGGTATAAGGACTCAGTCCTGGCAGTTAAACTTATGCAACGAATGGGAAGAAATAGTTTATGATGTGTTTTATCATGGTTTGAAAATGAGTATACTCCTGTCGGTATGCGAAGCGTGGAATGTGTAATGAGTTTTCTTCTATATGGGATCACGAAAGTCCTTGACTAGTGGAGTGCGCCGATGTTGAGGCGGAGGAAAGGGATATGAATTTCCATGTTGTCTTAGTGTAATATGGTATACACGATGTGTTATGGAAAGTTGATAATGGTATATTCTAGGTTTTGAGATCAGTTCATAATATATGGGAAGTCAATAAAATTATTGAGCAACGCGGACAACTGCAGGTGAATTAAGAATCGATCTTTCTGATAATTTAAGAAAATGGTACTGCTATTCTATTAACTTGACATGGAATATGATCCAAAAAGGACAAGGTAATGTAAACTGATGATATCCAGTGGTATGGTGGTATTCTCTTGTTGGATCGACTATAATAACCGAGTCGTTGATGGCATAGTGAAATTTCTGAATGGCTGTCGTGGTATGAGTGGACGCTTGATATGCGTTATGTATTCGTACGGTGGAGTGTGGAACCAGATATAGCGATTCATGTGTTACATATGTGTTGGAGACTAGAAGTTCTCGTAATCCGCCTATGCAGTGGTTGTATATCGTGTGCATCGGCACCGTTTTATGATTATTGGAAATCGGAAGCCCTAGAGGCTCTCTCTTGACTTGATAAGATGAATTCGGATTATGATACTTGATTGTTGACTGGTTGTCATGGGTCAGATTGTCTAGACTAATGTGATATGGACTATGTCGAAAAATGGCACAAATTGCGTAGCAGAGAGCATCAGAGTATGCTCCAACAGAGTAGTTATACCCAGGACCAGCGGACGGCTGGTAGGCATTGCTTTGTCAGTTGGACGTTAGTGGCGGATGTCAGTGTAGAGGTATCTACCAATGATTCAGTTCCAGTATTGAGAAACATTGTCAGATGCGTTTTATGTGGCCGAGCTTGAGGCTATATATATATATATGTTTGCTATAATGAAAAAAATTTGACTCGATATGCATTTCCTTTTGCGAAATTTATGCGTGGATCGGGTGGCATGCCGCCACGGGTTATTTGGATCGGGTGGCACGCCGCCACAGGTATGGTATCCGGATCGGGTGGCACGCTGCCACGGGTATGTCATTGGAGCGGGTTGCACGCCGCAATAGAATATTGTGAAAATATAGTTACTTATAAGCTACCTGGTATACAATACTTCCTCGCTTCTGAGGAAAGTCCGTTTTGAGTATCGCTTGGCGAATGTCACATCGGTTGTGTCCTTTCAGGATTTGATAGCATATGTTAATTGTTTCACCGTGGGTGAGGTTGATTGCTTGGGTTCAAGACCTAGATATGTGCGTGGCTAACCGTTTTAAGCTTAGTGGCTTGAGGTGCTTCATGAGTAATAACGTTGTGATAGAATCACGAATCGTGGCAAGGCCACGTGATGTCCTCTCGAGGAGGATTCAGGTACTCTATTTCTATAATGCGAGACGCGATCTCAGTTCTATGTTATGATGACACGGAGGAATTGAATTGCAGCTCTTTTGCTGGAGACAGTTATCATGATTTGAGCTGTCATGATTCGAGTGTGTTCAGACATTTCTATTGGAGCCTATGTTGTGCTCGTCGTGGCTTAGGCCGGTGTTGAGGTGTCTTATCACTAGTGCGGTGTGTTATAATCGAAATGACCGTTGGAGTCATTAATGAATACGAGCATATTGGATCTTAGCTTGTTAGAAAGGTAAACATCGAGGTTTGGCTCCGAAACCTATCGTGGTATGAGTTGTAAAAAGGGAAATAGATGCACGAATGGTTAACCTGAGAGATGGGTTCGGTATATCGCGTGCTTCAGCTGCCGTGGGTAGGATATGGAGGTGTTGGAATAAGACTCTATCTAATGAAAAATGTTTTTCAGTTGGTATTTGGCTATCGTGAGAAATTATTGTGACTAGATCTATCGTCTCAAGTGATTGGGTTGTCGATACATCATATGATCTCACCCGGAGTAGTGAATATGGGTAATTGCAGTGGATTCGAGTGTATCCTGAGTATAGGCATGGGATTAGCATTTGGCATATGATTTCGGAAAGTGCAATGTGATTTATGGTTCAGATGGTCTGTGAAATTTTGACTATATGGTGTTTTCGGACTTATGTGAGATAGGGTGACGTATGATCGCCCGAATATATGCTTGGTAAGGTCATTCAGCTATTGGGTTGCTTCTAGTACAACTCTGAGTACGCTCGAGGACGAGCGATTGTTTAAGTTGGGGAGAATGTAACGACCCGGCCCGTCGTTACGGGAATTTACCACCCCGTCATGTTGCAATTATATGTTTTATACTTTTATATCAGTGTTAGAGCCTATCGGGTGAGTTAGGAGTGAATTGAATTGAAAATGAGGCAAATAGCATTTTTGAAGGAAGTTTGAATATGGAAAGTCAACCTAGAGTT
Source organism: Nicotiana noctiflora (assembly GCA_032618575.1). NCBI lineage: Eukaryota > Viridiplantae > Streptophyta > Magnoliopsida > Solanales > Solanaceae > Nicotiana > Nicotiana noctiflora. Next base: position 134,361 of record JASVEL010012935.1, read on the forward strand.
GACTATCGAGTTAGAGTGCTCGGAATTGGATTCTAATGATTCGACAAGTTTCGAGGGATCATATATGACGTAGGAGAGCAATCTGAATTGAATTTGGAGATCCGGTGTAGAAATAGGCTTGAATTGGCTAAGGTTGAATTTTGGCGAAATCCGATTGATAGGTGAGATTTTGATCCGGGAGTCGGAATGGAATTCCGACAGTTGCAGTAGCTCCGTTAGGTGATTTTGGATGTGCCTGCAAAATTTCAGGTCATTCGGACGTCGTTTGGTCGGGGTTTTGATGGAATGTGTAATTTGGAAATTTTAAAGAAACCTAGGCTTGAATCCGTGTGTAATTGGTGATTTTGATGTTTAGGATGGTGTTTTTATGATTGGAACAAGTTCGTATCGTGTTTTGGAGTATGTTGGTGGTTTTCGCTGGGGCCCCGGGAGCCTCGGGATGAATTCGGGGGTCCAAACGGACCAATTTGTGCCAAAGGCACTGCTGTTTCTGCTGCAATTAGTGCAGAAGATTTTTGTGCTTCGCGATCGCGAAGCTAGGTCTGCGATCGCGTAGGGTAAAGCCGGGAAGCTCTGCGATCGCAAGGGGGAGACTGCGATCGCGTAGTGTATTGGAATGAGGCCGGAAAATTGTTCTTCGCGATCGCGGAAGGAGTGAAGCGATCCCGTAAGGTCGACTGGTTGTGCATCGCGAAATCGCGATGTGTAGTGTGCGATCGCGTAAGTCTGGGATTTAGAGCAGTACGATCGCGGGTGGTTTCACGCGATCACGTAGTGTTGAGCCGTGAGTCAGTGCGATCGCGTAGGGAGTGTCGCGATCGCGTAGAGTAATTTTGGGGTTCGGTGAATTTGTTCATCGCGATCGCCAGCCTGGGGCTGCGATCGCAGAAGGTCGCCTGGCAGTCAGTGAATTAATATAACAAAACAGTCCAGTCACGAACCCCATACCCAAAACCCCCATTTTTGAGTTCCAAGAGAAGTATTGACGAGAGATTTGCTGGGAAATCATCGGGGTTTCGTCGGAGGTAAGTTTTGTGGCTTAATTACATCATTTCATCATGAAATCATTGGTTAAATTTCTGTAAATGGAAGATTAAAGGTGAGTTTGAGCCCTAAGCCTAAATTGAAGAAAAACACCAATTTGAGTGGGCAAATGGAGTCCGATTTTGGTAAATTTTATATGTACGGACTCGTGGCGAGACGAGGGTTCTGGAAATATGAGTTTCGAAATTTTTCGAGATGTGGGCCCGGGGCTCGGGTTTTGCCAATTTCGTGATTTTTGATATTTTTCGAGTTCTTTCGATTGGGTTATGTTCCATTAGCCTATTTTGATATATTTGTGCTGATTCGTGCTAGTTTTGACATGCGTGGATGCCGGTTCGAGGAGCTAAGGCGTCGCGGGCATGAGCTTTCGTCGGTTCGAAGTGGGTAATTCTTGTAAATGATGTCCTGAGGGTTAGTAAACCCCGTACTTGCACATCTTAGTGCTGTGTTGAGGTGACTTGCATGCCGAATAACGGGCGTGGGGTAGAGCACCATTAGGGATCGTGACTTGGTCCATCCCGCGTAATAAATAATAACACCTAATTGTCGAAATAAATTGGACTAATTATCATGTTTGGGCTTCGTGCCGATTATTTGAATCCTTCAGGGATTGGTATCATTGTCTTGATAACACTGTGCATATTTTTATCTAAATTTAAGGTTTTAAATGGTATTTTGCTATTCAGCATTCTTATAAGGTTATGAAAAACTTGAACAAGGTCTTAATGACATTTTTAGTTGTGAGCTAATATGATATTGTTGCCGTAGGGCTTTCTTGATTATTTGTTAGACTGATTGGGGCCGAGGGCCATATGTTAGAGCATGACGATTTATGTGAGCATATGCATACACATGCATGGATCGGACCGCACGCCGCAGTGGTATATGGATCGGGCTGCGCGCCGCAGCAGGTGTGATATTGATATTGTTCTTGGGCTGTAGGAGCCCCTCCGGAGTCTGGACACCCCCCGTGAGCATGGGTACCCAAAATGGATCGGGCTACACGCCGTAGCGGTCATATGCATTGCATGGCATACATACATTGGTTTACGTGTACTACGTGGCATAACATTTTAGCACTCATACTTCACTGGCACATGTGCATTTGTTGCTTTATTAACCAGATCTCCTGGTATAAATTCTTAAGGAGTGTTGAGCCCGAGGGGTTGATTTGAGTGCTGACTTGCACTGCTTGAGATTCTCCCAGGTATTGGTATGTTATAATGAAAGAAAGTAGCTAAAAATTGAGATTTCTAAATAATCTACTCACATATGCTGAAAAGGAATAAAATGATAGTGTTTTGAAGTTTAATGATAGTTCTGTATTGTGTAGCAAGAGATAGTGCCTTGCGCGGTTTTCTTCCCTTCGGCATTATTTACTTTTATTACCGCTGAGTTGGAAGTACTCACACCCGACTCCTCTGCACCTTGTGTGCAGATCCAGGTACATTACAGCAGAGCTGATTCCATTGCGGCTCGGGAGTGCTTTTGGACAGTCGAGGTAGCTGCCAGCGTTCGCAGGACCTGATTCTCCAGTTTGTCTATATTTTGTTCTGATCATCCCACACTTGTGCACAGTTATATTCACTATTTACACTTTGTATACTCTGTAGAGGCTCATGACTCTTGACCCTTCGGTCTATGGGAGTTGGCACGTGTTGGGACTTGGTTCCCTGTTTTTAATATATCTATCATTGTTGTGCTTAAATTGGATAAAGTGAGCTTGTGGCTCCGTGGTTATTGTTGATTGGTCGGGCTGGCCTAGCAGTGTGTTGGGCGCCATCACAACCGGTTTTGGGGTCGTGACACGTCCACCAGGAGTATGGTTGTACTATAACTAAAAGAAAGGCATATCTCGGTCGCAAACGTGCCTTTGAACTAATTTATGGCGACTGGGATAAGTCCTTTTCAAATCTGCCCAGGTACATGGCTGCACTGCAACACTTTAACCCCGATACTATTATTGAATGGAGGCGCGAGCGAAGTTCGGACATACCAGAATATATATTCAACCATGTATTTTGGTCATTTAAACCATCAATAGATGGTTTTGTGCATTGTCGTCCTGTAATTTTCATAGACGGTACTCATGTCTATGGCAAGTATGATATCAAACTTTTGATTGCAGTTGCTGTAGATGCCAACGGTCAAATATTTCCACTAGCTTTTGCCATTTGTAACAACGAAAGTGAAGAGACGTGGACGCAGTTCTTGAACCACTTGAAGCAGCATGTTGTCAAACAGCGTTTAGATATGTGTCTAATATCTTATCGGCATGGTGGTATTTTACGTTTTGTGCGCCACTTTCCTGAATGGCAGAAACCGCATGCATACCGCCGTTACTATGAAAGGCACCTAAAGTCCAATTTTCAGAAGAAATTTTATGACAAGGCGTTGCATGACTTAATGTGGATGGCTGCAACTGAGCACCAGCTGTGTAAATTCACGAGGCGCATTGAAGCAATCTGATAGATAGAACCACGAGCCTATACTTGGTTGATGTAACATGACCCTCAAATGCGGACATTGCATGCTGATGGCGGGAGACGATGGGGAGCCCTCACCACAAATATGTCGGAGTCATTTAATGGCTTGTTGAAGTTTGCCCGTGGACTGCCTCTCACTGCCATGGTCCGCATAACTTTCAAACAGTGTGCAGAGAGAGGTTTGTTGAAAGGCATGCAGCTGCATCGTCATTATTGGACAGGGGTGTTGAATTTATGCCAATACCCATGGTAAGATTTGAAAGGTACAAGAGGCGAGCACAGTGGCATTCTTTTCTTCAGTACGATCATGAACGGGGTATTTTTGAAGTTACGACCGCTAATCATGGACACCATGGGAATAATCTGCATATGGTGAAGGAAAATAGAAGGTTGTGTTCATGTGGGAAATGGACCATCTACCACATGCATTGAAGTGCTTTCAACAAGTTGGATATGGGGCAACAAACTACATTGATAGGCAGTATAGTGTTGCAGCATACGTAGACACGTATAGTGGGAATTTGCATCAATTAGGTGCTGAGCATTATTGGCCGCCGGAACCTTTTAAGTTGGTATGTAACAAGGACTACTTGCGCAAGCTGATAGTGCAAAAGAGAACACGTATACCGAACCAAATGGATGTTGGTATGTCCGTTTATGCACGTAAATGTAGCATATGCTCCCAAACTGGACATAACCGTCATAAATGTCCTTCAGGTGCAGGGCGTGGTTGGGGTAATACTGTTGCAAGTTCGTCCAATGTAGCCAACTATCAAGCATACCCCTAGTTCTTTATTTTGGTATTATTAGTTGTAATATATATTTGTATCGTTGTTTGACTCAATATATATGAAATAAATATATTTTCACAAGCCAGTTACATTTTATTAATAGTACGTTTTGTGGATTTGAAATAAAATTCATGTTCAAATTACGTTTCTTGTTGAAAATCTCTTAATGTGATGTAGTGCAATTTTAAAAGGTTATATCCAAATACATTGCCATATATTTTGCTATAGACGTGCATGTCATTTTGTATGAAAAAACTAAAAATCATGAATTGTCATGTCTATGTAATTCGTAGTTCAATATTACGTATTGTTGAGTTGTCATTTTATATGAAAAAACTGAAAATCATGAATTGTCATGTCTATGTAATTCATAGTTTAATACTACGAAATGTGAAGTTGTCCTTTCGTCTGAAAAAGCTGAAAATCATGTGACATTACACATTTTCGTGGAGTTGTCATTTTGTATGAAAAAGCTAAAAATCATAAATTATCATGTCTATGTAATTCGTAGTTTAATACTACAAAATGTGAATTTGTCCTTTCGTATGAAAAGGCTGAAAATCATGTGACATTACACTTTTCCGTGTAGTTGTCATTTTGTATGAAAAAGCTGAAAATCATGAATTGTCATGTCTATGTAATTCATAGTTTAATACTACGAAATGTGAAGTTGTCATTTCGTCTGAAAAAGCTGAAAATCATGTGACATTACACTTTTCCGTGGAGTTGTCATTTTGTATGAAAAAGCTGAAAATCATGAATTGTCATATCTATGTAATTCGTAGTTTAATACTACGTATTATGGATTTGTAATTTGTAGTATAATATGACGATTTATGTTATATGTTGCTTATAAATAACGCCATCATTGTAGTCATTTTATGTCTTCAAAAATTTTGTAAAAGCAAATATTTCTTTCAACTTGGATATTTTTTAAGTAAAAATAAATGGCTCAACCTCGTACACCAGTGTGTTACTGTGGAAAAGTTTGTGCGATGTAAACTTGTTGGGAAGGTCGTGATGTTGGACGTGGCTACTAGATGTGTATGAACCGGTTGTACAAGGTTTCGGGTGAACCTATGTGTGAGTTTGATGAATGGGCTGATGAACAATGTTACCAAGAATACTACAGAGAACGAATGCTAAATCTTCATAATATGTGGTTAGGCCAAGCAGAACTATCAAACCGACTCAATAGATTAATGGAAGAAATGAGGGAGGAGCTGAGGGAGGTAAAAGATAAAAAATGGAGAGCAGAATGGAATTTTGCAGCAATGAAGGAACAAAGAAAAAAAATAAACAGGAAATTGCGGAGCTTAAGGCGAGAGTGAAAGAGTTAGAAGACGAAAAAGAACAACTGCTAGAACAATTTAAGTGGTTAGAACGCATAATAAATGGAAGTCGGGACTAAACAATTTCTACTATGTGTTTGTTCATTTTAATGTTTGTCTTTCTGATTTACTCATGTTTAAGTGGCATTTAAGTTTAAGTGGAAGAGTATGTTTGTGTTTGTGTTGTACTAATTTAAGTCTAAGTGGAAGATTATGTTTGTGTTCGTATTGTACTATTTTAAGTTTCGTTGGCATTTAAGATTATGTTTGTGTTCGTGTTGTAGTTTACTTTGTTGTTTCTTTTGTCAAGTGCTTCTATTAGTTGTATTGTTTATTATTGTGCTATGTGTGTAAGGTATATGTTTGAGTAGTTCCGTCTAAGTATAGATGTTAAAACGCAATAAATGTTATTATCCGCAATAGATGTTATTATTAGAAACGTAAAGCACTATTTACACAATGCTATATACATAAGCAATTCAGTGAGTGCCGCAGGCTGTGTGCTTTAGTGTTGCTGCTGGCCTAAGTATCATCCCCTGTCGGTCGGGCATACTATCTGGATTATCATCGTCAAGTCTCCTCTTTATGTGAGGATGTGTAGCAGCATCAACAGCACAACTGGCAGGGTCGGAAGAATGGGCCGTCGGGCCGTCACCAACCTATAAAACAATAAGTAATGTTAGATAAAATAAGATAGATTTTTATTTTATAGTAGTAAGAAATTATTTCTCTTACCATGGTCTCGTCGACCTCCTGTGTATATGTCTCGATGGTCTGCTCATCGCCGCATGTAGTACACTCAAAGATGGGCTGGGACGAAGACTGCATAAAAAAAGATGTAATTAATTTATTGCAGCGAAAGGAAAATAATATAGAATTGAAATACGAAAGTAATACAAACATACGACATAACCTATCGGGGACGATGAATAACTCAACCTACGACTGCCATCCACATCACGGGTCGGCCGATGCTCAGCTGCGGTAGATGTGCAAGCGAAGTACAGATCAACATCCCCGTCAAAGGTACCCATGATCGATAATGATCCAGACGGGGTGATCTACGATGCTGGCAATGACAATTGAAGGCTATATGAGGACATGCTGTTGGAAGGGTCAGCTGTATGAGGCATATAACCCTGCCGGTCATCTCTAAAACCCCCAACTGCGAACTCCTCGTGATGTGCATTGGCAGGTGGGTCGACAGGTTCCTCAACGCCCCCTTGCCGGCCACCTCTTCGTTGTGCCCGCGAGCCCTGCCTGCTGCCCTAGCCCCTGTATGTGGGACTGGCCTACCCCTCTGGTAGGCATCTGGAGCCACATACTCAGGCTCACGCTCTAACCTCTGGCTATCTCTCGCCTGCAACAGTGTCAAACTAGCAATCTGAGCTATCTCCCGTCCAAAATCAACCAATCTAGGGTTGTCCAAATACTGCTGAATCTCCTGTCCAGACTGGTAGATGCGGTGAAGCCCAATAGCCTGTAAAATAATTCAATTAGTAATTAAATAACTCAATGTCACAATTATATGATATTAATAAGTAAAAAAAAACATACCAGTGCCTCGTGCCTCGTGCCTCCCGGCGTACGGTCTGTAGCGGTCGTCAAGTATGTGGATGGGGTTCCCAACCAACAATCGAATATGACGTTGGTACCACCCATCATAGAGTTGAATAGACCCCTCCTCGAACACTGTAGGTGGTGGCGGGATGCGCTCAGCTCGCTCCTCCCAATACGCTATATGCTGATGTAGCCACCCAACATACTACCGGTTTATGTTCGAACGGTCGTCCCATTGATAGTGAGTAGCTTCCCATCCGGGCTCCCTCGGTACCGGCTGAGGACGACCAAACTGTCGCAACACATGCTCCGTCGCATGATGCTCAACAAAATCCCAAAATATCAACGGGACGGAGGTGCTCCAAATCAACCGGTCTGCCGAGCAAATAACAGGTAGGTGGGCAAGCAAGTCATCGCTGTATGGCATCCAGATAAACTACAAATAGTAACAAAAAATGAGTATGCCAAATACAATTAGATTTAAAACAACCAACTTTAGGTACATATTTACCTGTCCATCTAGCAACATATCTAATATGTCCCTAATAAGGGGAAGATTATGGTGGGCATCCGCTCCTTGGTAGGTCCTCCGCCGGAGAATCCATCTAACAGCTAGCGGGAGAGGCGGATAGTCCTGTCCAGGTGGAAGTGCTAGTAGAGGTGGCTGCAACAACATGATATGCTGCCACGCCGAAACCTAAGATCACATGTTGATGTAAATTATGAGTCATTTCAAAATATAGAATTTGGGGTTAATAAACAATGTATTCGAAAATATTTTGCACCTGAAGGAGTGGCAGAAAACCACAAATATCAATAGCTGGACTGACGCTCGCCCGACACATGCTCCATTAAAGATAGGCCAGAACTGTAGCTCCCCAGCTATACTGCTGCAGCTCATCCAGGTCTCCAAACAGTGAAGAAACCTCATCGCCATCTTGTTCCCCGAGGTGTCGGGAAATAAGACACACCCGAATAGCATGAGCAATGACATCCGAGTGTAACGAATAATCCATAGGGCATCTGTCTCGTGTGTAATATCAGGATGCAAGGACGCCATGAAATCTCTAATCTGTGATAATCGCACTCGACTGCCACCCCGGTCGCAAACCTATCATCTGCCCCATCATATCCACCAGTTGTACCCAGTTCATGCCTCTCCACTGGTGGGGCAATGTAAATGCGCGCCCCTCTACGCGTAGTCCGTATAACACCTGGACGTCCTACAGGGTGATCATAGCCTCTCCAGTAGGCAAATGAAATGTATGCGTCTCTGGTCGCCACCGCTCTATCAAGGATGTGATGAGCGACCAGTCAAGCTACATCCGTCCAAGCTCAAATATAGTATACAACCCTGTATGTTGTAGCATCTCTACTACACGCGGGTGGAGCCTCCTGGGGCAGATAGTCTGAAGTGCTAGCTGGCCCTCCCAAATATAGGATGACCTACGGTCGCCATGCAGTACTAATAACTGATCCGACGTAGGTCCAGGGTGCGCAGGTGGAGGAAATTCCATATCGTATACAATAAATTAAAAAAATTAATTATTTGTGTTAGTGTAGTAAAATACATAATTAAGTATGATTTTTGAAAGTGGAGATAATAGTTGTGTAAAGGTTCCAGGCTCGATTTTTGACGTCCGGTACCATCAAATAATTCTTAATTATTATAAGTCTCAATTTCAATATTTTTATAATTTTATTAACTTAAAAAATTAAATTAAGTATAATTTTACAAATTGGAGATAATAGTTGTATAAAGGTTCCACGCTTGATTTTTCACGCCCGGTACCACCAAATAATTCTTAATTATTATAATTTTCAATATTTTTATAATTTTATTAACTTAATTAATTAAATTAAGTACAATTTTACAAATTGGAGATAATAGTTGTGTAAAGGTTCCAGCTTGATTTTTGACGCCCGGTACCACCAAATAATTCTTAATTATTATAAGTCTCAATTTCAACATTTTTACAATTTTATTAACTTAAGAAATTAAATTAAGTATAATTTTACAAATTGAAGATAATAGTTGTGTAAAGGTTAAAGGCTTGATTTTTGACGCTCGGTACCACCAAATAATTCCTAATTAGTATAAGTCTCAATTTCAATATTTTTACAATTTTATTAACTTAAGAAATTAAATTAAGTATAATTTTACAAATTGGAGATAATAATTATGTAAAGGTTGCAGGCTTGATTTTTCACACCCGGTACCACCAAATAATTTTCAATTATTATAAATCTCATTTTCAGTATTTTTATAATTTTATTAACTTAAGAAATTAAATTAAGTATACTTTTACAAACTGGAGATAATAGTTGTGTAAAGGTTCCAGGCTTAATTTTTGACGCCCGGTACCACCAAATAATTCTTAATAATTATAAGTCTCAATTTCAATATTTTTATAATTTTATTAACTTAAGAAATTAAATTAAGTATAATTTTACAAATTGGAGATAATAGTTATGTAAAGGTTGCAAGCTTGATTTTTCACACCCGGTACCACCAAATAATTCTTAATTATTATAAATCTCATTTTTAATATTTTTATAATTTTTTTAACTTAACTAATTAAATTAAGTATAATTTTACAAATTGAAGATAATAGTTGTGTAAAGGTTCCAGGCTTAATTTTAATAAAATGAAATCCAAAAAGCGAAAGTTTAAAATACATCTACCCAAAATCTGGTGTCACTAGCTCACTGACTACTAAAGAATATTGCCTACAAAGTCTGAATGACAAGAAAATACATATGTTTGTCTCGGTACAATGAAAATAAAGGAAGGGACTCCAGCCTGCGGACGTCGGCAAGGCTACCTCGAAGTCCCTGGACTAAAACCAACTCTTGATCAAAATCCTACTGTTTTGATCCAAAAGCTGTTCCGGTACCGTGCTCGGTGCAAAAAGCACAGAAGTGTAGCATCAGCACAACCGACCCTATGTGCTGGTAAGTGTCTGGCCTAACCCCGATGAAGTAGTGACGAGGCTAGACATGGCTACCAAATTAACCTGCAATTCGATACATATATGTGCAACAAAAGGAACGAACACTGAATTTAAACAGTTATGAGGGAGGGAAGCATATTATGGGGGAGTATTGTCCGGATAGAAAATTAATAATTTAGGTAAGAAGCATGGCATTAACAGTAATTAATGAAAGCAGGAAAAATCAACAATTTGCACGGCATCAGCCTTCGTGCTTTTACTCTCTTTGTCACCAAATCAATCAAATAAAGTGCACGGCATCACCCTTCGTGCTTTCTCTCACATAACTCTCATGTCATGGCACGGAATAACCCTTCGTGCAATTATAATCAAATCAGAGCACGAAATGTACCTTCGTGCAAATAAATAGTCAAGACATGGCATAGAATGTACCTTCGTGCATAAGTAATCAAAACATGGCACGAAATATTCCTTCGTGCATAAATAATCAAAACATGGCACGGAATGTTCCTTCGTGCATAAATAATAAAAATATTGCACGGAATGTTCCTTCGTGCATAAATAATCAAAACATGGCACGGAATGTTCTTTCGTGCATATATAATCAAAACATGGCACGGAATGTTCCTTGGTGCATAAATAATCAAAACATGGCACGGAATGACCCATCGTGCATTATCACTCTTCCTCACCCAAACAACAATCACAACCAAACAGGCAAGGGAAATAAACAATAATAAAAAATGTCTCAGCAAGGGAAAACACAAATAAATAACTAAATCCCGGCAAGGGAGATAATCAATATACTCAAACCATCCCGGTAAGGGATTTAATCACACCTCTTTCCAATTCTTTCATTTCTTACTCAATAGTATTTTTACCGTTCGAGCCAACGCTCCTAAGAATTCACAATTCATAATTAATTCTCAAACTCTTCACATTGTGTAGAAATCATCAATTAGCTTGGAAGAGTCCCAAAATATACCAAATCAAGTACAAACAAAGACTCACGATCATGCTAGATACCAGTGTATAAATACTCGTCACCATGCCTATACACCGTACTCGATCATTTAGCAATTAGCAATTAATAACACTCTAATCCTATTTCCTCAAGCCAAAGTTAGATCAAACACTTACCTCGAATGCTCCAACTCAACTCACTCCTCTAGAATAGCTTTACCCCTCAGATTCACCACCAAACCGCTTGAATCTAGTCACAAATTACTTGAAGGTATTAACAAATGCTACTTGAATCAATTTGAATGCATGAAAATGAATTTTCCCGAAGTTTTTTCAAAAATTCCCAAAATGCCCCCGGGCCATATGGTCGAAACTCGAGGTTCGGACCAATCTGGTTACCCATTCCCCCATGATTCCAATTATATGATTAGTTTTGTAATCGAACCTCAAACTGAGGTCCAACCTCCCAATTTTCGAAAACCCTAAGCCTTAACCAAACCCCCAATTCCCATTTATGAAAATCCTTGATTGAAGTTGAAATCATGTTAAAAGATGTTAAGGAGTGAAGAAAATAAGTTAGAAATCCCTTACCAATCCTTTTGGAGAAGAAAAGTTGTTTGAAAAATTGCGTCTTATGTTTTGGGTTTTTTGGAAAAGTGAAAAATGACTGAAAATCCCGAACTTATATACTTTAATGGGGCTGGCACAGACCGCACAGAAATGTCCCACGGCCGCGCCGAGGAAGGGGAACAAAAATGACTCTCTGAATCTACCTAGCGCGGACCACACTATTTTGGTGCGCGGCCACACTGGTTGAACTTAAACCAAAGGCCTCTATGAACCTGGCCACACGGACCATGCAGAAATGCACCACGACCGCGTGGCTTCCAGCGCGGACCGCGCGAAAATGACCGCGACCGCACTGGGGCCTGCAACACTGCCACATGTGATATTTTAAGCCTAAGGCCTCATGGGTCATACTCAAAACTCACCCGAGCCCTCGGGGCTCTAAACCAAACATATACATAACTCCAAAAATATCATACAGACTAATCTGTGCGATCAAATCGCTCTAACACATCATAATTCATCAAATTGGGCCTCAAGACCCATGATTTCTTTCTCATTTTAGTAAAACATAAATTTTACAGTTTCTAGCTCAAAACACGTCAAATGACATCCAAATTTAACTAAATTTTACAGCAATTGCTTAAAACATATATAAGACATGTACCGAGCATCGGAACCAAAATACGAGCCCGATACCACAATCTTTTAATAAATTTTTATTTCTATTTTCCTTAACAATTTCAGAAAACTAATTCACAGAAAAATTCTCTTCCTCGGGCTCTAGACCTCGGAATTCGACTACGGGCACATACCTGAGTCCCACATTTTTTACGGACCTCCCGGGACTGTCACATCACCGGTCCGAGTCCGTTTACCCAAAATATTGACCAAAGTTAACTATATCAATATTAATATCATAATTCTTCAAATTTTTCACAGAATTCATATATTTTAACATAAAATTTTCTGACTTCGCGCCCGGACTATGCACGCCAATCGAGGCAACCAAAAAATGAGGTTTTTAAGGCCACGGAAGCGCAGAAAAAGGGAGAAATATGGTGATGACCCATTTGGGTCGTCACAAGTAGAACTAGGTTGAGAGGAAGAGCCACATACAAAAATTTACTCTAAACCATGGAACCTACCACCTCTCCTACTTCTAGAAGGAGCAAAAGAAGGGGAAAGTTTGTCTACAATGAGGTCTTTTTGAAGATTAGGATTTGAAGAAGACATAGTTGTATGAAGAAGTAGAACGTATTAAAGAACAAGATGTGGATAAAGAACATTGAAGAAAATTTTTCGTGTAAGTAAATACAAATGATGTATTTATATGTAGAATCAACATGCAAAAAAGGTAACGATGGAAACGTCATCATGAAAACTGTCACTTCGTGATTGATGCAGCCGTAAAAAAAGCCTTAGAATCCACTGAAGAGTTGCAGAGCCAATCGATGACCACCACGTGTCACATGCGTTAAATGGAAGTGATATGTAATGCATTAGTTCAGAAGAAGGTATAATGGTATGTGAGAAACATCGGCAAAACTTCAAGCTTTAAATGAGATCCACTTCCCAAATATTCACTTACTGAATAATTGGCAAGTGAGAGGACTATCTGTACTGGGAAAAATAAATATAATACGTGAAATTAATAATGTGGCTGACATGATAAAACATATGGATCATTGGGAAAGTGATAGCTCGAAAAGAGTACTTAAAAAGACCTAAGTCTTAATAGGTATGAGCAAAACGCCTGAGAGACGAGAAGCAATGGTTGCTTGAGTCTCTTTAGTAATTTGAAGAGACATCAGTTGAATGAACCAAGACAAGAAAACGGATAGATTCATTGGTCTTCAATTAATGAGCATGAATGATTACAAATGTTACAGAATCTTTACGAAACAATTACGATTACCAATTATAACTTTCCATTAATGTTATTCATGGTCATAATGACCCGATCATAAAAGGAAAGACGTTGTACTTAGAGATGTCTATATATGGGATAGAAATGTTATTTATATGGAGACGCTCTAATTACTACTGGAATACAACTATTTTCTTTTGCTTTACACTGATTACTTTACTGTTTCATATTCTACTTTTCCATTTTTATTGCAATTTTTTATTATTATCCGTAACACGAGTATTTCTAAATATAGGCTTTGACCGAAATTCCTATTTTCTGGTTAAACAAATGTAAAATGGGGCCCCTAAAATTTTGGCGCCTAAAACCCTTGCTTTACTTGCCTTATGCTTCAGCCGACATTGGTTAGAATCTAGAAACTCGTGTAGTATACCGTTAAGTTTAGGATCATATTGATTTTTAAATTTAGAAAACTCACATTTATCATTATGTTTTCTTAAAAAGTAAATTATAGTATATTGAAATGACCTTGAATAAACAAAACGAACTAAGATGTTTCATGCAAATTATAATTATCGCAAACAATTTAGAATATAAAGAGTATTTGTAGTTTTGTGTTCGCTATTGCGCGATGTTGTAGCACACTAATTGGTCCAAATTGGCATCTTTTGCTTCACACAATAATTCTTTTTTCAAAATATTGTTGGTATTCGAGTCAACTTACTTGCTAATAGATATGTTAAATGGATCAACCCGACCCGAATCCGAATCCGAATCCGCTGACTCTTGGCCCTTGGGGTCCTTAACTGGACCGGGCCAGTTCAGTTTTTTATAGGGGCTGGTCCGAATTCGACCCATTAATCAAAACATGTTAACCCGATCCGGACCCGTAACTTGTAACCCCTTAACCCTAGGCCCTAATGGCCTGAATCCAATTTAATTAGAAAAAGTTAAAAACTACAATAAATTATGAAAAATTTGAACTTTATACATATATATATATATATATGAACTTAAACTTACTACATGTCCTTGAAGCCATTTAGAATAAAAATGAAAGAATATCAAACTTTATTAACATTAAAACTTAGAAACATATGGAATTCGACTTTTATATAACTAATAGTCTAAAAATATATGGAATTCGACTATTTCGACAAGACACCTCATAGTGTATGATACTATATTCTTTCTTTAAAGTTTGGATTCAATTTTTTACCACTTGTCTGGAGATATGTGTGTGAGTTGGTTTAGGCCGGTTGACCCGTGGGCTAGCTACCGATTCGAGTCCGGTCCGGTTCACTGGGTCAAAATATTATAGCCTGACCCATGCACATTAAATTAATGGGTTGGACCGATTAGGATTCCGTAGGTCATGAACCGGTTAAAGGGTCAATTTTAATGTGTCTATGTGATCAGATTTGTAGGTCAATCCAGCCCATTTGGCAAGTCTACTTGCTAACTCCCACAGTACATATATTAATATCATATAATTTATTGACCATTAAATTATACGCTTTAATAGGTAAGTTTAACACACCTATAATTCTAAGAAGAACTAAACCTTATGCGAATATAACTATCTTAACCCGGTAGCCTCTCCTTTGACAACTCATATTATTTAGTAAAGTCTTTAGCAAGTTTAATAATTTCTTAATTCACCCCGATATTTAAAAAATATATTCATATATAACTAGTTATAACTATGTATTATATTATATAATATTATGATAAAGATTAAAGATTCCGTATTTGGTATGAGATGAAAATTAAATGATTGGACCTACGAACTTTACACGAAAGGTGCAACAATTACCATATTGGCCATTGGGGAAAGGGGGTTGTTCGCGTTAAGAGCCAGCAATTCTACGAAACCAACAAGGAAGAGAATCAAATTCTTCTATTCCCAATAGTTCTCTATTCAGGTTCTTCACGCCTCTGTTTCTACACATATATATATATATATATATATATATATATAATTCTTCGCAAGTTTTACTGTTTTCTCGTGAATTCTTGCATCTGATCTAGGTTTTCTCGCGTTGTTCTTCGTTATATCAGATTCGATCTTGGTTTTCGAGTGATGGCTTCGAAACGGATTTTGAAGGAGCTCAAGGATCTCCAGAAGGATCCTCCTACCTCTTGCAGCGCCGGTATCCTTCTCTTTTTTTATGTTCGTCGTCGTGTCGTTGTTTTATGTAAATATCTATTGTTTCGTACTTGCCAATCAAATTACGTTAGATTTTAAATTAGTGAAGACACTGATTTATTTGCATCTGATTTATTTGCATCTAGATTAGATAAAAAGTTTAGGTTAAATGTTCCTGAGATGGTTTGCGCTGTTTATACCTTGTTGTGGTATTTGATTTTTCTTATGGCTCATTGTGTTACCATAATCAAGATAAGGTACGATTTAAGCACAAAACGAGGGTGCCCATTTTGTAGGATTTTAGTTAGAATTAACTTGCTGCATAAATTGTTGAGTGCTGATACAACATAATATCTTGAGAAACTTGAATTGTATTAACAGTTTTGGATCCATATCAAACAGACAAACAGTAAGACTATATTCTCTTTATTTTGGAGGCATAGACAGCAAATGTCTAAGAATTCCTCCTCTATGGTTATTTGTCTCCCAGGGATCTGTCTGTCGGTTGAATAATTTTGATACTTTTAATATAATGTGATGCTAGTGAAAGAAAGTTCTGTCGGTAAAGTTTCATTCTTTATTCTTCCGTCACCAATCAATCTATCACTCAATCATATGCCATTCTGTCATTGTCATTTTCTGATTTTTGTTTGTCCTATCATGCTCAATATTATATATCTACTTTGGGGAATTTTAGTAGCGGTTGGCTACCTGAACTTTCACCTTATTGGTGAGGGTTTGATTCCCCACTTTGGTATTCCCTCCCCTAGTTTCCCTTCCTCTACCCAGAGGCGGACCTACGTGTATGGTAGAGGCGTCACGGGACCCATAAACATTGGAAAAAATTCTATATATATATATATATATATAGTGTGTATTATATGTATATATATCTTGAGAATGGGTTTATATTTAATCAAGCACAAAAGCCTGTTGGGGGGAACTGGTCAAATGTGCAACTTAACATTGCTAACATGCAGGATGTCCTAGGTTCGAATCTGGACTCTTTCACCTTTGTTAAATAATTTTCTTTTTAGCTTAAATATGGACTCTTTCACCTTTGTTAAATAATTTTCTTTTTAGCTTAAATATTAACTGTAGGCTAGATTTTTCATTTGTTTATATCTTGCCTTTTAGCTTAGGATTCAACCCCCCCCCCCTTCTCCAAACCTCCTTTTTTAATTTTAATTATTTTTTAAAATATTTTTTGTTTTGATTAAACCCCAGCCTTAAAAGCTGTAAATCACTTATCTTTTCCTTTTTCCCAAACTCCATACCCAACTTTGTCTCCTAACTCACTTATATATGCAGTTATCACCGAAAGTTTGTCGGCATCCGGCGGTACCTAACTACTATTGGTAAAGTTCTCCATTAATAGTGCACCCGTCATTTTCAAATCCTGGGTCCGCCTCTGCCTCTACCCATACAATAATTTTTCTTACAAAAAACGTATCTACTTTCGTATTTTTGCCCCTGTTTGTTAGCATCTGTGCGAGTTGTTCCATTCTGCCTTTCATTCTTTCTATACTTAACATAGTTAAAGCCAATACCTCTTTGCCACCTTTAGTTAGAGCTTGGAAGTGTTGCTCCCACTTTGTTTTTGTTAGAGCTTGGAAGTGTGTCAGTAGTCATTCATTCTGTTCGGTACTCCCACTTTGTTTTTGTTCTTGTATTTGGTGATGGAGAACCATGCATTCATATTGAAGTCCCTTTTTTGATAATGTAATGTAAATTATTAATATTGAAGTCTTGCTCATAAAAAGTAGTCCCGATTCCCGGCCTAGATGTCTTTCAATGAGAATTCTTTGCCTACATTATCATCCCATTGCATTAAGCTTATTATAGTGCTTTCTACTTCTCTTGAACTGCAACTCTTGTTGCCAGCTGAGTCTTCAACTTATTATGTCCTATGGAGATATTCCACCAGAGAACCTTGTAAGAATTTTGTGGTTGGCAGGGCATTGATAATTCCGAACAAGAGGTTGTGTGAGTATTCTTTGCTCTGCATAAGGGAGGTTGTTATTGTTGATAATATGGGTCTAAGTAACTTAAATGGAACAACATGATTAGTGAGGTTTCATATAGCCGATCCAACTTGCTTGTGATTGAGGTGCAATTGTTGTTGTATCTCTATAAGGGATGTATGTGCTATGTGGTTCATCATTGACTGATATTATCTTCGTTACCTTTGTACCATGTGGATTGTGGTAACAGGCCCCGTCGGAGAGGACATGTTCCATTGGCAGGCCACAATTATGGGTCCCCCAGACAGCCCTTATACTGGTGGTGTATTCCTAGTTACTATACATTTTCCTCCTGATTATCCATTCAAACCTCCTAAGGTATGAAATAGTTTAAATAGCTTCGTGATTAATTACTTCTGCTGTTTGCCTATACCCTATTTATTTTTCAGTTTTACAACTTGGAGCGTAGTTCTGTTGGATTCTGACTGTCTTATAATTCAACTTTGTATAAGCACGTGGGTATAGATTTTCTGGTTAGGAGCTTCTGGTTGTGGATTATAGCTTTTAGGGCATTGCAGCCAACATAATAAGTAGATCTGGGCTGTTAAATAGTGACGAATCAGTGGTGGAGTCATTGCTGGTAGATGTCCATTTCACTAAGTTACATGAACTAGCTCAGGTCAGGAATATCGAAAGAAGATAATTAATTTTTTGTTTGGGGGGGGGGGGTTGACTTAGTTTTCATTATTTTGACATTTTCCTTGGGTCCCTGATGAGGTGATCAAAGAAAATAATGGAATCGTTCTCATTGAATTTAGGCTTGTTGGTGAGCCTCACTTACTAATTAAGAGTTGAGAGTCGTGTAGGAACTCCAGAAAAACATTTTATTAGTATATTACAAGTGGTGGAGCTAGGAATTTATGTAAGGGGATTCAGAAAAATACAAGAATGTCATTCGTTGGAATTAAACATGTGACCGAAAATAATTTTTGAATGCCCTTTGCCACTACAGTAGAATCTTCTTTAAGTCACGGGGATTCAACAATTTATATATAGCCAAATACATTTCTTTTTGCCCTACTTTGCCCAGTATTTGTTTCCATGAAGCGAATTCAATTGAACTCCTTTGACTCTACATAGCTGCACCCCTGATATAATAATGCGTTTCATGATGATCACCTAGTCACCAAAAAATAAAAAGGATCATAAAAAACATTAGGATCTTCCTGCTGCCTGTAAAGTCAGCAGTACAGAGTACCCATTACAGCTTTTTTTTTAGAATGAACAAATTTCTTCTTGGCGAAGGATTGAGGATGTGTAGGCTTCAGCTTCTCTGGAAAGAAATCATGGTTAATATCAACATGGTTATTTATGCATGTGCGCGCATGTCTCTCTCTGTCTCTCTCTAATACATGTACATCCTACTATTTGGAAACTCATCATGTCGGGCATGATATGATCTGGCAGTATTTGGTGGAATTCTGACGTGTGCATAATATATCTTGTCAACATTCTTGTGTCATAGTTATGTATGTATCCTTGCAGGTTGCTTTTAGGACAAAAGTTTTCCATCCAAATATTAACAGTAATGGCAGTATATGCCTGGACATATTGAAGGAGCAGTGGAGCCCTGCCTTAACTATTTCCAAGGTCCTTTCTTACCTTTCAAGCTATCTTTTATCTGCTGACGTGTAGTAAAAGCTTAAAAAAAGGGGGCAGCCCGTAGCACAAAACATCGCGCATTCACGCAAGGTCCGGGTAAGGGCCGCACCCCAAAGGATGTGATGTAGTTAGCCTCCTCTAATGCAAGCATTAGTGGCTGCTTCCACAGCTCGAACCCGTAAACTATAGGTCTCATGGAAACAACTTTACCGTAGCTCCAAGACTCCCCTTCAGTAAAAGCTAAAGAAAAAACAGATATATTCTTAGGGCCTTCCTACGGTCATAGTTGATAAGAGCCCTTGCAAATAGATTTTGAAGCTATCAGCCAATTTATATAATGTTTTCTTGTTAATAAAAGCCATCAGCCAATTTATATAATGTGAAGGTTAAAAATAATTTACTTATTAAAAAAGGAAATGATTTAACTAGAATACAGATGATAGGGACTTTTTCCTTTGGCCTCTTTGTGGTATCTATTCTAGCCTTTAAGTACTGGTGAATACAGTTTAGCTCTATGTAAGATGTCCATAAGACCCATTCAATAGAGTGTCTGAATATACTCCTGCCTCAGTTTCTAATGGTGTCATCTATTGTTTTCACGGATCAATATATTCTCTTTGAACAGCTGTCCTTGGCCAGTTGAACTGGTTGATTCTCACAGAGTCATATAGATATGTTTCTTATTCTGGGAAAAGTGTTTGTATTGCCTTCAGGTTTTGCTTTCAATTTGCTCACTTTTGACGGACCCAAATCCCGATGACCCCCTGGTGCCGGAGATTGCTCACATGTACAAGACAGACAGAGCTAAATACGAATCAACTGCCAGGAGTTGGACTCAAAAGTATGCCATGGGTTAGAACATTACCTATAAGGGCCCGAGTCCATGTAAAAAGAATTCATGTGCCTGTTCTCTCTCCTCTCTCAATCAGCAAAGTGTAGAATAGCATTAAATGTTGTCCTCTCCAAGAAAAAAATGTTTTGATTATTTTTATATGGATTCTAACATTTTAAGAAATCTGGGAAGTGTTTATTTATCTGGTTTAGGATTGCAGCTTTGATTTTGACGATATATGTAAAACTTTTAATAGCTTCTGTATTTAATTTCCAGTTGTGTTTGTTACTTTAGATAAACACTCTATAACGTGTGAGAACTATCCTTCCATCTGCTGAGGTGGGGATATTTCTTCTTATTATCTTTTTTATCTAACCATGCACAAGTACTGAAAGGTTGAAGAAAAATCTTGAAGCAGATAAATGAGCCTGGACCGCGGTAATTTAATGTTTGTACTGTACCATCTTTTACAAACTGATCAGGTATGGTTTTTGTTGTTCTGTTTTTGTGCTAACATTGGTTTTAATAGATTAGCTTAGATACTGTTACCTCTGCTGGTAACTTTTGCTTTTCTGCTGGTGCATGTATGTGTTTCTGGTCTTCAGTATTTGTCCTTTTTATGATTAAGCATTGTCCCACAGAAGCTATCAAATTATATTTCAAGGCAGGTCGTGGCAATTTAGAAAGCGATGGTTATTCCCATATGGGCGTTCTCCATCTAATTGATTTTAAACCTGAGATGTCATTTACCAAACTCAATCATTGAAGCCAAATGATATATGATCCAATTCATTGAACTGACTCTTCCCTAAGTTTCAGTCATGTCTTTGTCGCAGTGATTGTATTCATATGAAATGATAAAGTACCTCTGAAGGCAAAAATGGGGCCCTCTAATCAAAATATCAATTAACAAAATTGTAACACACCTGGTAAATTAAGTTCCAGTTTCTCCTATGAAGGACCTTAACCTTATTAAGAAACTAGGAGGGAAATCCGGAAATAATGTGCACCGAAAAAGTAGCAGATCTAATTTTTTCTATTTAACGATAACAATAACATTATAGAATTATCACTAAAGAATGTACTGCAGCGGATGGGTTGCTCCTCCCTTAACCAGAGAGTCTCCGATACGAATTCTAGATATGGAAAAAGTCTTGTTAGGGAGCGTCTCCCCTAAATGGGGCCATATGCAGGGAAGGGACAATAGGAACAGGTAAAATTGAGCTTTACTTTTATTGTTTGAGAGACTTTACATGTATTAATCTGTAAGCGTTGGTGTTAAATTACTTTTGTTTTTATGTCTCTACACTCTTCTTTCTCTACCCTAGTCTGCAAATGAATCATTGTATACCTCTATTTGGTATATATCTACTTTTCTTAAGAGTTAAGTGACGGTGTGAGATATATTTATAATTAGGTCATTTTAAATATAGTTGAAGATAAATTTCTGATAAACATTAGTTGGTACACGTCAAAAATGATGATTGACCTTCTATCACATGTTAAATTACAGTGATATTGTAAGAAAATTTTATATTGTCAGTTTGATACTAACTTACATCCTTTTATTAGATTATTACTCCTCAGTCATATGTTGAAATATAGATATTACAATTAAGTTTTAAGCATATAAAATACAGTATTAAACTTTCTAGACGGATTTAAGTTTGAAGCATATAAAAGATACTACGTGCTTGCTACTTTATGTATTACTGTATTACGTTCCCATTCAAGTATTGCTTCTTTATTCAAGAAACTAATTTATATTACTCATGTACGATGTTCTTTGAATTTGGGACTCTTGCTGTCCTTTATTCTTAAAATGGTTCTTTTTCTTAAGTCTGCTTTTGCTTTGGCCCCAAGCTTTTTAACTCCAATACCCAAAAAAAGAAAAGATTTCAGCTATGTATATTGGTAATTTGATATTTGAACCAGACAGTGTACCTTGGCCCTGTTGTCTACAACTTCTGGTAAAGTGTGCAACTGTTTGTCTTCTCGCTGATTTATTGTTTGAAAATCTTTAAATTTGATTTCGTTTTTCTTTTTCCTTTTCTGGCT
The DNA here is from genome assembly GCA_032618575.1 of Nicotiana noctiflora. Taxonomy (NCBI): domain Eukaryota; kingdom Viridiplantae; phylum Streptophyta; class Magnoliopsida; order Solanales; family Solanaceae; genus Nicotiana; species Nicotiana noctiflora. Next base: position 156,592 of record JASVEL010012935.1, read on the forward strand.
AATCTTTCTGTTTTGTTAAAATATACTAGTATTATATTGAATTCCTTTTATACCTTGGAGTGCAAGCATTAGCAATTAAGACACATATCTTTTAAAAATGGAACAAATAAAAGATGATGTGTTATAACCAATTTAATTGTGCAACAAAATATAAAGGATCCTTTGGTTGTGTCAAGTTGGGAACCGTGCAAAAACAAGGAAACATTTCGCTTAAACAATTCAATATGGTAACAAAATCAACACATTTCTTTCATAAATTCCTGCCAACAACACACACCTATTATTAAACTAAGAAAATAACAACAAAATATGGAACTCTTCCAAAAAAATAATGAAATAAAATTGAATATTAGGAGAAATCTTTTTACGTAGTTAACATAGGAATAAAAAGCCTCCATTTGGTACCAGTAGTTAAGGCTTCATTCTCGTGATAATATAGTTTATGTTTTGATTTGTAAACCACTATTTTGGGATAGGAAGATAAGGTGCTTGGTTGACAAGCAAATGATTTAAGCAGCACAAAGAATTTATTTAATCGTTTAGTATTCAGTAAAAGTCTTGTAACATATAGGCGACCCTACGATTTCACCAACATTCTCATGGTCAGGCAACTATAATTTCCCCCCACTTCCTTAATTACATTGATGTAACCACGTCGAAAATAGGTCTAACAGCGAATGATTGTTACCTATTGTACTGTATTATTACTTTAAATATAATATTTGTTTTGATTGTTACTTAAATTTTATTATATCGTATCGTTAAATGCGTCGTTATGTAATGATGAAATATGCCACTTTATGTAACAACCGATTTGGTGTGGTCGCGTTGTTTTCTTGTGTTTTTCTCTCAATCTCACCCTTTATTATTATTAAATAATTTTATTTTATCATTTACCCTACCTTTTTATATACCATATCATAATTTTTCATTATTATATTGCATGTTTATTCATCATATCACAGGTGCGTGATACCATGAAATGACGCTAAAACGACACAATCCATTTAAATATTATACTCATCAAACGATACAGTACCATACAATACGATACGATACATTATAAAACGAAACGTAACAACCATCCAAACAAGCGGTAAGACTATAGATTCCAAAAAATAATTCTAACTGTCGAAAGATATTTAGAATTTTTTTATAAGATTCCAAATTTCTTACAGTCTTAGGTTTTAATGAAAATGACGCATTCCTTTTTATCTTAGAAAAATGTCAATGTGATGGTACGTGTTCATAGAGCGTCTCACACTCCAGATCAAGTTTAGTCTGATTTGCCATTAGAGTAACGAGAGATTTTGAAAAAATGATGTGAATAAAAGAAGAGATCGGACAATTTCGCTTCTGGTATATTAAATTAATACATTTAACTTTTAGCGCCAAATTAAGTAAAATTTTATGTTTAGAAACTACATAAAAAATATTAATATATATTTTTTGAGAGGTAAAGTATTTTATTTACCAATTTAAGCATTTACAGCACAGAAAAACACAAAGCAAAATTGGAGGATGAGAACAAACTCAACCCTCTGAACTAGCTCCTCTACCCTCAAACATCAGCCTAATTCCTACATCAGGCCAGTAACAAGGTTCAAACTTTGCGAATTAAATTTTTTAAAATTAATAATTTTCAAATAGTAATGGTGTTCTTCATTATTTATGCAGTAGAAAATAATTTTGTACAAAAAAAAACCTGAAAAAGTATTCTTTTTCTTAATTAAAAAAATATTTTTAATGATATCACAGTAGGGACAGTCAAAAGAGCAAAAGAAACTTGCTGGGCAAGGAGCGGTAGACGATACTCGATAGGTCATTTAACAAAGGACCACACACTCCCATGCGGCGATTCGTTTTAACCGCCTTTCACTGGTAAAAGGAAAACAATTCTTATTGAATATTTATCTAAATTCGAATATAATGGTACTTCATATTTTTCTTTACTCTCTTCCGTCCATAATACATAATTTTTTAGCCTTTTTATTTTAATACAAAAAAATATTATTTTATATGATAAAGAGTAAATTAATTTTAGTTTTTCAAGTTTATCCTTATTTAAATATTTTAATATATCAAGTTGGCCGATGTAACTAAAGGGTAATTTAGTCAAACCACTTATTTCTTTCTAGGAACTAGTCTTAAGGGACATGTCAAAGACAAAGAAGAGGGGTAACTTGTTTTAAAAACTCAGATTTTCTCTATTTCAAATAATGCAATTAATTAATTTCTTTCTTACTATCATTAACATGTGACTTTATTTTGGCTGGATAATTCCAAATTAGTTTACAATAAAATCAACTTCAAAAATCATCCTTATCTCAAATTAATTAATTAATTAAAGCATTCATATTTTTCTCAAAAGGACCATCCGAAAATCTCAAGAAAATTACGTTACTTATTAAGTAGTTAGTGATAAATTTTGGTGAAACTAATTAATAGAAATACAAAGCAAGAAAACTCCAAAAGGGAGAGAAAATATCGGCATAATAGTATTTGACTAAAAGACTCAAAAATGGTATCCTCCTCCTTTTCTTCCTCCTATATATCTCTTGATTCTGTTCCATTTCCCTCTCTATCTCTCTCTTTCTCTCTCACACACACACACACTCTTTGGTTTGATTGACTAGTCGTTAAACCTCTCCCTCTTTAATTCATTTCATCATCAGTTACTGTTACACTTTCTCCTCCTTCAAGACTTGTTCTTCCTTTTATTTCTCTCTTCTCCAACTCCCTCTCTCTCTCTCTCTCTCTCTCTCTCTCTCTCTCTCTTTCCATTTTTTCATCCACCCCTTTAATTTCTGTAATATAAATCACTCTTTTCTTTTTCACTCTCCATGTTAAAAAAATGGAAGGAAAATTTTCACAAAGTATCAAGAAGTGTGTAGTCCACAAGTCTATCGATACTAAGTTGACTCCAAAAGTTGTTCGGATTTGTTATACTGATTGTGATGCTACTGATTCTTCAAGTGATGAAGAATTTGATGATAAAGAGAGAAAAAGATTCAAAAAATATATTACGGAGATAAGGCTGGAAAAGAAAGTGTCTTGTGGAGATGTGAAAAAACCATCAAATTTGAGCAAAAAGAAGAAAAAGACGATGGATTTGAAGACAAATGAAAATGTTAAGAAATTTCGTGGGGTTAGACAGAGGCCATGGGGAAAATGGGCAGCAGAGATTCGAGATCCAGTGAAAAAGACTCGAATTTGGTTAGGCACTTTTGAAACTGCTGAAGAAGCTGCTATGGTTTATGATCAAGCTGCTATACAAATACGTGGTCCTGATGCTTTGACTAATTTTATGAAGCCGCCATTGAAGAAAGAAAATGTGATCACTTCAGTTTCGGATTATGATTCTACAACAGAGTCTGAAAATCTCTGTTCTCCTACCTCTGTTTTGAGGCACAATGATAATAATGTTAGTGTTACTGCTACTAAAATAGTTACTAATGACCAGATGAAGGATGATCGGAAAAGAATGGAATTTGTTATGCAAAATGATCAAAATGGGATGTTGTTAGATGATAATTTGCCATTAATGGATCAGTGTTTTCTTAAGGATTTTTTCGATTTTAGGTCTCCTTCTCCATTAATGGATGATGTTTTACCAGTATTTTACGACGATATTGATTTTCCAGAAGTGGATTATTTAGATGGAAATGGAATTTTGGATGAAGATTTGGAGTCATGTACGTGGGATGTAAATGATTTCTTGGAAGATCATTGTTGTTGATGGCCATGACGAAATAATGGAAGTGAGAGTAGAAAGTAAATATAATTTTTTTTGGGTAAGTGATTAAATTTTTTGACGGACATGTTTAACAGGTAAGGAAAGTTTTTAGTGGAAATTCTTGGTGCATAAGTATGATTTGGTTCGATTAATCTATGGTTTTTGTCTTCGTTAATCGTGTAAAGTAATTTAATGTCTAGTCTTCGTCGATCGTGATAAAAGTAGGCGTGAGGCCATGCAACTATGCTAAGTTATTTAAGAATTTTGTGGTATTTTTATATGTTCCCTTTTGTTTGTTTATTTGTTTCCTTTTTTCTTTTGAATAATTCCATTTATTAAATTTATTGATAATTATAAATTTCGAACTACTAATGGATCCTATTCATGTGCCATAAAAGTGGTATTTTTGTACCCAAAAAGATGGACTCCTAACAAGTATTTAAAAAAGAATCGATACATAGTTTAATTTAGTAGGCGTTTGGACATGAGAATTGTAAAATTTGAGAAAATGTGAAAAAAAATTTCAGTGAAAATAGTATTTGAATCTTAGAGTTGAGTTTGCACATAAATTTCAGTTTGGATTGTTTAGAGGTTTTGTTAGTGAAAATTTTGAAGAGCAGCTTTTTACAATTTTTAATTTTTCAAAATTTTTCAAAATGCAAAATTAAAAATTTTATGAACATAAGATAATTTCAAAAAAAGTAGAAATTTTAAAAAAAAATCTTCCATCAAATTTTATGCCCAAACGGACACTTAATCTCTTCACAAGAAATGGGAGATCTTTCTTTTAAAAAAAAAGAAAAATTCTACCACAAATAGTGGTGAATATAGAGTATAGATTCTATAAGTTGTAAGTTGAGAGAATGTCTTCTAAACTGTATTTTGAAAACTATTAATTCAAAATGTATATCTAACACTATTTATATTTATTATTCTCGTATACATAAGGCTCGTAAGTACTACTTAGATTTTTCCAACCATAATATATGAATCTGTCACTGATGTACAACTTTCTTTCACTTAAATTCTTTAAAATAAACAGTAAAATTAATAAATTAATAACTGTAGAGTGATGAAGTAGGTGAACAAATAATCTCATGATTTATAAGTCAAGATCTTTTTAGCTCATTTGATGTAAATTAATTAATTATAAAAGACCAGTAATAGTAAAGTCTACTGTGTTTGTACTTTTGCTGTCATGGACGTGTGGGGTTACAATAGACGGCTTTGTAATGATCATGTTGTATATTTTAAAATGAAAAATAAATACCTTTATGCTAGAAAAATTTATTCCTTAGTATCGCTTTGGCGCCTATTAATTAAAATAAAATTAACATATACTATCACTAAATAATTAAAATAGGGTAAATACTCACACATAACAATATATAGGAATGCGTGTATAAAAACCAAAGAGCATGTAGTCCCAAGAGCGGTTTATCTAATCAAGAACATAATGAAGACAAATTAAGAATTTTAAGGGAGTGTTTGGCTTTTACACTGTGGCAGCATGAACAGATGGTCTCTACTGCAGCCTTTGGCACCTGCATTTGCAGTCTTTCATGCATACAACTTTTTAATTTTGACTTTGACGCCCAATGCTTTTCTTCTTATTCTGTTACGTACCGTTTATTTAAAAAAAAAATATTTTACAAGTTTGGTTATTTAGAAGAGTTAAATAAGAAAATGATAAGAGTTAGGGGTGGACGTTCGGGTAATTTGGATTGCATATGAAATTTTGGTTTGAATTTTCAATTTCTTGATTGACAAAATGACAATCCAAATTCAATTCAAATAGGTTCAGATTGGATTGGATTTTTTATGTTCGGTTTCGGATTAATCGGTCTGGATATTTTGGATTTTCGGTTTTGAGCTTATAACCTGAGATGTTTCTTCTTTTTACAAAAATAAATATCCAAATGAAGTACTCATATTAAACTGCGTGAAAAGTTCTTCATTTTCACCTAATCATTCAAATGAAATATTAAAGTAATAAAATTATCATATAAAAAAAATACAATAGAGACGTTAATGCGACGGATAAAAAGTAGAAATAGTAAAAATATGTCCAAATAGAAAGTATTCTCATAATAACTTAGTAATTAATATTGAATTATATGATAATATCTAATGCGTAGGGTATTGAACTTATCACTATTGTAGGGCGTTCGTGATTCGGTTTGGATCGGTTTTTCCCCAAAAAGAAACCAAACCAAGTAAATCAGTTTTACAAATATTAGAACCACGCCAAACCAATTAAATCAGTTTTTTTCGATTCGGTTTATGTCGGTTTTTCAAATTTTTCGGTTATTTGTCGATTTTTTCTTAAATGTAAGACATACACTACCAAACACATATTCCGGCGACCACATTTTTAATGTAACACTATCAAATCAATTGCCTTTTGAGAAATCTATTATTTACTAAGATATATTAATGATAATTGAATCAAATAGTGATGAATGATTTAACGACTCAATTAAAAATATACGTATTATTTTTAACACGAAATGGATTTTTATATTAAACAAAAAAAAAAAAAAAACTACCAATCAAACTATAATGTAAAGGTAAAGAACTATATTAAAAGTGCAAACTATTGACATTTACCATAATTTTTTTGAAACTTTGTATATATATATATATATATATATATATATATATGTGTGTGTGTGTGTGTGTGTGTAATAATAAATTTAAAATAGCTACTCCTATAGTCGGTTTGGTTGGTTATTTTCTGATTAAAACAACCAACACCAAACCAAAATTGACTGGTTTTTAAAATTCAAACAAAAAACAAACCAAACTAAAAAGTATCGGTTTTTTTGGTCGGTTTGGTTTGGTTTTCGATTTGGTTCGATTTTTCGAATTTTTATGAACATCCCTATATTGATATATGAATAATCGACTAAATATAAAGTATAAGAATTTTGGATTTTCGAATATCCAATAATTCGAAGTACCAAATTCAATATCCAATCTGAAATTTAAATATTTTAAAATTTAAATCCAAAATCAAAAACCAATTCATAATTCAAAAATCTAAACCAAAAATTCAAAAAATTCGAATTTCGATTCAAATTTGAGCTTGCCGAAAATATGCCCACCCCTAATAAGAGTAGATTCTCTTAGTAAAATATGATACTCTAGTTTCTACTCCAGTCAAATCTATCTGAGCTAAAATAAGATTCAAAATTAAGAATAAATATCTAACACTATCAAAAAATTATTATAATAATAGTGGCTATTTTTACACATTTTACTAGCTAGGAAAGCGACACCAAAATCCAACTTGTTCTTCATGTTTAGGGGTTTCTTTGGTAATTGCATCATGATCATCACTCTTTAAAGTTTAAGCCAGGAATTTTGTGTGCAAATAGCTAAGAGCCAGTTTGTGCATGATTAATTTTATCTTTAAAAAAAAAAATTATTTTGCACTTTTTCCGAAATTAGTTTTGTTTACAAAATTTTCAATTTTCACTTGAAGATGTATTTGGAAATTCAAAAATTTAAAAATCTCCAAAAAGTTTTATTACTAATGCGTAATAAAATTAGCGAAGAATTTTTCCGGATTTTCAAAATTTTCACTCACAAAACTTCAAAAGCAACACAAAATTCTATTCATATACAAACACAACTCTAAGCTCCCATTTGACCATGAATTTTGGCAACTTTTTTTCAAATCTTTCTTGAAACATTGTTTGTTTATAGAGATCTATTTTTGAAAAATTTATGACATTATTTTTCAAGTATCCAAAATCTAGTTTAGTGTAGTTTTGAGTGAAATTTGTTCTCTCACTCACAAAACTTCAAAATTTTTTCAAATAAAATACATGTCCAAACATAATTTCAATTTCCAAATTTTTTTTTTATCAAAACTACTTCAAAAATTATTTTTTCAAGTTTCAACCAATTTATGTCCAAACGCTAGCTAAATTTCAAATACCATTTTCATTTGAAACATTTTTTACCCTTTCCTAAAATTTTACAATTCTTATGTCCAAACCCTCAGTAAATATCACATTAATTATAGGCAGAATATATCCATTGCCCTTAAACTCGTAAATATATTTTATTTAGATACTTGAACTACATGTTCCAGTTGAACACCTAAACAGTACATGATTAAGTGTTCTTATTATACTTCCAGCTAAAACGTTGGAAAAGCGTATGCGCGTGCTCTTAAACACCTATTATAAATATTTTATATTCAGGTGAACATGCCGTAATTGGAGTGAATATATTGAAGAATTTAAGGGGTTGTAGATATATTCGGCCTTGATTAAACAACTTTTAATTGAGTGATTCAAATTCTCTTGAGTTTTGAGATTATTGTGAATAATTAACCTTGTGAAAACGAGAAAAACAATACTCCCTTCGGTCTAAAATAAGTAATTTTTTTGTGGTCCAAAATAAGTGACTTTTTTCGGATTTTAAGAATGACTTAATGATGTTTTTCCTACATTGTCCTTGGAGTAAATAGTATTGGAATATGTGTTAGGAGTGTTTATGTGAGATAATAAAGGTTAATATGGTCAATTCTATTGCTAATTAATGCTAAAAGGTAAATTTCTTAATTTGTGTGAGAGCATCCAAAAAATCACTTATTTTTGATCGAAGGGAGTATATTACATATAAATTAATTTAAACAAGAATTAAACCTTAATTTAGAGCAAGTTAAGATCAATAATATGAAGCTTAACTGCCTATGCGGTTCCGTTTAAATATGAGAATTTAAATTAACATGGTCTTGAAAAAGAAGGTGATAAAAACAAAGATTGAGTTTGGAAATAGGAGGGAAAGGGACGTGTGCAAGATTACAATTGGTCCCGCAGAAACCGACCTTCTGGGGAAAACAGTGAATGCAGATTATATGCATAACAGGTTGTGTCTATAATGTCTGAATAAATGTTTTGGGCAAAACAATCTTCAAATAGGAGGAAACTGCAATAACTTTGCCGCGGGTTGCTTCTTTTTCTTCGTGACTTTCGAAACCAGTCGATGCTAGTTAGACCTGGTTTTAATTGTAAATTACCTTCACACACAAGCTTCACAACAAAAAGAAGAAGATTTACTTTAAGTTTAAGTTATATATATATATTGACAATGTATTTTTTTTTACCCTATTAGTGCAAGGTAACTAATTATAGCAGGTCACAACTTTCTTTTTTTATTACTATTATATCATTAATTACTCGTATAACAGAGTGACACGTGAATATAGAGACAGATGAAAAGCCAGACAGATGGAAATCAAGAGGGCAACAACTCCTGTTGGCCCCAGGAAGCCCCCGAAGAGAATATTGTTAATAAAGACAAACAAATGCCTGCTGCCCGGTGACATTCAATAAGGAATATTCTGCAGTATTAAATACACAATTTGTTATCGAGAATTTTGATATTCATAGCCTGCCATTACACATTCTTCAATAGCCCCTATAATTGTCATTTAAGAGACGCTTGATCCTAAAAGCTTGTTCCCTAGGTGTAACTATAAATAGTAACTTCAGCTGCCATTGTAAAGACACAAATTTTCAAACAAACTTATGCTATCTGCTGCTTTATCTCGATTTCAAGGCTAAGTCTTGCATTTTATTTAATTTATTTATCATTTGTGGATCAAATTGATTTGCTTGTCTATAAACTACATTACAAATTCAACTGTACCATTTTACGGGTAAACAGTTTAGCACCCGCCGTGAGGGTTAAACAATTGTGTAGTTGAGTTGATCCTTGATTGCTAACCTGTTTAAATATGTGTTTCTTAGGCAAAAAAATCATTGAAAATGACACATAACGACGTCAACATCACGCACAACGTTGATGCCCAAGGAAATCAGCCTCAACACGAAGATTCAATCAGCGATACCCACAACGAGAGGGATTAAGCAATGCCGGTCCATGTCGGGCAATATCCACGACACGTCAAGCAACTCATGATGCTGAAGACGAGCACATTGCAGAAACAGAAAGAATCTTGAGGGAACAACCAAAATGCTATTATAGGCCATCTCCCGCGACAAAATCAGGTCATGACGGAGTTGAGGCAAGCATTGTCGTGTGCTTCCAACAACGCGAGTGGAAGAGGTCCAATTCCTCCTGGTGCTTGTCGCAAACCAAACAACACAAAGGGCGGATAATAACACCTCGAGGGGTGAGGTCAGCTTCAACAAGGCCGGGTAGAACGACAACAAATCTGGTAACAATAACAAGAACAATCCCTTTAAAATCAAACTCATATGGTTTGTGAGGGAAATAAATACTCGAATGGATCAAATCCAGGCACACCACCAGTGTTGAAAGGACCAGACTCAAAGAAATACACCCAGTTGTCGTTCAAACCAAGTGCGGAACAAGAGTTAATCCCAAATCGGTTTAAAATGACAGACGTGCCAAAATATGATAGGACTTCGAACCTTCAAGAGCACATCACCACATATACAACATCGGTGAAATGAAATGACTTAGCTCAGCACAAGATTAAGTTAGTCTTGTTGAAGAACTTCGGGGAGACCCTCATGGAAGGGGCCCTAATATGGTATTCCCTTTTACTCAAGTACTCAATAGACTCCTTCGAGATGCTCGCAGATTCTTTCACCAAGGCCTATGCTAGGGCCAAGAAGCTACATGCTCTAAAGGGAACATTATTTAGAATTGCGCAAAGAGGGTCCAAATTTCAAATTTCAGAAGGAAAGGATGCTGCTACTAGTCGTGCCAGACGAATGGATGCTATTATAGGTCGTGCCAGATTTCAAAAGGCAAGGATGCTACTACTTCTCGTGCCAGACGAATGGGTAGCTAAGGCATTTACTAAAGGACTAAATCCGAGAAGTTCAGACACTTCCTAGAAACTAAAAGAAAGCATGCTTGAGTTCGAGGCAACAATATGTGCAGATGTCCACAATCGGTACGAGTCGAAGATAAGAGTAAAGGATGACCAGTTCAGTTTCCTAGTATCAACCAAGGGTCGGGACTGAGAATAAGGAAAAATTGAAGGATGATTTCGACGTAGATCGATAGTCTTCTAGAGATCGATTTTTGCCCTATGAAAGGGCCGAAGGACGGAATCGAGGTTTTTAGTCGGCGGATAGATTCGATACTAATAGGAGAGCTGATTGTGGCCGGAATAACAAATCATTGCAGGACAAAGAAGTATCAGGCTTTCGGGATTCCACCTACCCCAGATTTTCCGAATATAACTTCAATCTCAACATAGTGGAACTGGTATCAATGATGGGGCATACTAAGGAAGCACAACTCCCAAGGCCCATGAGATATGACCCTAGTCAGAGGGATCCTAATCTATGGTGTGAGTACCGTGGGGCCTACAATCACCAAATTGTGGAATGCCGATATATGTGCGAGGAGGTGGTGACATTGCTGAAAAATGTCTACCTCGGAGAATTCTTTAGCAACCAGGCTAAGAATAACTATGGCCATAAATTAGATAATGCAGAACCCTCAAAAGCAGGAGAAAATCCTCCTTGCCTAACAATCAACATGATTTTAGGGGGTAAAATAACCACGACCTAACGCATACCCCTCTACTGTTTACGGAATAATAAGTACATAAAATAAAGAACATAGAGATTTTTATGTGAAAAACACCTGGCTCAAACAGTGAAAAAATCACGACCTACTACTCAGTAGGATTTTCCCGAACGTCCACTAAAATCACTATGCCATAATAACATTTACAAAAACTCTTTGTAAACCTACGGATTAACTCTAATATTGTGGCATACAACCTTAACTGTTGCCACAACTTCAAGTTATCTATAACTTGAACACTCTAAGTACCTAATACAATTGCTTCTATGAATCTGAAAGGTAAACTTTCCTCTTCAAGTTCCTCTTCAGTTCCCGAGAATGCGAAACCAGAACCTGAACTAGATGAGTCAGCTGCATCACGCTGAACCAGGAGGCCCCTTGATGGTAGTCTAGAAACCCGTATTTTAGTCATAGTTTGAACTCTAATTATTGCATTTTACTTGTGTTTTAGCTTAAATGTTAGTGTATTGCACTTATTATGTGTTTTATTCCTTGCAGAAAGTGATTTCGAGTTCAAAAGATAATCAAGATCAAAATTGAACAAGTTGGAGTTCTGAAGTATGAGTAAAAGCCCAACAAATTAAATCGGATCCCATTAGGCGGCCATGAGCCAAGTTTGGATGTCAAAAATTAAATAAAACGAATTACTTTGGAAAACTAACACTAGCGCATCGTATGCGGCCACGCAGCAGTGTAAATTAATGTTGCCTTGTCAGAATCTGCTCTATGAACTTTCCTACTAGCACCACGCATGGGGCGGCGCATGGCACGACGTACTTGTACAAATTTCTCAGAATATTTTTTTGTTTCGGATTGGAAAAGGTACTTTCATCTGGGCCCACTTTTACATGGTATAAATAAACAAAAAGATATTTTGAAGAGACTTTTGACCTTAGGAGCTTTTGGAGAGCATTGGAGGCCATAAGACACACAATTTCATCATCTTCCCATCATTCGAATATGAGAGTTTGGATTGTAATGTTATATTAATGTTATCTTACTCTTTAATTATATTTGTGATGACTTCCTCCATGATTATAAAGTAATTTTCGTTAGGGTTTGACGGATATGGTGTTTTGATTTCTATTTGTGGATTTTAACTCTAGTTCTTTGCTTGAATTTGTATATGGAGCTTCGAATTTTTTGCAACTTTATTCACAAGTTTATTTAATCGAAGGAGAAATATTTTGCATTACCGTGCATTATTTTGTTTGGTTTAATTCAGTGATTCTATTAAGTAATCAATAAAGTTTGTTGAACTGTTGGTTAAATCAAGTTAGGAGAATATTCGAGAGACATTTTCTTGAAGAATTCATAAACACATGCTTGCATATTTTTACAGTGCTTATATTACTTCACTTCATAGAGTTGAGATTTAATCGAGAGAGGAGCCCTGACTACACATTTGAACTAATCATCGAGTGAATTCGTGAGAATCATTAGAACATTAGAGTGAATTGGACTAGAGTTCAGTGCCATATAGTTATCTTGCACCTATCTTGTCACGACCCTTATTTCTCCCATTGATATTTCAATGTTGCTCAACTCTTTTCTTCCAATGATCAATTGTCAATTGCTTTAGTTTTATGGTTAATTTTAGTTATTAATCATCCCAACCAACGTGTTAATCACCCTAAATAACATTAAGCTAGAAATTACTTAGATATTATTTAAATCCAATCCATGTGGAGACGATAATCATAACTAGACTATTTTTGGATAATGAGCATTGATTTCATGTTTTGCTTGCACTCGTCAAATTTTGGGTAGTTGATTCCAGCTCGTGGTCCTTGGCGATCTCATCATCAGAATCAATGACGCCCACTTTGGTCCCTTCTAAGGTTTTTCTCCTTATGCTATACATCAAATATATTTCTTCAATAGTGAGGGAATCCGCTCGACGTTGAAGCTCTGTCTTAAGCTAATCAACCTTGATCAAAAGGCTACTACGCTCAGATCTTGCGGCATGAAGGCTGACATCAAGGTCACAAATAGTGGAGTAAAAAACTTTATTGTGCTACATGACCCTATTATACTTCTCTTCCATCCGGGCATGCTTCTCCTCAGGAGCAGCAACCTCTTCAGCTTTGGAGTTCTAGGCTAACTCAAAATTATTTTGTCTTTTGTAGAGGCAGTTTCGCGTTCGACAACAAAAAGAACAACAGTTTGGACCTTGGACCACTTTACCTTGGACTCTAGAAATTAACCCTTAACAGGGCGGCCTCTTGACTGAGGGTCATCACCTTTTGCTCACTCTACTGCAATCGAGCCTCTAATTCAATGGCATCTGCAACTTATATATCTAGTTGCGGGAGGCGTGTAGCAATTTTCTCTCGCTCGGCCAACACTTGATCCCGCTCGAGTGTGTGTTTCTCTTTATCAAGGATTAACTTCTGAAGGCCCTTGGAAGTAAGGAAGTTAGCCTCCAAAGCAAAAATCCAGGAGAGAGACGTTCCACCTCCTCTGAGGATCTACAGAGGGGCGATTAGTTATGCCCCAAAATTCTCATGGACTGGGGACTGGGTAAGAGGGATATCCTACTCTCGACTGTCTGCGGACGGTGGGGATGATGTAGCAGTTTTTGGTGGAGAGGGCATGGTTGGCAAAGAAGGAGATGAAGGTGATGGGGTTGTGGGTTGAGAAGCAGTTGTAGCAAAATCATTGCTAGTTATTGGTTGTTCATCAACCGAAGATAGAAGAGGCCCGATACCCAACCTTATAGTACAATAAGCAGTGATAGGGGTTCGAAAGCAAGAGTAGTCATCTTCCACTATGTCACACTCCCCAGAGCGCCTGAATGTCGTCCTCGATTGGATTTATTAGCTCAGCAGATTGATCATTCTATTGAGCTGATGAATGTCATTGTCTCCTCTGTAGGGAAGCCCCTTCATCAATAGATCCCCATCATCATCGATCACCACTGTGGTTATAGCCAGCTCAGGCACGACGTTCTTTACCCTTTTATTTTTACACTCGACCATAGAAGAGCGTTGCCTTTTTTTATTGCTTGTTCTCCGATCGGGGACTTTGAGAAAATGTATTTGCACCGGAAGTAGGTTTGACGGCACCCTTTCGGGTGAAAGCCTCCTGCAGCATTCTCGCCCCATATATGGGATCAACCAAAATGACCTTGTGGGGGATAGTAATAGAGCCTCGTAGATGACCTGAATTCAATGGAAATAGAAGTTAGCCAATTGTCTTATACGCAAGGTAAAAACAAGACTAGTTCGAGAATCAGCTTACAATAATTTTTGGCCGTCCACCCGTATTTGAGGGCTAGTTCAGCGGGTCTCAAGCGTGGTAAAATCCTGAATTTTCTAAACCCACGGGTCCAAGCCTTCCACCCTTGGAGGTGTCCACCAAATTGCTGAAATTGTGAAAAGAGAAAGATTAGTAATAGCATGGAACAACCTTTTTATCAAGGAAAAACCAAACATTGAACTTACGTGTACGAGTCCATGACTCGAGGAAAGCTGGAGTTGTGGCCGGGATGATGTCCCTGGTGGCAACTATAACAAACCGCTCCATCTAGCCGAGGTCATTGTCATAATCCATGCTGGTGAGCAAAGAATGGTGATGAAATTTGCTAAAATTTATCACTCCCCTACAAAAGATTTTAGAGGAGTAAAGATCCATCATGCGAGCCAAGGAAAGGTCTTCCCCTATCTCCTGGCATAACCGTCATAGAAAAGCTACAGTCTGCACACGGTGGGGCTTACTTGTGCCTAACTGACTTGATACCAGTAGCAAAATTCCAAAATTATAGGGTCAAGTCCTCCGTTCAATAAGAATAAACCCAAAGTGAAGGGGTACATGTAAACGTATGTAAAACCCTTCTTTGGGAAGGTTACTCGCTCTGGCAGATCGGGAGTGATAATGTTCAAATCATGACAACCGTGATCTTTCTTCACATCAATGATGCTAGAAGGACATATATATGAAGGGTACATACCAACAACCAATGTGCGGGAGTTAGCAGAAGGGAACTTCTCCTCAAAATCCTTGGCGGTACTGAGCCTTCTAAGAATAATGGTGCTACTGTTGGAGTAGCATCATCATTGGTGCTTTCTTTATTTTTTAAAAAGCTGGAGTTATTGGAGGAGGAGGCCATGGTTATCAAATGAAAGTAAGAGTTCTTTGAAGAAAAAGATTAAAGAGGGGTGAAAGCAAGGAAGAGTTGGATGCAAAAAAGTTGAGAGAGTTTTGAAAAACTGTGAAGTATAAAAGATGAAGAATGAGGCGTATAAGTAAATGAATAGGCGGTTAAAATTGTGGACATGATTACTTCAAGAATCAATGATAGTATTGATAAATCATGGAGTGACACGTCTTTGGGGCATTAAATGCGGAGAGACATGCATCTAATCAAGTGTTAGTAACTTTTCAATGGAGGTCAAAACATTTCCGCCAAGAAAGATATCTTGACAAACTTCGCGATGACATAAAGATGTGCCACCTGAAAGAAAGGTGACTATCTATATAGGGTAAAATCAGTTCACATTAAATCCTCGTATAACAGAGTGACACGTAGAAACGGAGAGAGATGGAAACCAAAACCGAGGGCAGCAGCTCCGGTTGGCACCGAAAAGCTCTCGAAGAGAATATTATTAATAAAGACAAACGAATGCCTGCCGACCGATGGCAGTCAATGTGGAATATTATGCATTATCAAATATATAGTCCCTTATATAGAATTTTGGTATTCATAGCTCGCAGTTACACATTCTTCAATAGATACATATTTGTTATTTAAGAGAGGCTTGATCCTAAGATCTTGTTAGTTGGTTCAACAACCACTATAGGGACACGAATTTTCGGACAAACTTATGCTATATATTAAGCTCAATAATACTTTATTTCTTCTCTATTAATACTCATATTATTGCCTTTGGAACCTTGCTAAGTCTTGTATTTCATTTAATTCATTTATCATTTTATGATCAAATTGATTGGCTTGTCTATACGGGTAAACAACACTAAAGTTTGATATGAAATTACCTATAGGTCAATTTAACAATCTTTATACTATCATTGCATCGAAACCTTTTGATCAGGGAGCAATTACTGCACAAATTGTAAGACGACTTGGTACAAAACTTGTGGGGAATTATGAGTATACTGTATACTAGTTGAATTTGAGTGCCTTTATTGGAATAGTTACGCCTAATTATTCTGATCAGTTGCTCTGCATATGTAGGGGGCTGTCTTCTGGTGCTTGCTATATATATGTACTGCTACCACTGCTATTCTTCTTCAACCTTTCTGCATTAGGTGAAGAAAACAAGTTGCATATTGGTCCAATTTAACGTTAAAAAGCATTAAAAGTTGAAAGACAAATTGAACAAACAGCTGTAGTAAAATTTAAATCCTCTTTAATTTACTGTGGTCCAAAAGCTAAATACTGATCAGAATGCTATATATACCTGGTGGTGAATCCCTTTCAACATTAATATCCCAACAAAAAAATTTGAATAATTAATTGCTGTAAACAAGTGCAGCGTGCTGCATGCTACACATACGAATCAAGAATGGACCCACCCCTCAGTCCTCGCATGTAGGTTGAGTTTAATTTCTAATGGTGTCAAATATTTATATGATAATATATATATATCACTGAAAAAGTAGTTGAAGGTAATTCTATTTAATAATTAAGTATGGATTGATAACCCGAAATTATGAATTCACCCCATATTGTTTTGTTACATATAAAATCCAAAGGGTGAATCATAGTGGGCCGGGCGGTACCTACATGTTAAATAAGTTCTTTATTTGACCAGTTTCATTTAAAAATTTGGACCCCTCTCCATATTTTTGTTAGGTAAAGAAAGCATACAGCCAAAAAAGAAATACAAAGAAAAGAAAGCATATAGCCACGCAACATGGCAAAAACTTAATTTTTTCTTTTGACTAGGAAAAATGAAGAAATTTCGTCTCAAATTGTCTGCAAGAACAACGGTGTTACAAGAGTCTCTTTCTTCACAAATCATTCTTTCGTCGGGAAAATTATTTTAAAGTGCAAATTGTTGGCAACTACTATAAAAAAGAAATATTCTCATATAATCTCTAAGATTAACATTTATGGTAACATTTTGATGAATAATTAGTCTTCCGCGAAGAGAATAAAGAAGAAAAGACTTAGGAAATTTTCTGTGTGTATTTCTTTGTACAGTGTAGAGTATATATACAAAAATAATAAAATCTAGCCTAAACAAAATTTGCCAAGTGGCACTATTCTATTAGCTTATTTCTGACAGATTATTGTAAAACTCTGTAACAGACTAATGGAATATTTACAAGAGAATAATTCCTTCTACTATGTAAAATATCTATCCTGTAACATTTGATTTGTCTCCAGAATGGGCCAATAAAATAACAGAGTCTGCAAAGTCCATTTGATGTAGAAATGAGTCCAAACAAATGCCCGTTTGAGGTTGAGACCAAATCCAAACAATTCTGACCAAATAGCATATATACCCTTCTTAAGACATAAACCAAACATGTAACCTAGGGAATACATTTCTTCAGACATCATCTTTCTCCTTCTTATCTTCTTTCTCCTTGTTCATACCTTCATCATAAAATCAATGTTAATTCCAGTACCAATACCCTCTCAAGTTGGAGGGGGATGAAAGGACACCCAACTTGTGCAATAGATGGTGGTGAATCGGCCCAGCGAGAACATGAGCGGACATATGAGAGTGAAATCAGACCGGCGAGGAACTGCTGTCTCACAAAATGACAGTCTAATTCTGTTTGTTTTTTTTTCCGTGAAAAATAGGATTTTTTGCAATGTGAATAGCAGCTTGGCTGTCTAAATGGAGAGGAAAAGGAAGTGAAGTCAGAATGGAAAGATAATCAAATAGGCGTACCCATAAAGTAATTCTTCCACAACTCGTCGCATTGAGCGATATTCAGCTTCTGCAGAGCTAAGGGAAATGGATGTTTGCTTCTTATACTTCCATGAAATTGGGGATGAGCCAAGAGAGATATAGAATCCACTAACAGATTCCCTCGAGTTAGGGCCAGTGGCCCAATCAGAATCACAAAATGCAAGGAGCATGTATGAAGGTGAAGAAGACATAAAGAGTCCAAGACCAGGATCTTTCAACAAATAACAGAGAACACGAAGAGCAGTATTGAGATGAGGCTGTCTAGGATCCTGCATGTACTGGCTAAGATGTTGTATAGTGTAGGATAAATCCGGCCTTGTATGTGTCAAGTGATCTCGTTTGCCCAAAAATTGGCAATACAAGGTCGGATCAGGAATGTATTCACCAGTTTGAGCAAGTAGTCGAGCAGATGGCTCGAGAGGGCAAGAGACATGCGACTTATGTAGAGAATCAAATTTCTTCAGCAAATCAAGGGTGAACTTCCGCTGAGACAGAATCAGACCATGAGGCTCTCGTACAACTTCCCTGATTCTGAACTCATGATGTAAAAATTCTTTCAATTCTGTCAATTCCTTAAGATCACTCCCTGTTAGCAATATGTCGTCGACATAAACAGCCATGAGAGAAATAGATGAATCTGTTTGTTTAAAGAACAAAGAATAATCATTTAATAAATGTGTATATCCCTTGAAATTAAGAGCACTAGTAAGCTTAGAATACCATTGACAAGAAGCTTGACGAAGACCATAAATGGACTTCTTCAACTTACAAACATGATTAGGATATGGTGGTGTAAAACGAACTATTTTTGAGAAAGTATATAAACAAACTTTCATAAATATTCTCTTGGGCAACAAAAAACAGAAGTTCTCATTTTTTTCAAGGGCTTATAGTATAGACATAGGCCAGATACAGTACAAGTCCGTGGTTAATCATCATTCACAATAATCTTGATGGATTGATATATTAGCACTAGAAGAAATTAAATAGGCTCTTTTGTGATGATTAGACTTGCTGCAAAAGTCAACAGTTTCTTTGGACAATGTTATGCCAAGAAGGGCAATGTGATTGATATTTACTGTTTTTAAATTTCTCAACTTTGAGATTGAAACAAAAATATGTGCCAGAAAATTGGCTTTTTCCGAAGGCGTGGTTAGAACGGTATGTATTGGGAAAAATTAGTATTACACTTAAAATTAATTATGTGGCCAACGTTGCAAGACACGTGGATCACTATAAGAATAACAGCTGGAAAAGAGTACTCAAAGAGATGCGAATCTTAATATGTATGAGCAAGACATCGAAGAGACAAGAAAAAATGGTTGTTCGGATCTCTTCATTATTTAAAGAGACATTGATGGAATGAATCAAGACAACAAAAAGTAGAGATTCGTTAACCTTCAACTAATGGGTATGACTGATTAGAAACGTTATATAATCTTCACAAAATAGTTACGATTGCCAATTATAATATTTTATTAATATCATTAATTGCTCATTACGACTCGATTATGAGAAGGAAGAGACATTATATTAAGAAGTAGCTATAAAACAGGGAGAAATATCATTTGTATGGATACATTCTGATTACTGTTGGAATATACTTATTTATTTTGCTTTATATTGATTGCTTTGCTATTTGTTGTTCTAGTTTTCCTTTTCCATTAAAAAAATATTCTTTTATTTGATTATCAGGAGCCCGAGTACTTCTAAAAATAGATTTTAACCGAAATTACTTTTTCCTTGTTAATCAAATTGGTTCCGTTGTCAGAAATCTAGTAATCTTCTCACTTTCAAAATCGATTCTTCTATCAAAAAATTATGTCAAAAATCAACGACAACGACCAACAAATTTACAAAATCAACAAACTTAGCAACACCTGTTGAATCAACTACATCAACAAGGAGATAGAACTCCAATCCCCTCAGCACGAAACTCTCCTCGATAGTCTCAAGAAGGGACTCCTGACAGATCTGAATTGAATATGAATGACCAGCATGAGAACGATCAAGCTATTGGTGCACCGTTGAAGCAATTAATCGCCCAACAGGTCAACAACTGTTCAAGATTCTGTCAACGATTTGCCGACTGTAGCACCAACTCCACCTCCAAACAACAATGCAACCATAGAAAGTCCCCGCTCATGACTCGTTAATTCAGGCAATGGAGGAACTCCCACACGAATCTCCTGATAGATGATCAGGTAACTCAGTTAATTCTAATTTATAAAGTTTAGTACCAACTTTGCAAAAGCAGCTCAAGGAGTAAAGTGATCGCATAGAGCATATACCTATTGTACCTCCTGTAATCAAGGGAATAGATAGGAGAAATACTCTTAACAACCTTGGAAGCCAAGTGTCGCGCCTTTGCCAATTTAAAAAAAATTCAAGATGCCCGATATCCCAAAGTACGATGGAACAACTAATCCACAGGATCACGTAACTACATTTACAACCGACATAAAGGGCAATGACTTGACCAAGCAAGAAATTGAATTAGTATTTGTCAAAAAAATCGGGGAAACACTCACGAAGGGAGAACTGACATGGTATTCTCTTTTACTTGAAAATTCTATTGATTCTTTTGCCGGGCTTGTAAATTTATTTATAAAAGCACACCCGGGACTCAAAAAGTTAAAAAAAACATGGAAAACATTTTCAAAATAAAATAAGGAAATATGGAGCTACTCAAGAAATTCGTGGACAAATTCCAGCGTGAAAGGATGATGTTGCCACGTGTATCGATAACTAGGCGGCTATGGCATTTGCCAGTAATCTGAAGTAAAAAAGCTCGAAAGCCATGAGGAGACTCAAAGAAAGCTTACAAGAACTTCCTGCAACAATATAGAATGATGTTTATAACAGATATAGCACAAAGATACGGATAGAAGAAAATACTATCACTCAGTCTCAAAAAGATGAAAGAGTAAGTTCAAGGTGGGTAGAAGCTGGAAAAAGGTCCAGAAAAAACAGGTACAAACTTTACATGGGACCAGTAGAAAGGGATTCACGTTCAAAATAGGAAAATCCAAGGTACGACCCTAGATCAAGGGACAGAGAATCGGGTTCGTCGTCAAGGTACGGAAAAGAGCGAAACACACAAGACGACAACAGAGGTTCAAAAGGAAAAAATGGTCTTTATAATTTTAATATTAGCACATCCGAGTTGGTGGCTATTTTAAGAAGTATGGGGATAAGGTACGGTATCCAAAAGAAATGATATCGAACCCAAATATGTGAAATCTCACTTTTTGTGCTAGTTTCCCAAAAATCACGGTCACAAAATGGCGAATTGTAGATTTACTGCAAGGTGAATTAGAGCATCTATTAAATCAAGGATACTTAACTAAATTAATCAGTAAATAAGGAAAGCAAGCATATATGATGAATAGGCAGGAACCGCTGGAACCTCCATCACAAAATAGAACAGTTAATGTCATAAGTGTAAGGGAAGATATCAATGGCATAATATATATGGCGGCAAATGAGGTGTTGAAAATGACAATCACCCACGGGAAGTGAGTTCGTCATGTTTTGGAAGGAGATAGTATAACATTTGATGATGTAAAATTAAATGGCGTATTGATCCCATATAATGATGCACTGGTAATATCTTTACTTGTACGTAATACTAATGTAAAATGAGTTTTGATTGATCCAGTAGTTCTCTAAATATCATTTTGTTAAGAGTGATAAATGAGATGCAAGCCAATGATTAATTGGTACCCAAAGCACGGACCTTGTATGGATTTGACAACTCGAGCATTGTAACAAATAGGGAGATAATACTCACCATATTCGCAGAAGGAGTAGTCAAAGATACCAAAATTCAAGTTATAGAAATGGAGATGGCGTACGATATGATACTTGGCTGACCGTGGATTCACAAAATGGATGATGTTCCATCTACCCTACACCAAGTTATCAAGTTTACTTCACAAAGAGTAATACAAAAAATCCATGGTGATTAAAAGGATTCTCAAAGTATTAACTCAGTGGAAGAGTCAAGCGCAAAAAGCGACGAAAAATAACAATTATCGAATTTAGTTGAGGATTTAGCAACACAAGGCTCAACTATAGATGAACAAGTTGACGTAGACTCAAGGCCTTATACTATACAAAAACCGAAAGAAAATAAAAACATCAAAACAACAATATAGGAACTGGAAGCTATGGTATTATTTGTACATTGACTGGACATAAAAATCTATTTTGGAACCAACCTCAGTCTAGAGATAAAATGTAAGTTAATTGAATTTTTAAAAGCTAACACAGATTGATTTGCCTGGTTGCATTCAGATATGATAGGTATACAACCGGAGATAATGACCCACAAGCTGAATGAAGATCCAACATATCCACGTATCAAACAAAAGAAAAGGAAGCAAGGGTCCTTTAAGAATCATGTGATTCAGGATAAAGTACAAAACTCTTAAAAGTCGGGTCTATCCACAAGGTAAATTTTTTTGATTGGTTAGCTAATATTGTAGTAGTACCCAAAAAGAATGATAAGTCACGAGTTTGTGTAGACTATAATGATTTAAACAAAGCTTGCCCTAAATATTATTTTTCATTATCGCACATAGATCAACTAATTTATGCTACTTCAGAACATGAGCAATCAAGTTTTTTAGATGCCTTTTAAAAATATAACCAAATAAAATTTATCCTTTAGACGAGGAGAACATTCCTTTATTATAGACACGAAGACTTACTACTATAAATTTATGCTATTCGGTCTAAAGAATGCTGGAGCCACGTACCAGAGGCTTGTGACTAAGATGTTTCAAGAACATTTAGGAAAAGTCATAGGGGTTTATATAAATGGTATTCTAGTCAAATCACAAATAGCAAGGAATCATATTCAACACACGTCAGATACCTTTCAGATTCTCCGCAAATTCAACATGAAGTTAAATCCTGAGAAATATGCATTTGGAGTGTCGTCAGGTAAGTTCTTGGGATTTCTTGTTTCTAACCGTGGAATTGAAGTAGATACCACGCCAATTAAGGCCATTTAAGAAATACCAGATATATTTGCGAGCAAAAAAAAGTGCAGATATTGACAGATAGAATAACAACATTGGGAAGATTTATTTCCAAATCACCGAAAAAATGTTTTAAGTTCTTTTCAACCTTGAAAAAGAAAAATCAATTGGAATGGTCTAAAAAGTGTCAACAAGCGCTCAAAAATTTGAAAGCGTCAAACCCACCATTGCTGGCCAAACCAAAGGACGAGGAAAAACTACTTATCTACCTTGATGTTTCATAAGTGGCAGTACTTGCAATATTAGTTCAAGAGGACTAAGGTAAACAATATCCAATTTATTATGCTAGCAAGTCTTTATTGGATGCTGAAACTCGTATCTTCATTTAGAAAAACATGCACTAATATTAATTATGGCATCTGAAAAATTAAGGCCTTATATTCAGTGTCATCCTATCTTTATAGTAACTACCTACCCCTTATGTAATATATTGCATAAACAAGAGTTATAAGGTAGGTTAGACAAATGGGATATAGAAATAAGTGAATATGACATCACATATCAACCTAAAACAGCAATGAAGTCACAGATTTTAGCCCAGGGATGGTAGTAGAGGTAGAAAAAGAACTGCAGGTATTTAACGAGTCTATTTCAAGTACTTGTACCTTATTTACCGATGGCTCTCCAAATGTAAAAGGAGCAGGTTTAGGCAGTATCCTGATTCTACCTATGGGAGAGACTATACGACAAGCCATAAAATGCCATCCTATTACTAATAATGAAGCAGGATATGAAGTTGTTATTGCAGGTCTAGAGTTGTCACAAGAGCTTGAAATAGAGCAGGTCCTAATCAAAAGCGACTTAAAACTTGTTGTTAACCAAATGTATGGGACTTATATAGCTAGAGAGGTGATGGTGTAGCATTATCTGGAAAAAGGCATGAGATTTAATTAGACAATTATAACTTAGAAAATTATGCAAATACCAAGAGATGAGAATGCTGAAGCATGCAGGTTAGCTAATCTTGCATCCGATGCAGAAGTAAAAATGAAGAGAACCCTTTTTAGTATATTTATTTCATTCGGTACTCGATAAAAATAAAAATAAGGTAAATTTTAATAATTTAATATGGGATTGGAGAAATGGGATTGTCAGTTTTTTATAGTACAGAACACTACCTGAAGATAAGAAAAAGGCTCAGGCACTTCATTGAAAGGCTGCTTGTTACTGTTTAGATCTGGGCAATCTATATCAAAAAATGTTCGGCAACTCTCTCGCAAGGTTTCTAGGACTTTCTCAAATGAAATAAGTGACGAGAGAAGTACATGAGGGACACTATGGAAATCACGTTGGAGGAAAATCCTCGGTGAAAACTTTAATTAGAGTAGGGTACTACTGACCAAAAATGAAAGAAGAGGCTGAAAATTTTGTGACTAAATGTAACAAGTGCCAAAGATTTGGTAACAACATGCATTGACCATCAAAATTATTACATCCAATTGTTGCACCATGGCATTTTATATTGTGGGGGATAGATATTATGGGCCCACTACCACAAGCCAAAGGCAAGGTACGATTTCTATTAGTACTCACTGATTATTTTACTAAGTGGGTAGAAGCAGGTGCCTTCAAATAGGTACGAGAAAAAGAGGTTAGAGACTTCATCTGGTAAAATATCATTTACCGATTTGGAGTTCCAAAAGAGATTGTGTGCCATAATGGACTGCAGTTCATAGGTGCGAAAACCACAGAGTTCTTTCAAAGTTGGAAAATTAAAAGGATTAATTCAACACCTTATCATCCAGTGGCCAATGGGAAAACTCAATCAACAAATAAAGTTACTATTAATAACTTGAACAAAAGACTAGAGGAGTCAGAAGGAAAGTGACCAGAAGTGCTGTGCTACCTAGAGTCTTGTGGACTTACCGAACAAAAAAAAAAAGTATGGGAGAGACATCATTTTCACTTGTGAACGGTGCTGAAGCCTAAGTTACAGTTGAAATAGGGGAGCCAAGTACGAGATATGCTCAATCAACCAATAAGTCAAAGGAATTGGAGATGCGGGTAAATTTCTATTTTCATAAAGAAAGGCGAGAAACAACTTTAATAAGGATGGCAACACAAAAACAAGTTATTGTGACGACCCAAAGGGTCATCACTTATTTAATTAATCATTTCGAGCTTCTGAGGCCTTGAAAACCTCATTCTATGTTGCCTCGATTTACGTGCACAATCCGAGCATGTAGCCGGAAAGATTTTGTGATAGAAAATATGAATTCTATGAGAAATTTGGATAAAAATGATATTAATATTGATATGGTTGACTTCGGTCAACATTTTTGGTAAACGGATCCGGACCGAGATTGGATGGTCCCGAGAGGTCCGTAGGAAAATATGGGACTTGGACATGCGTCCGGAGTCGAATTCCGAGGCCTAGAGCCCAAGTTATGAATTTTTATGTGAAATTGTTTTTGATGTAATTGTTAAAGGAAAATGAATTAATTGACCTTGGTATCGGGCTCGTATTTTGGTTCCGACGCCCGGTACAAGTCTTAAATATTATATATGTGATTTCCTGTAAAGTTTGGTGACATTTGGATGTCGTTTGAGATGTTTTGGACCTTGAGTTCCAAGTTATGAAGTTTTGAAAACCAAAAGTATGAAAATCATGAGTTTGAGGCTTGATTTGATTAAAACGAAGTGATATTGGCGATGTGATCGCACGAACAAGTTCATAATGTGTTTTTGAGGTTGTGTACATGTTTGGTTTGGAGCCCGGGGCTCGGGTAAAGATTTGATAGGCCGTTGGATGAAATTCTGAATTTTTGAACTGCTGGTTTTTCACCCAGCTGTTGGCTTCGCAATTGCGAAGTATTTCTCGCAATTGCGAAGGGGACGGTGTAAGGCAAGGCTCGCAAATGCGAACCATGATCGCAAATGTGAAGCCCCATTGACCCAGCCTTGTTCGCAATTGCGAACAATTGTTCGCATTTGCGAAAGTCCCCAGAGCCTGCCTATTTTCGCAAATGCGAACAAAAGTTCGCAAATGCGAACATTCCCCATGCTGCCTTGGTTCGCAAATGCGAACCATTGTTCGCAAATGCGAACACTGCCCTATACAGCCTATGTTCGCAAATGCGAACATTAGTTCGCAAATGCGAACACTCCCTTTGTCTGCCAGTGTTCGCAAATGCGAACAAATGTTCGCAAATGCGAACTTCCCAGCTTTAGCTTATTTTTCAAACTCCAGAAATTGGTCGGGGTTCGCAATTGCGAACCCATGTTCGCAAATGCGAACACAGAGACCTGTAAAACACGATTTTCAGTCATTTCTTCACTTTTTACAAAACAAAAACACCCATTTGCGATTCTTCACGGACTCCTTCTTCATCAAAACGATTGTAAGTCACTTTTTACTTAATTCTTTCAATTCCTAACATCATTAAACATGTTTTTCATAAGAAATCAAAGATTTTCATGGTAGAATTCTTGTTTTTGTTAGAAAATAGGATTTTTCATAAATTGGGGATTTGGACCTCGAATTGAGGTCCAATTTTGACACAAATTATATACATGAACTCGTGGGGGGATGGGTAACCGGATTTTGGTCCTAACCCCGAATTCCGACCATGTGGGCCCGGGGTTGAAATTCTCTATTCCGGGCAGAATGTTGTAAAAGTTGTATTTGGTCTTAAGAATTAGTTTGTTGAGTAGTATTGATGATATTAAATCAATTGTGTATAGATACGGTTGGATTGGAGCCAAATTTGAAAGAAAAAGACATTTCCACGGATTGAATTGTTCATAAACACTCGAGGTAAGTGTTTGTTCTATCCTAGCTTGAGGGAATAGGATTATGTGTTATGTGTTATGTGATCGAGTGCGGTGTATGGGCTGTGGTGACGAGCATCCATACACCGGCGTCTAGTATGACCGTGAGTCGTTGGAAAATGATTATTTTGAGATATATTACAGATGAATTGATATTGTTCTCCCTTGTTGGGACTTGTTGTGAAGATAATTATTGATTGCCCTTGATGGGACGGTTTATGAATTACTGTTTCTTTCTTTGCCCTTAACCGTGATTGTTATTTGGGTGAGGAAGAGTGATAATGCACGAAGGGTGATGCCGTGCCATGTTTATTTATTTATGCACGAAGGTTAATGCCGTGCCATGTTTATTTATTGATTATGCACGAAGGATCATGCCGTGCCCCGTTATTGAACCATGTACGAAGGATCATGCCGTACTATGGATGTGAGGATGAGAGTAAAAGCACGAAGGGTGATGCCGTGCAACTGCTTGCTATTTCTTGGATTGATATTACTTGTGTTTACATTATACTTTGTTTTTCCTTGGGAATTTATTAACTGTTGTTAATTGTTGAATTCTTTGAGATATTCCTTATTGTGTTATTACATGGTTATTTCTTGTTATTCTGTGGTATACATATATATTGAATTGCACAGGTTTATGTGGGTGTCTGGTCCTAGGCTTGTCACTACTTCGCCGGGATAGGCCAAGCACTTACCAGCACATGGGGTCGGTTGTGCTGATATTACACTTCTGTGCGTTTTTGCACAGGTCCAGGTTACGATCAGGAGCAACAGCAGCAGTAAATCGATTGCGTGGGAGTTAATCATATTTGAGACCGAGGTAGCTTGCAGACGTCCGCAGGCCCGACGTCTCTCTCTTTACTTATGTTATTAGCTGTAGTCTCTTTGTTCCGAGACAAACAGAATTATGTTATATTTCCTTCAGACTTTTATGTGTAGTATTCCATAGTAGTTCGTGAGTTGGTGACTCCACGTCTTGGGTAGAGAATTTCAGAATGATTTTCACTTTGTAATTAGTTATTTCTATTTCGATAAAGTATTCCGCATTTATTTAATTAAAATTGTGTTAAAAACAGGATAGTATGAATACAGTAGTGGCTTGCCTAGCTATTACGAGTAGGCGCCATCACGATCCCGATATTGGGGGAAAAATCCGGGTCGTGACAAGTTGGTATCAGAGCTCCAGGTTACATAGGTCTCACCACTCACGAACAAGCTTAGTAGAGTTTGAGAGGTAGGTACGGAGACGTCCGTACTTGTCCTCCACAGTCTATTGAGTTAGGAAAGAGTCTCTCATTTGTTCTTTCTTGTCGTGCGACTTGTTCCTCGATTGCCGATTGAATTTCTACTCTGTCCTTTCGCGGATGGTGAGGACACGCGCTTCTTCGTCCGTCGACCGGCGGCCCGAGCCCCGGGCGGCTCCCGTGAGGGGCGGGGGCCAAGGCCGTATCGAGAGGCCGTGGTAGGGGTAGAGCTCGGCCCCGAGCAGCACCCCAGAGGTGGAGCCTCGTATTGAGATTGACGAGGAGGTTCGGTTCCAGCAGCTCCAGATGGGCCCAGCTCGGGTCCCGGGAGAGGCTTTATTTACCCGGATCTCCGGGATGCTTTGGTCGGAATAGCGGGATTCATGGACGGCATTGCCGGAGCGGGTTTATTATCGGTTCCCCGGCCACTTCTCGGGGCCGGAGGAGGGCCCGGACTCCTGTGCTCGTACTCCGGAGCCGGTAGCTCCTCGGCCTCAGGCACCAGTAGTTCGCCAGCTGTGGCCACTCAGTCGAGTACCACGGCTCATGCCGGAGATGGAGCGGCCATGACTTCTGATTCGTTATGGAGGCTTGATCGGTTCTCCGAGCTATTTACCACTACATTCAGTGGAGCCGCATCAGAGGATCCTCGGGACTTTTTATTCAGTTGCCATGAGATTCTCAAGACTATGGGGATTGTGGAGACAAATGGAGTTGACTTCAGTACCTTCAGACTTGCAGGATCCGCCAAGACTTGGTGGAGAGATTATTGCTTGACTCGACCAGAAGGGTCCCCAGCTTTATCATGGGACCAGTTTGCGGAACTATTTATGGATAAGTTTCTCCCTGCTACTCAGCGGGATGTACTTCGGAGGCAGTTTGAGCGCCTCCATCAGGGCACTATGACGGTTACACAGTATGAGACGAGATTTATCGACTTGGCTCGTCATGCAGTGGTGATACTTCCCACGGAGCGGGAGAGGGTCCGCAGATTTATAGATGGGCTTAATCATCCGATTAGACTCCAGATGGCTATGGGCGTGGGGAGTGACATATCATTTCAGGAGGCAGCCAATGCAGCACGCAGAGTTGAGATGGCTCTCGCTAGAGGAGGCGGTTATTCTTCGGATAAGAGGCCTCGTCATTCGGGTAGGTTTGGTGCTTCTTCCTCTGGTAGCAGAGAATCCTTTGATAGAGGCCAGTCCTCCAGGCCTTTTCATTCCGCCCTTCAGGCTTCACAGGGTGGATCAGGTGATCGTGGTTTTCGGGGGCATTATTCAGACCAGTCTCCTATTAATGCTCAGCCTCTTCAGAGTGTTCGTGGAGGCCATTCAGGTCGTCAGGGCCAGCAGCCCTATCAGTCTAAGAGTTGCTACGGTTGTGGTGACCCAGGTCATTTTATCAGAAATTGCCCTCTAGCAGCGGGCAACTCTCAGCAGCGAGGTCCTCGTCCTATGATTCAGGCCCCAGCTGACCTCAGCCTGCCCAGCCAGCCGGAGGCGGGGGTAGAGATTATAGAGGTGGAGGTCGAGACCGTAGAGGTGGAGACCGTCCGGCGAGAGGTAGAGGTCAGCCAGTTGATGGTCGTCCTAGAGACGCAGCTCAGAGGGGAGGTGCAGATCCCCGATTCTATGCTTTACCGGCCAGGCCAGAGGCAGAGGCATCAGATGCCGTGATTACAGGTACTATTCTTGTGTGTGGCAGAGGTGCTTCGGTATTATTTGACCCTGGATCTACATATTCCTATGTGTCTTCCTACTTCGCACCGTATTTGGTTGTGCCCAGCTATGCTCTGGATATTCCAGTTTATGTGGCTACACCAGTGGGTGACTCCATTGTAGTCGATCGGGTGCATCGTTCATGCGTAGTTATATTTGGGGGTCTTGAGACCCGTGTTGATCTGTTGCTTTTGGATATGGTAGATTTTGATGTCATATTGGGAATGGACTGGTTGTCCCCATACCATGCTATTCTTGATTGCCATGCTAAGACGGTGACCTTAGCCTTGCCGGAATCACCCCGACTAGAGTGGAAAGGTACCTCAAGCCACTCCGTTCGCACTGTCATTTCCTATGTTAAGGCTCGACGTATGGTCGAGAAGGGGTGTCTAGCTTATTTGGCTTATGTTCGTGATTCCAGCGCAGAAGTTCCTTCTATTGAGTCGGTCCCTATTGCACGGGAGTTTCGGGAGGTTTTTCCTTCAGACCTGCCGGGCATGCCACCCGACAGGGATATTGATTTCTATATTGATCTGGCACCGGGCACTCAGCCCATCTCTATTCCACCCTATCGTATGGCCCCGCCGGAACTAAAAGAGTTGAAAGATCAGTTGCAGGACCTTCTTGAGAAGGGCTTTATCAGGCCCAGTGTTTCCCCCTGGGGAGCACCTGTATTATTTGTAAAGAAGAAGGATGGCTCGATGCGGATGTGTATTGATTACCGGCGGTTAAACAAGGTGACTATCAAAAATAAATATCCACTGCCGAGGATTGATGATTTGTTTGACCAGCTCCAGGGAGCGAGGGTATTCTCTAAGATAGACTTGAGGTTAAGCTACCATCACCTGAAGATCAGGGCGGCTGACATTCCTAAGATAGCCTTTTGCTCTAGATATGGGCATTATGAGTTCTTGGTCATGTCCTTCGGGTTGACCAATGCCCCGGCAGCATTCATGGAGTTGATGAATCGAGTATTCAGGCCTTACTTAGATCTGTTCGTGATAGTCTTCATAGATGACATCCTGGTGTACTCCTGCAGCCAAGAAGAGCACGAGCAGCACCTCAGAGTGGTTCTTCAGACTCTGAAAGATAATCAACTATATGCCAAATTTTCTAAATGTGAGTTCTGGCTGAGTTCGGTAGCATTTCCGGGTCACATTGTATCGGTGGAAGGTATTCAGGTGGAACCAAAGAAGATTGAGGCGATCCAGAATTGGCCTCGACCAGCTTCAGTGAGCGAGATCCGGAGTTTCTTGGGATTAGCGATGTTACTACCGTCGTTTTGTGAGGGGTTTTCTTCTATTGCGGCCCGATGACCGGGTTGACCCGAAGGGTGTCCGGTTTCGGTGGTCGAGAGGAGTGTGAGGCGAGCTTCGAAAAGCTCAAGCGACAGCCTTGACCACCGCACCGGTGTTGATACTACCTACGGGTACAGGGCCTTATACAGTTTATTGTGACGCATCTCGTACAGGGCTTGGAGCGGTATTGATGCGGGATGGTAAGGTTATCGCTTATGCTTCGAGGCAGAGTTAAAGATACATGAGAAGAATTATCCAATTCATGATCTTGAATTAGCAGCAGTGGTTCATGCCTTAAAGATCTGGAGGCATTATCCATATGGTGTGACATGTGAGGTGTACACTGATCACAAAAGCCTACAGTACTTGTTCAAACAGAAGGAGTTGAATCTACGACGGCGGAGATGGTTAGAGTTGCTAAAAGACTATGATGTTACTATATTATATCACCCAGGTAAGGCCAATGTGGTGGCCGATGCATTGAGTAGAAAGTATGCCGGCATGGGTAGTCTTGCATATATTCCGGTCAATCAGAGACCATTAGCTCTAGATGTCCAGGCCTTAGCCAACTGGTTCGTGAGATTAGACATTTCTGAGCCTCGCCAGAGTGTTAGCCTGCACGGTCGCTCGTTCTTCCTTATTAGAGCGTATCCGCGAGAGGCAATTTGATGATCCTCATTTGCGTGAGTTGAGAGATACAGTACAGCGGGGAGGTGCCACACAGGTAAATCTAGATGATGATGGGGTATTGAAATTGCAGGGTCGAGTTTGTGTGCCCAATGTCGAAGGAATTCGAGAGTTGACCTTAGCAGAGGCCCACAGTTCGCGATATTCTATTCACCCAGGCGCCGCGAAGATGTACCAGGACTTACGGCAACACTATTGATGGCGCAGAATGAAGAAAGATATCGTTGCATATGTCGCTCGATGTCTAAATTGTCAGCAGGTGAAATATGAGCACCAGAGACCTGGTGGTGTATTCCAGAGGATTGAAATTCCCGAGTGGAAATGGGAGCGGATCACTATGGACTTCGTTACTGGACTTCATTTGACTCGGAGGAAGTTTGATGCTATTTGGGTCATTGTTGATAGGCTGACCAAATCAGCACACTTTATTCCAGTATCTGTCTCCTACTCGTCGGAGAAGTTAGCGGAGGTTTACATTAGGGAGATTGTTCGTCTCCATGGAGTGCCAGTATCTATTATCTCTGATCGGGGTACGCAGTTTACCTCGCGGTTCTGGAGAGCGGTCCAGCAGGAGTTAGGCACCCAGGTTCAGTTGAGTACAGCATTTCATCCTCAGACGGATGGCCAGTCCGAGAGGACTATTCAGATTCTTGAGGACATGCTTCGAGCATGTGTTATTGATTTCGGAGGCTCGTGGGACCAGTTTCTACCATTAGCAGAGTTCGCCTACAATAACAGTTACCAATCTAGCATCCGGATGGCTCCGTATGAGGCGTTGTATGGTAGGCGATGTCGATCACCAGTTGGATGGTTTGAACCGGGAGAGGCTCGGTTGTTGGGTACGGACTTAGTTTAGGAGGCCTTAGATAAGGTCAAGACTATTCGGGAGAGATTGCGTTCAGCTCAGTCCAGGCAAAAGACTTATGCGGATCGCAAGGTTCGAGATGTAGATTTCATGGTTGGTGAACGAGTATTGCTCCGGGTGTCGCCTATGAAGGGCGTGATGAGATTCGGAAAGAAGGGCAAGCTCAGCCCTAGGTATATTGGTCCATTTGAGATTTTAGACAGAGTGGGAGGGGTGGCTTACCAGATTAGCTTTGCCGCCTAGCTTATCAGCCGTGCATCCGGTTTTTCATGTATCTATGCTTCGGAGATACCACGGCGATCCCACACATGTGTTAGACTTCAGTACTGTCCAATTGGACAATGATCTATCTTACGAGGAGGAGCCGGTGGCTATTCTAGACCGGCGGGTTCGACAGTTGAGGTCGAAGAGTTATCCTTCTGTGCGTGTTCAGTGGAGAGGTCAGCCTCCTGAGGCATCGACCTGGGAGTCCGAGTCTGATATGCGGAGCCGCTACCCACACTTGTTTCCTGACTCGGGTACTTCTTTCTTTTGTCCGTTCGAGGACGAACGGTTGTTTTAGAGGTGGAGATTGTGACGACCCAAAGGGTCATCACTTATTTAATTAATCATTTCGAGCTTCTGAGGCCTTGAAAACCTCATTCTATATTGCCTCGATTTACGTGCACAATCCGAGCATGTAGCAGGAAAGATTTTGTGATAGAAAATATGAATTCTATGAGAAATTTGGATAAAAATGATATTAATATTGATATGGTTGACTTTGGTCAACATTTTTGGTAAACGGATCCGGACCCGAGATTGGATGGTCCCGAGAGGTCCGTAGGAAAATATGGGACTTGGACATGCGTCCGGAGTCGAATTCGAGGCCTAGAGCCCAAGTTATGAATTTTTATGTGAAATTGTTTTTGATGTAATTGTTAAAGGAAAATGAATTAATTGACCTTGGTATCGGGCTCGTATTTTGGTTCCGACGCGCGGTACAAGTCTTAAATATTATATATGTTATTTTTGTAAAGTTTGGTAACATTCGGATGTCGTTTGAGATGTTTTGGACCTTGAGTTCCAAGTTATGAAGTTTTGAAAACCAAAAGTATGAAAATCATGAGTTTGAGGCTTGATTTGATTAAAACGAAGTGATATTGGCGATGTGATCGCACGAACAAGTTCATAATGTGTTTTTGAGGTTGTGTACATGTTTGGTTTGGAGCCGGGGGGGCTCGGGTAAAGATTTGATAGGCCGTTGGATGAAATTCTGAATTTTTGCACTGCTGGTTTTTCACCCAGCTGTTGGCTTCGCAATTGCGAAGTATTTCTCTTAATTGCGAAGGGGACAGTGTAAGGCAGGGCTCGCAAATGCGAACCCTGATCGCAAATACGAAGCCCCATTGACCCAGTCTTGTTCACAAATGCGAACAATTGTTCGCATTTGCGAAAGTCCCCTGAGCCTGCCTATGTTCGCAAATGCGAACAAATGTTCGCAAATGCGAACATTCCCCATACTGCCTTGGTTCGCAAATGCGAACCATTGTTCGCAAATGCGAACACTGCCTTAAACAGCCTATGTTCGCAAATGCGAACAGTCCCTTTGTCTACCAGTGTTAGCAAATGCGAACAAGTGTTCGCAAATGCGAACTTCCCAGCCTTAGCTTATTTTTCAAACTCCAGAAATTGGTCAAGGTTCGCAATAGCGAACCCATGTTCGCAAATGCGAACACAGAGACCTGTAAAACACGATTTTCAGTCATTTCTTCACTTTTTACAAAACAAAAACACCCATTTGCGATTCTTCACGGATTTCTTCTTCATCAAAACGATTGTAAGTCACTTTTTACTTAATTCTTTCAATTCCTAACATCATTAAACATGTTTTTCATAAGAAATCAAAGATTTTCATGGTAGAATTCTTGTTTTTGTTAGAAAATAGGGTTTTTCATAAATTGGGAAATTGGACCTCGAATTGAGGTCCGATTTTGAAACAAATTATATACATGAACTCGTGGGGGAATGGGTAACCGGATTTTGGTCCTAACCCCGAATTCCGACCATGTGGGCCCGGGGTTGAAATTCACTATTCCGGGCAGAATGTTGTAAAAGTTGTATTT
The DNA here is from genome assembly GCA_032618575.1 of Nicotiana noctiflora. NCBI lineage: Eukaryota > Viridiplantae > Streptophyta > Magnoliopsida > Solanales > Solanaceae > Nicotiana > Nicotiana noctiflora. The sequence continues at coordinate 191,511 of JASVEL010012935.1, forward strand.
GGTCTTAAGAATTAGTTTGTTGAGTAGTATTGATGATATTAAATTAATTGTGTATAGATACGGTTGGATTGGAGCCAAATTTGAAAGAAAAAGACATTTCCACGGATTGAATTGTTCATAAACACTCGAGGTAAGTGTTTGTTCTATCCTAGCTTGAGGGAATAGGATTATGTGTTATGTGTTATGTGATCGAGTGCGGTGTATGGGGTGTGGTGACGAGCATCCATACACTGGCGTCTAGTATGACCGTGAGTCGTTGGAAAATGATTATTTTGAGATATATTACAAATGAATTGTTATTGTTCTCCCTTGTTGGGACTTGTTGTGAAGATAATTATTGATTGCCCTTGATGGGACGGTTTATGAATTACTGTTTCTTTCTTTGCCCTTAGCTGTGATTGTTATTTGGGTGAGGAAGAGTGATAATGCACGAAGGGTGATGCCGTGCCATGTTTATTTATTTATGCACGAAGGTTAATGCCGTGCCATGTTTATTTATTGATTATGCACGAAGGATCATGCCGTGCCCCTGTTATTGAACCATGTACGAAGGATCATGCCGTACTATGGATGTGAGGATGAGAGTAAAAGCACGAAGGGTGATGCCGTGTACTTTATTTGCTTATTTGGTGAGGATGAGAGTAAAAGCACGAAGGGTGATGCCGTGCAATCTGTTTGCTATTCCTTGACTTGATATTACTTGTGTTTACATTATACTTTGTTTTTCCTTGTGAATTTATTAACTGTGGTTAATTGTTGAATTCTTTGAGATATTCCTTATTGTGTTATTACCTGGTTATTTCTTGTTATTCAGTGGTATACATATATATTGAATTGCACAGGTTTATGTGGGTGTCTGGTCCTAGGCTTGTCACTACTTCGCCGGGATAGGCCAGGCACTTACCAGCACATGGGGTCGGTTGTGCTGATATTACACTTCTGTGCGTTTTTGCACAGGTCCAGGTTACGATCAGGAGCAACAGCAGCAGTAAATCGATTGCGTGGGAGTTGATCACATTTGAGACCGAGGTAGCTTGCAGACGTCCGCAGGCCCGGCGTCTCTCTCTTTATTTATATTATTAGATGTAGTCTCTTTGTTCCGAGACAAACAAAATTATGTTATATTTCCTTGAGACTTTTATGTGTAGTATTCCATAGTAGTTCGTGAGTTGGTGACTCCACGTCTTGGGTAGAGAATTTGAGAATGATTTTCACTTTGTAATTAGTTATTTCTATTTCGATAAAGTATTCCGCATTTATTTAATTAAAATTGTGTTAAAAACAGGATAGTATGAATACAGTGGCTTGCCTAGCTACCACGAGTAGGCGCCATCACGATCCCGATATTGGGGGAAAAATCCGGGTCGTGACAGTTATTGAGCGATATTACAATTGAAAATATCATCTTAGATACTTTAATATTGGGGAATACATACTCAAGAAAGTTTTTCAATCCACAAGAGCAGCCAATGCTGGAAAGTTGAGTCCAAATTGGAAAGGACCTTACAAGATTTGAGTATCACAGGAAAATATGCATATGAACTTGAAACCATTTATGGCAAGGTTCTAGCCTCGAGTTAGAATGTCGTTCATCTGAAAAAGTACTATTTCTAAGGAATGAAAATACCCATGGTCAGGTATCTTTAATTATGATTTTTATTTTCTATTTATACTAACAATTTTAGATGATAGGAAAAAAGCTATCCCACGCCAAATGATGATATTAGACTTGAAAGACATGCGGAAGAAACATAATTCCCAGTTAGGGTTACAACTTTTCTGATGGAAATATAAAGGGTTAATCAATCTTCATCTAAGGTATACCTCTGAGTCCCATATGTTTTTCCTTTTTAGGAAAAAGATCACATGGAAGGAATAATCAAGTGCTCGAGATTTCTTGCTTCAAAGCTCAAACACTTGGGGGACTATATAATATATGTGTAAGGAAGGCTGGAATAACCAGAATTCAAGTCAAGCCTAAAGTCTACCCAACAAATCAAAAGTTCAGAGTAAAGACACGAGCCAAAAACACAAGCCTAATAAAAAAAAACCTATGATTAATATACTCGTAGATGTAAATTCCAAAATCTTACGAATGTTTAGGTTAAAGGAAATATTTAGTCATAGGTTGTCAAGATATACCCTTGATTATTTTAACAAATTTGTTGTAAAGAAAATAGTTACGAAATAGTTATAGATGATACTTAAATACATGTAAAGTATTATTTAGCTCGAAAGTTCGAATAATACAAAACTTTTCTCACAAGTTGTTCAAAGAAACATGTGTGTTCCTTTTTTTTCTTACGTATGTTTACACCATTATGAAGCTGAGGCGTCTTCTTCATTAAGTGTTGTATATAAAAAGGGCCCTATTTTATAATTCGTGATTGATTAAAAAAATCATGAAATTAACAAAGCATTTTTTAATGCAATAGTTAAAGGGTAAAACAAAATCCCACATATTAAAATTGAAGTGAAGAATAAAGCCCAAAACTTACAAATAAATTTGGCATGGGTAGACCACTAAAAAAGTAAAATAGAAACTCGAAATAAAGATTTCATAAAATTTAAATAAAAAACTTTATAGTATCTTAATAACTTAGTTAAAACTAAGTATAAACTTAGTTTCAACTTAATTTTCTTCGTAAAATACCCTCAAAACGGAGTAGGGGTATGATATTCCCAAAAAACATTACCCTTAATGAGACCAAGGGTAAACCTTCATGTGTTTTACCAAATAAAAAAGAACAAACAACATTTCAAATTTCCTTAAAAACATTTCATTGAGGAGCAGCTGAACCAGCAACAGTATTATCAGAGCCAAGATGAGCAGCTTGAGCAGAAGAGGATTGAACAATCATTGCACCATGATTTACCTCATCACCCTCGGGAGTATCAACCACGGGTGAAGAAAAACTCTGGCTTTGCTGGATTTTCTTAATTGTTTCCCTAATCTTTCTTATTTTAGAAGCCAAGTTAAAACCTTCCCGACTTGTCTCCATAAGAGTATCATGACGTGCATTTAAAAGGGCCCAACTTATTTCAACAATAGCCTTGTCCTCAAGAGCTTCATAATCTCTCTCCCAAGCTCTTTCTTCTCAGCTAAAGCAGCATCATAAGAAGGTTGTAAAGGGGCAAATGAACTCTCCAAAAATTGAATTCTATTGGATGACACTCGGAGATCTTCTTGATCCTGGGTGAGCGTATAAATAAGCTCACCAGTGTATACTTCTTTCTTATTCAAACAGGCTTTCAAACCTCTAATCTCTTCTGTGGCCTTAGAAGTTGCTCAGCAAAAGAGGACTCAACAAAGTTCTTGTCTTTGCCCGCTTAATTGATATAAGATTTCTCAAATGCTAGTTCTGCTGCCATAACTTTTATCTGCTGCTCCAAGTTACATTTATTCTCCTCTAAAACCTCCATCTCTAGTTGATGATACTCGTACTACTTTCTAATTATCTATCTCAGTGTGATAGTCATGCATTAACTACTCCATATGGATAAACCTTTTCGTCATCTCCATACTGAAGATATTGATCTATATAAAAGAGGGGATGGAGATTAGTGTCCTACCCTCTTTTTCTTCTCGAAATCAGGTTCGTGACATTTGGGAGGACAACTCATTCCTTTTGAGAATTGGGTTTAATCTGGTAAGCATGGATTTGGACCATTGATAAAAAGTTATCAACGACCAGTATTTAATCCGAGCCGGGTCAGGTATATTTAGGATTGGTCTTGGGTATTGGGTTTAATTAGGCCAAATGTGGCTATAAGTTAAATAGCCCCCTTTTCCCCATTTAATTTATAAAAAATAGTAAATGAATTTTGAAAACTAATTAAAAGCAATAAAATAGTTTAATAATATATATTTATTAATTTAAAAATATAAATCTCATTTAATAAATATGAGACGAATTTAAACCTAAAAATGGCTAATATTGCAATTATGCAATTTTGTCCTTAAAAATACCAAAACAATTCGTAAAAATGTGTGAAAGATATCTTAGCTATATTTTAGTATAAACATAATAATTCAATAAGTGAATCACCAAAATAACAATTTGGGGATAATAATTGGTTTTTTTCTTGATAAATGGGTAGTAAATTGATTTAAAAATCCTTAAAAGTTTAAGAAAAATAATATAACCCTGGAATATACTTATATATGCCTCTATAGGCTATTTTGAATATTTAAAAATACAAGGATAAATTGGGTATCAACAACTCCCACTCTTTACCTAGGAATGATGAAAGAGTTATCGGGTAAATATATGATTACTGATTTTGACCAGATAAAACAGATTGAAGAGGTTTGGCTGTTATCCCTGGCCTTATAGGAATCAGGCCATATGTAGTTCAGGATCCATCGGCGAAGTATGCCTATGGAGACCTTTCAAGAACGGATACAATACTTAGGTTGGGATGAATGGTTAAGGTCTAATAGGGCTGTGGGAACTGGAGCGGGATCGCTCCTGCTGAGATAGCCGTTGCTTGCCGGTTTACCTACAAATAAGCAATACAAGTGTACATGGTTCATAAATTTAAACATGATACAACTTCTCGTCGGACCATGAATGTTGTCTTTGCACGGTTAGGATGATGTTCTCGGACCATGACGTCCTGGTCCATAAAGCGTAATATAAATGATTCATAGGCCATGAAATGATTCTCTTGGGCTATGAGAATGATGCCTTTGGATAATGATATGCAAAATATAAAAGGGATCCTCAAGCCATAACATGGCATTCTCGGGCTATGAAAATGGTGCTTCCGAACAATAATGCCATTAGATAATTTGGTGATCTTTTAGCCCATGAAATATAATAAGTGACGATCTTTTAACCATGCAGAATGTAAAACAAAGTGGCGATCTTTCAGCCAAGTAAATGTAAATAAAGCGGCAATCATTCAGTCATGCAAAATGTAAAATAAGGTGGCGATCTTTCAGCCATGCAAAATGTGAATAAGGGGCGATCTCTCAGCCATGCAGAATGTAAAATAAGGTGGTGATTTTTCAGCCATACAAAATGTAAATAAGTGGAGATCTCTCAGCCATGCAAATGTAAATAAAGCGGTAATCTTTCAGCCGTACAAAATGTAAAATAAGGTGGCGATCTTTCAGCCATGCAGAATGTAAAATAAAGCGACAATCTTTTAGCCATGTAGAATGTAAATAAGGTGGCGATATTTCAGCCATGCAAAATGTAAATAAAGTTCAGCCATGAAAAATGTAGATTGTGACAGTGTTTAGTCTCGAAAGGTAAAATGGTAGCCTTATGCAATGCATAAAATGCAGATGAAGACTATGTTTAGTCTCGGAAGGTAGAAAGGTAGCCTTATGCAATGCAAATAGTGCAGATGCAGACAATGTTTAGTGTCGGAAGGTAGAATGGTAGCCTTATGCAATACAGAAATAAAGTGAAGTGGTAGATCGTAATAGAGTTTCTTAGCTGATAGAAAGTTTCAATGTCGGAATTGCTGGGATATTGTGATATATACTATATTTCTGGATTGACCAGTCGGTAAGTGAAACAATCCTGAGAGTTGAATTTATGAATGAATGTTTGTCTTGTGGGTGTGTAGTATGTCTTATGCTTTCTTAATCCAAATTCCTGCATGCAAAGAAAAATTATTAGTTTTGTAGAGGTAAGGTTAGTTCGTATCCCTGCTGGCCTTGCTTGACCTGTTCGGCTTTGATCCGATGATACAACATGCGTTATTGGGGTAGCATTTCTAAACAAGCAACTTCGTTAATAAACATGCATGAGTTTGTAAAAGTACGACATAAGTATATATTTAAGAAATAGTTTTTGGATGAACCGACGACTGTGACGTGGTTCAAGACATTGCAACCTCTTGTGCTTCGCACTTTTGAGGGTCCTCCTCAAAATTTTGCCCCAATTTAACGGGTTGATACTTCTGAATCGACTGAAATTACTTTAAAATTTTGAGGGTCCTCCTCAAAATTCTTCCCTAGTTTCCAATTGCGGGGATTATGAAATTTTTATTGAATTGTGACCAAAACCATAAGGCTGCCTACGTATCCCCTCTTAAATGCGAATCAGTTCAGTCGTAGCTCAAATTACATCATATATGAAAGCATAAGATTACGTATAGTAATGCTTGACTGCATCTAAATTGATTGGTTTGGTCAAACTTCTCCGTCCATTTTTGCAAGTATAAGGGATCCTCCTTTTAGAACCCGGTGAACCATGTATGGACCTTGCCAGTAAGGAGAGAACTTCCCTTTGGCTTCATTTTGATGCGGAAAAATATTCTTTAACACCAGCTACCCCGGTGTCAACTGTCTTGGCCCGGCTCTTTTGTTGAAGGCCCTGGTCATTCTGTTCTGATAAAGTTGACCATGGCAAATTGCATTCATTTTCTTTATATCTATAAGAGCTAGTAGCTCATAATGAATTTTTACCTACTATGTGTCGTCGAGCTCAATTCTTGCATGATCCTTAGGGAAGGAATTTCTACTTTAGTAGGAATGACAACCTCTCTAACGTAAACCAGCATATAGTGGGTTGCCTCGGTTGATGTGCGAACTATGGTAAGATACCCTAACAGAGCAAATGATAACTTCTCGTGCCACTGTTTGTGCTTCTCTACCATTTTACTCAATAACTTCTTGTTGTTCTTATTGGAAACTTCTATGTCTCCATTTATCTGAGGCTTATAGGCTGTAGAATTCTTGTGTTTGATCTTGAAGCTTTCACACATAGCTTTCATTAAGTCACTGATTAGGTTGGAGCCATTATCAGTAATGATTGACTCTTGAATCCCGAACCGATAGACAATGTAATCAAGGACAAAATCTACCAGAACTTTCATAGTCACTGCTTTGTAAGATGTTGCTTCAGCCTATTTGGTGAAAATGCGAATGCTACTAGGATGAACCTGTGAGCGTTAGAAGCAACCGGCTCGATTTGACCAATAACATCCATTCCCCAAGTGGCAAAGGTCCATGGTGAGCTTGTAATATTAAGATCATTTGATGGCACCTTTATCATGTTCGCATGTATCTCACAGCGGTGGCATTTTCGGACATACTGGATGCAGTCTATCTCCATCGACATCCAAAAGTAACCAGCTCAGAGGATCTTCCTGGAAAAGACAAAGCTATTCATATGCGGACGACATATCCCAACATGGATTTCCTCTAGCAGTTTGGATGCTTCCTTTGCGTCAACACACCTTAGTATCCCTAAGTCAGGAGTCCCCCTATATAGGATTCCTCCGTTGTGGGAGAAATTATTGGACAACCTACGAAGCGCGCACTTCTGAGTATGGTTGGTAAGTTCTGAATATTTTCCTTTTGTCAAGTATTCCCTGATATCATGAAACCAAGGTTTTCCATCTGCCTCTTCTTCCACATGTGCACAATAAGCTGGCTGATAGTAGAACTTTACTGGTATTGGATCAATGAAGCTTTTATCAGGATATTGTATCATAAATGACAAAGTGGCCAATGCATTGGTGAATTCATTTTGGATTCTAGGTACATGTTGTAATTCCATCTTTTTGAACCTCTTCCTCAATTCTTTCACATGATGCATATACGAGAGTTTCTTGGCGTCTTTTGTTGCCCATTCTCCTCGTACTTGATGTATAAGTAAATCTGAATCTCCGATCACTAGCAGTTCTTGAATGTTTATGTCAACAACCATCTTAAGCCCTAAGATACAGGCTTCGTACTCGGCCATATTGTTGGTGCATGGGAACCTGAGTTTGGCAGACACCGAATAATGCTGACCAATTTGTGATACTAGGACTGCTACTCCTTTGAAATTTTCTGCTCCGTCGAAAACATTCTCCAGCCATCATAAGATTCTGCAATGTCTTCTCCTATGAATAATACATCTTTATTAGGAAAATATGTCTTCAAGGGTTCTTATTCTCCATCCACGGGATTTTCAGCAAGGTGATCTGCTAGTGCATGTCCCTTGATTGCTTTCTAAGTCACGTTGACAATGTCGAACTCACTCAACAAGATTTTCCACTTGGCCAGCTTTCCAGTGGGCATGGGCTTCTGAAAGATGTATTTCAAAGGATCCATCCTTGATATGAGATACGTAGTATAGGCACAGAAGTAGTGCCTCAACTTCTGGGACACCCAAGTTAGAGCATAATAGGTGTGTTCTATCAGAGAATATCGGGCTTCGTACGGAGTGAAATTCTTGCTGAGATACTAGATGACTTGCTCTTTCTTTCCTATTTCATCATACTGCTTCAGGACACATGCTGAAGGTACGATCTAACACAGCGACGTAGAGTAACAAAGGCCTACCCGGCTCAGGTAGGACTAAGACTGGTGGTATTGACAGGTATTCCTTGATCCTGTCGAAGGCTTTTTGGAATTCATCAGTCCACTTGGTGGCGGCGTCCTTTTTCAACATCTTGAAGATTGTCTCACAAATGACCATGGACTGTGCTACGAACCGGCTGATGTAGTTAAGTCTTCCCAAGAAACTCATTATATCTTTCTTGTTCTTTGAAAGTGGAAATTCTTGAATGGCTTTGATCTTTGATGGATCCAGTTCTATTCCCCTACGACTCACAATAAACCCAAGTAATATTCCAGCAGGAACCCCAAATGCACACTTTCCGGGATTCAGTTTTAGGTTGTACCTCCACAGTTTATTGAAGAATTTCCTCAAATCTTCTATGTGATCAGTGGCCCTTTTAGATTTAATGATGACATCGTCTATGTACACCCCGACCTCCTTGTGTATCATATCATGAAAAATGGTGGCCATAGCCCCCATATAGGTGGACCCTGCATTCTTGAACCCAAACGACATCTTCTTGTAGTAGTACATTCCCCACGTCTTAATGAAAGTCATTTTCTCAGCATCCTCTTCGTCCATCCAAGTCTGGTGATATCCAGTGAAATAATCCATGAATGATTGGAGTTCATACTTAGCGCAATTGTCGATCAAAATATGTATGTTCGGTAATGGGAAGTCATCTTTCGGACTAGCTCGATTTAAATCCCGGTAGTCAACACAGACTCTTACCTTCCCTTCCTTCTTTGTCACTGGCACACTGTTAGCTAACCACATGGGATATTCAATTACTCTAAAAACTTTAGCTTTGATCTGCTTGGTGACTTCTTCCTTGATTTTCAAACTCATATCCGGCTTGAACTTTCTGAGCTTCTATTTTACTGGCGGACATGTTAGATCAGTTGGTAGTTTATGTGCCACAATAGACGTGCTTAGGCCTGTCATGTCGTCATACGACCAGGCGAATATGTCCTTATATTCTCATAGAAATTTTGTGTATTCATTCTTTTCTGATGGTGATAAATGAGCATTGATTTGTGTTTCCTTAGCATTTTTTTCATCCCCTATATTAACAACCTCAGTCTCGTCCAGGTTGGATTTTGGCCTATTTTCAAAATTCTCAACTTCCTTAATAATCTCTTAGTGTATGTCATCTTCTTCTGAGTCCATGTTTATTTGTTGCGTTGTCTCATTGCATGTCACAGTCATTAGTTGATCAAGAGAAGTAATATTAATGTTGTATAAGTAAAGTAATGAGAGAAAATGATAAGAGTAAGATTTAAAAAAACCAATATGCTTTAGTAAATTCCATAGTCATTTTTGAACATTGGAGATCTTATTGCAAAATTAAAAATGTGAAAGGAAAGTTAACTAGTACAATAAAAGATAGTGCATGATGCCTGTCAGACTTGCTTCCCCGAGGATTACCGAGCTCTGGTTGTTCTGATGGTCTAGTTATTGATGCATGCTCCTCTGTTCACTGTCTGTATGGAAGGGGCTTCCTCCCTAAAAATGACATAACAAACTATATCATCGTCTTCCAGGATCAAATTACTCACTGCTGCAGTGCTTCCTCTTCATGTGACCCATAGATAACTTCGGCCGATTGGAAAGGTTTCTCCAAGCATGGTATTGGCTTCTCCAACGGATAGAAAGGACCGCACCATGGTGGAGACCAGTGGTTGAACTCCTCCCAGGTATACTCATATCCCAGACCAAAGGTGGTGCCATGTTTCTTTAATTTGATAGGCTTAACGATTCTTTGGAGGTTCTTGCCAAGCCCCTTGCCAGGTTCGTATCCGCTCCAGTTCAATATGCTTTTAATTTTGTTGTCCCACCATTTGTCCTTGTCAACGGTATTGACTCGCTCAATATGGTGATAGGTCTCCCCGCCTATCTTTCTTCTTCCTCTGATTATTGGGATGGTCTGGCGACTGTATATGAGATTGCTACCGTCGTCGTGAATGATCATCTCTTGGTGATTCCACTCAAACTTCACTACCTAATATAGTGTTGATGCTAAGGCCTTAGCGACATGGATCCATGGTCTTCCCAACAACAGATCGTAAGGTGCCAGCATGTCTATTAGTTGAAAATCAATGTCAAATCAAGTAGGACCCATTTGCAAACACAGGTTAATTTCCCCAATGCTGGACCTTTTGGAAATATCGAATGCTTTGACATTGATGGACTTGTCCTTGACCTCATTTAGTTCCTTTCCTAATGTCTTGAGTGTTACCAACAGACAAATATTGACGGTGGACCCTCCATCAATTAGGATTCTGGTGATAAAATAATCTTCGCGCACCGTGCAAAGCCTTGTTGTGACTCAACCTTCTGGTGCACACATGAAAAGTGATCTTGTGAATTTTCAATACCTGGCCTACCATATTAGCCACCTCTACGCCAGTGATGTTACTCGGTACATATGCCTCACTCAGCACCCTTAATAAGGCATTCTTGTGTGCATCGAAATTCTGTAGCAAGGCAAGGATAGAAATTTGTGCCGTTGTATTGTTTAGCTGATCAATGATCGTGTATTCCTTGGCTTGATCCTTCTCCAGAGATCATATGGCCCAGGTTTGGTGATGGTTGGCCGATTACAGAAATATTTGCTTGACTCAGCCAGATGTTGCGGGGTATAAACTCTACTAGTTCTTGTCATACCCTGTGCTGCAACAGTTTCCCCAAACTTGACCTTCCCTTTCTTCTTACCATGGGTGTGTAGTCCCAAGGTATGGCATTTGTATGGAATGGTGTTATATCTGACATTGCCACTGTAATTGGTGTGGCTATCTTTACTCCGAACGGAGCATGCACCTTGGGCTGTAAAACTGTAACTTCGAAGGGTGTAAGTGCTTTTACTGGCGACATGAATTCGACCTCAGTCGGTGTTGGCGCCTTTGTAGAGGGTGGTGCCTCATACTCAAGCGACATAGACATATTTACCTCGGTGTATCCAGAAGGATGAATGACTACGATCGGATTAAGGGTAACTATTGGCTTCTTTGGATTGTACCTTCTAAGATCAAACCGATTGATCCCTTGGGGTCCCAATAATTCTCCATCTCAATCATGTGAATGCCTCTACCCTTGTGATATGGCTGATGGTTATTGCAGGCATTCAAGCGCTCCTTTGCCATAATAATCTTTTTATCAATCGAAGTCTGGATATTATCTTTCAGAGATTGACATTCATCAATGGTGTGTCCTTTCATGTCGGAATGGTATGCACAAAACTTATTTGGATAAACCCACTGAGAAGGGTTGTCAGGAGCATTAGGGATAGGGGTGACATAACCAGTAGTTTTGAGTCTTTCATACAATGGGTCGATAGGTTCGGCAATAGCCGTATACTATTTTGGGGGTTTTCGATCAAAGTTTGGTAGAGGTCTAGGGAAGTTTTGGTGTGGAGGAAGGGATTGGTAGTGGGTTGGTTGAGTGTTGTAGGCTTGGTAAACATATGCTGGTTGTGAATATTTGGGTGAAGTGAGCTGATATGTGGGAGGTGATTAATAGGTGAGTGGTGGAGTTTGGTAAGAGGGCGAGGGTGCTTGGTGGTTTGGGGTAGGCTGATATGTAAGTTGAGGCATTGGGTATGTTTGGTATTTGACGAGAGATTTGGTTCTCTGTGCCACCGTTACGACTCCTACATCCCTTTTCTTGGACACACCGCCTGACTATAAGGCCTTGTTTGTAGCTTGAAAGGCCTCGAAATTTGTAACCATGCCGCTTTTGATGCCCTCTTCGCTCCTTTCTCCCAACTTGATAACGTCAGAAATTTATGGCCCTCGATCATTATCATCCTCACATAATATTGTGGGTCTTGGGCTCGGATGAAGAATTTGTTCATTTGTTTTCTTATAAAGTAGGCCTAACTTTGGCAGCTTCCGGTGCATTCTCCATGTTGAACCGAATTTTTCTATGAAATCAGACGCCCTGCTCACCCAGTTCAACCACTTCTTTGGATATTGGCAAATGTACCAAGATAAAGCATCTCTCTTTAAGCTTCTTATGAAAAGCTTCATACAGATTTTCTCGTCTTTTCCTACTCCAACCAATTTGTCGCAACATGTCCTTGAATGGACCTTTGGATCTCCAATACCATCAAACATTTCAAACTTCGGAGGTTTGTACCCCTCATGCAGTTCGACATTGGGATGTATGCAAAGATCTTCCTTCAATTTCCTTACTACCTTCAATGCCTTGAATCCTGCTAGTCAACTTTATAAGCTCTTCGGCCAGATTTCTGATGAGCAAGTCCTTATCATTCGACTCGGGTGTGCTTGGGATGGACTGGGTGGAGTGCGGCACAGTCTCCACATAGGTGAGGTTATTATGTTGGGTGTGGCAGCGGTCATCTATGGAGTTGTGGAGTTTTGGGATGAGAAGTATAGTGTTATTTGAGGTATGGCAGGTATTGCAGTGGTGGTAAGGAGTGGGATAGTTTTGTTGCTTTAGGACATTTTGTGGAGGTATAGGATTTTGAGTATTTGGAAAAGTAACCTCTGGAGTGGTGAGGGAAAATGACAGGTTTGCCAAATTTTGGACTTGATCAAGTTCTTCCTGAAACTTCAACAACTTTTGTTCTAGTTGGGATGCATTTTCCTTGGGGACCACAGTACCATGAGGGACCTCTACCCGTTCAGTTGAGTTCTCCTTTCTGGCGTTGTTCAAATCTTCCATTTGCCCATTGTTCTTGTGCCATACAGGATTGTAAGGAGGAGTTGGTGGAGGGCCCCTGGATTTCTAAAATATGATGATGTTGCCAGAGGTCACGAACAAACCTTTGGTGATGATTATAAGAAAAATGCTGCAATATTTAAACACATAGAGCAGGAATGTAAACGTGTTTTAATTTGGGGGACTTATTTTTGCTTGAGGTAGGCCTATCGACAAGTTGATTTAGAGAACTGGGAATGCTAAATGCCTCATTTCATTGATAGAAAGTAGACGGATCCCAAATCGACACTAAATAACAAGATATAAAAGTTGCTAGTGGTCATTGGCCTTATTACTTTTTATAAAGCAGAAATGAAAACTCCTATCTATTTGGTCCCAGAGGGACCTTCCCAGACTCGACATCATTGACTCCATCGAATAGCTTCCCTAGCTCGCGCAGTCCCAATAGTAAGTAGGCTCTAGCCAGATGTCTGCCTTCATTTCCATCAGTAGTCCGGCAGTCTTCGACTCTCTTTAGAAATTTCTTTTCCAACTCTACTATACTTCATTCCAAATACCCCAGTTGTTTGTTGGCACTGACAACCATATCCTTCCACTCTTCAATTAATTTTGATTGGCTTCCTGTATCTCACGGTGCTCGCTTTCGCATTCTCGGATTCTCTTGTACAGATAGTTGTACTTCACCTGTGCTTTGGCCTTTTTATCTATGATCCTTTTACCTCGAACAAACCCAAGCTGGCCCAGACCACTATGATTATCATCCATCCAGCCTAAATAATAGGGTGCACAACCTGCATAGTATCTGTCTGGTTCAATGGTGTCCCTTTCCATGACAATCTTGCAGTGCCACATGTATGGTAACTAAAACTCTAATAAGACAATTATTATCAGAAAATGTGCGTCCCTGGATCGGATGACGAACTCCATGGTACCTATTTTCTAGTACGAACATGTTGGGCATGTAATTCATTCACTTTGGATGATAAAAAGTGATATGATTGTCCCAGTCACTTCGACGAATTTCTTGCCGTACTCACCCTTTTGGAGAGGTTTCGCGAGCCAAAGTTGAAGTAGCAGATTACAGCTTTCGAAGTGTTTGGCTCCTTATTGACCCCTTTCTAGGGCTCGATATATTTTTGCAATGATCATTGGTACGAGACTGAATGATTTTCCATCCATTCCCTCCATTAGAGTTTTAGTTACCATAGCTAGTTTGTTGTGGATTCATGCCTTCTTAGTTGGAAACATGATCAACCCTAGGAAGCAAAATATGAACACAAAGACGGTTTGGTGAATATGTCCTAATGATGTGATGGAAAATTTGTCAGGATAGGTATGGTAGAATTTGCTGTGGTTGTACCTTTCGTACAAATAATCAAAAGGGATATAAGAGTCTTTCAGACATGTCAATTTAGGATTTTTCTTCAAACCCATCATCTTGAGGAAACCCCTACTGTTGTGGTTTTCAGGCATAAAAAACCCGAAGTTCCCATGGTATACCATCCAATCTCCCTATTTCTTCTAGTAAAGGTGTCATTTCAATATCCCCGAAGCGGAACAAGGACCTCTCACAATCCCAAAATAAATTAGCAGCTTCTATGATCTTGTTGTTGGGTTGGATTTCTAGAAGGTAGGTTCCCCAAATATTTCTGGATGAGTGTCTGATCACTTGAGTGAAGATCCTTCCACAAACTTAGCAATATAGGGTGGATGTTGGTGACCATGCCGAATCTGGGAACTTCGTGCCTCATATTTCTGCAAGAAAATAAGGTTAGGCCCTTACCCCCATTGGAATCGACTATTTAATTTAAAAAAATTGGCATAAAAAGCATTTAGTTCTTCAAATAAATGCATAGAACGTGACAATGTCCGTTTAGGTTCTAGGAAAACCCAGTGGACTTTGGAGAAGGCTGTCTTAGAGAGTCATTATGCGGACAACATAACAGACTATGCTAGGTTTGACCATGATGCATGCATAATTTAAACAGAGTAGGGTTTCTATGGGGGTTTTATACTGGTACTCTTGAGCGGACAACTCAAGAGGGAACGACGCGGAACCATCGACTACACTGTTGATTGATTGGTTTTACCATAAATATGTCTTTTCCGGATTTAGGGGTGATAATTTTGGAAGAGCGCAACCACTCATAATAAGTGTTTCTATAAGATTTTGTTTGGAACGAGTGTAATATGATGTTGAGCATGGTTATGCAATAGTTAAAGGCTTGTAATCATGTATTTGCACGTTAAGAAAGCAGTAAATACAATAGTTTCATAATGCAAAGCAGTAGTAAAGGAAAGAAGTAAAGAAAAAGAGACAAGTCAGTTTTGCAATTGAAAAGAAAATTGAATGCTTAAAGAAAAATTAAACAAATAATTGTGCGTAAAGAAGCATAAATTCACAACAAAGGTTCGAAATGGTAAATGCCTATAATATCCCCAGGGAGTCACCATGCTGTCACGCCCTTTTTTTCTTCTCGAAATTGGGTTCGTGACATTTGGGAGGACAACTCATTCCTTTTGGGAATTGGGTTTAATTTGGTAAGCATGGATCTGGACCGATGATAAAAATTGATCAACGACCAGGATGTAATCCGAGCTGTGTCAGGTAGATTTAGGATTGGGTTTGGGTATTGGGTTTAATTAGGCCAAATTAAAAGGCCAAATGTGGCTATAAGTTAAATAGTCCATTTTCCCCATTTAATTTATAAAAAGTTAGTAACTGAATTTCTGAAAACTAATTAAAAGCAATTAACAACAACAACAACAACAACAACCCAGTATATTCCCACAAGGTGGGGTCTGGGGAGGGTAATATGTAGACATGTCTTACCTCTACCCGAGAGGACAGAGAGGTTGTTTCCAATCGACCCTCAGCGCAGGGAAAGGAAAAGCAAACAAAAAAAAAACAAAAACTGCATTAGTCACTCCAGCATACAATGCATACAAATTATCTAAACATAAGAGACATAAATACCAATAAATAAGTAGGCATGCAATGACATTATAATAGTAACTATCAGAAATGACTACCACAACAGAACATAACTAATCATCTATAGGCGGCCCTACCACGCCTCACCCACCCCGGCAAAGAGTACGAAAAAACTAGAAGCCCTTATCCTACCACCCTGATACTAGACCTTCACACTTTCCTATCAAGGGTCATGTCCTCGGAAATCCGCATTCTGGCCATGTCATGTCTAATCACCTCTCCCTAGGTATCTCTTAGGCCTCCCTCTGCCTCGCCTCACACCGACCACCGCTAGCCGCTCACAACTCCTCACCGAGGCATCGGGGCTTCTCCTCCGCACATGCCCGAACCACCGAAGCCTCGCCTCTCGCATCTTCTCATCCACTGGGGCTACCCCCACCTTCTCCCGAATAACTTTGTTCCTAATCTCATCTAACTTGGTGAGCCCGCACATCCACCTAAGCATCCTCATCTCCGCAACCATCATCCTCTGAACATGAGATTTCTTCACCGGCCAACAATCCGTCCCATACAGCATGGCAGGTCTAACCACAACTATATAAAACTTCCCCTTGAGTTTCTGTGGCACTTTCTTATCACACAGGACTCCTGATGCAAGCCTCCACTTCGACCACCCCGCCGCTATACGGTGAGTGACATCCCCGTCTATCTCCCCGTCCCCCTGGTTCACCGATCCAAGTTATCTGAAACTATCCTTCTTAGCTATGGCGTGGGATCCAATCATCATGCTCCCACCCACTTCGCTCGACTCAGAGATAAACTTACACTCCAAATATTCTATCTTAGACCTGCTTAGTTTGTACCCCTTCGACTCGAGAGTTTGTCTCTATACCTCTAGCCTCTCGTTAACACCGACCCTCGTCTCGTCTACCAGGACTATGTCATCAGCAAATAGCATACACTAAGGTACGTCCCCTTGAATATGCCGCGTCAAAGCATCCATTACCAAGGCAAACAAGAGGGGGCTAAGCGCGGATCCTTGATGGAGCCCCATAACCACCGGGAAATGGTCCGAGTCGCCACCCACTGTTATCAAATATCCCATCGTACATGTCCTTGATTAGTCTGATGTAGGCTTCCGACACGCTCTTAGCCTCCAGGCACCTCCATATTAACTCCCTAGGGACCTTGTCATATGCCTTCTCCAAGTCGATAAACACCATGTGCAGGTCCTTCTTCATATCCCTGAACCGTTCTACCAATCTCCTGACAAGGTGGATAGCTTCTGTAGTGGACCGACCCAGCATGAAACCGAACTGGTTCTCGGAAATAGATGTCGACTCCCTCACCCTGGTCTCGATCACCCGCTCCCAGACCTTTATGGTGTGGCTTATTAATTTGATGCCCCTATAGTTGTTGCAACACTGGATATTCCCTTTGTTCTTATACAAGGGCACCACTGTACTCCACCTCCACTCCTCCGGCATCCTTTTGGACCTGAAGATTGCATTGAACAACTTGGTGAGCCATTCCACTCCTTGCTTACCCATGCATTTACAGAACTCCACCGGGATCTCGTCTGGCCCAGTCGCTCGACCTATACTCATCCTACGCAAAGCCCCCACGACCTCCTCCACCCTAATGCGCCTGCGGTACCCTAAGTCTCTATGCCGCTCTGGATGCCCCGGCTCCCCTAGTTCTATGCTTTGGTCCCCCTCCTCGTTTAGAAGATCTCGGAAGTACGCATGCCATCTCTGTTTGACTTGAGACTCCCCCATCAAGACTCTACCATCCTCATCCTTGATGCACCTAACCTGGTCCAGGTCCTGCGCCTTCCTTTCCCTTGCTTTGGCTAACCGGGATAACTTCTTGTCCCCGCCTTTCTCCCCCAATTCCTCGTACATGCGGCCAAAAGCCGCGATTTTAGCCTCTGTGACCGCCATTTTCGCTTCTTTCCTTGCCACCTTATATCTCTCCCCGTTCACCCGCCTTTCTTCCTCGCTTGTGCTCCCTGCCAACTTCGCAAAAGCAGCTTTCTTCACCTCTACTTTTCCTCGCACTACTTCGTTCCACCACCAGTCGCCCTGATGCTTGCCTAGATAGCCTTTCGTTACCCCAAGCATATCCCGTGCTGCCTCCCTAACCAGATTCGCCATCTCTGACCACATCGCGTTTGCTACCCCAGAACTACTCCAAGCACCACCATCAACTAACCTCCGCTCCAGCTCCTTGGCTTTCTCTTTAGTCAGAGCACCCCATCTAATTCGCGGTTGGCCCCGAGCACCCCTCCGCTTTTTCTTCACCCAGATTCCGACATCCATCACTAGGAGTCTATGAAGAGTTAAAAGGGATTCTCCCGGAATAACCTTGCAGTCCCTGCACAGACCTCTATCGCTCCTTCTAAGAAGGAGGTAATCGATCTGAGTCCTCGCCGTCGAACTTCTGAAGGTGACCAAATGCTCCTCCCTCTTCTGAAAAGACGAGTTAGCAATCAGAAGCTCAGAGGCCCTAGCGAACTCCAACAGCACAGAGCCTCCTCCATTCCTAACCCCAAGGCCAAAGCCACCGTGAACCTCACCATAACCACTAGCATCTGCCCCAATATGGCCATTAAAATCCCCTCCAATGACCAACTTATCAGATTGGGGAATACTATGCACCAACTTATCCAAGTCGTCCCAAAAACGCCTCTTGACCTCCTCATCTAAGCCCGCATGCGGTGTGTAGGCGCTAATGACATTGAGGATGCAACCCCCGATAACCAACTTAATAGACATCAACCTATCGTTCACTCGCCTAACCTCCACCACAGACTCCCTAAGGTCCTTATCCACCAGGATGCCCACTCCATTCTTACCCCTCACGACCCCAGAGTACCACAACTTAAACCCGTCAGCATCCCGCGCCTTCGTCCCTTTCCAGCTAGTCTCCTGGACACAGGCTATGTTGACCCTCCTCTTCTGAAGAGTCTTCGCCAACTCAATGGACTTACCCGTCAGAGTGCCTATGTTCCATGACCCGATCCTTAACCTATAAGCGTCCGCTACCCTCTCCCCACCCTTACCTCCCGCCCTACTCGCAGAACCGCTCCCTGCCCCCTACTCACCCCCGCCACCGCCACCGCCCCCACCCCCGAGGACATGACCTTGCACTTACATCCCCCGCTGCGGCCACTATCCCTCCAACCGACTATGGAGAATAATGACGCACCCACGCACAAAAGGGAGATACGAAAAGGATGCACTAGATAGCAACAGAGTAAACCTCGCAGGAAATGCCAGCAGGAGTACGAAAAAGGTGTACAGGTTAAATGAGAAGCGGGAGGTACCAACTCCCGGTGGAAAAACCTGAAGGTAGGCTTTGGTGCGCCCGAGGTCAAGTGTTGCTTCCCCTTGCACGTCCTGGCCGGTGTTGCTTAGCTCTTCACTCCCAACGCCGCAAAGTCCACCGCTGGTGGTGAGCAGATTACCGTTGGCAAGAGAAAGAGAGGGGGGTTACCGTTGCTGAAAATATTTGTAATATATAATTATCAATTTAAAAATATAGAATCCTATTTTATAAATATGAGACAAATTTAAACCTAAAAATGGCTAATATTACAATTATGCAATTTTATCCTTAAAAATATCAAATGAATTTGTAAATATGTGTCAAAAATATCTTAGCTATATTTTTTTATAAACATGAGAATCCAATAAGTGAATCACCAAAATAAGAATTTGAGAATAATTATTGGGTTTTTGTTTTGATAAAATGGGCAGTAAATTGATTTAAATATCCTCGAAAACCTAAGAAAAATAATACAACCTTGGGATATACTTATATATGCCTATATAGGCTATTTTAAGTATTTTTCATATTTAAAAATACAAAAAAAATTAGGTATCAACAATGAGATCTTAATGAAAGGAAAATCACATAAGATAAGAAGGAGGAGTTTATACCTTCAAAGATGAATGCACAATGCCATTCATCCAAGTTAGAAAACTATGACTTTCCAGTTTTGACTTCTCAACTAGGCCTATCAAAGGTTTCAGCCACACGTCGTCATGACCTAACTTCTTCAAAAGATTACCATCAACAGGAATCTCAATGGTAATCTGTTTCATTTTCCTGTTTCCGATTCAAGAACCAATTTCAGTACGAGAAGTAGTGGTAGTAGGAAAAGTCGAAGAAGTCAAAATAGCTTCAGAAAAGTAGCGGCAATGGTAGAAGTAGGAAAATGGGGTTCCATTGGAACAGACACAGGAAAAGAGGCAAGAGGTGCTTCCTTAGAAATCAAGTCAAAGTTTTCATCATCAAACCTACGAGAAAAGAGGTGTTCAACAGAGTTAAGATATGCTACAAGTATCTCTTTATCAGAACTCACTAAAGTGGCTTTTTCGGGCTCAACCATAAAAATGGGACAAGGAGTAGAAGTAGCTTCATCATCTGAAATGACACGTCTTCTGGCACGTGTCTTACGAACTAATGAGCTTCCATCCCGCTTCTCTTCATCTTCAGAATCATGTGGTCTATCGGCTTTTCTTTTCGATGAACAACGCAAATTATCTCCTGAGCTCTTGCTAGAGAGAGCCTTGAAGCCATGATTGACTCAACACTCACCCCCCGAATGAGAAATGCTAATAAAAAAAGGGTTAATAAGTTTTAAAGTAAGAACAAAGGAAAATGAGAAAGTGGAAGAGAAGGTTGCCGTGAGTCTTAACCTTCCAACCAAATCTAATTGAAAGATACCTACAGAACCTTATTTCCATAGGAGTATTGTTAACAATTTTTCTACCCAACCACAGAAACCAGAAATCTCCTCAGCAGTTCCCATGGTTGCTGAAAAGGAAAAGTACAACACTTGCGGAAAGTACAAGCGCTACATAAAAAAGAGAGAAAAAGTAAAAAAATTGTAAGGAAAACTTACGTGCAAAGTTCCACTTCTCAGGGAAGGGCATATTCTTTTTACCTACAAACCCACTTGTAGGAGCAGAAACAAATCAAGCATACCATCCATGATCTTTATCGTTCTCGGGGCTCACTAAAACTCTCTTACTCCTCGCCATGAGAGTAAAAATTCCATGATGAAATAATTTGAAAGAATACAGATGGATTAGATGATAAATGGTGAAAAGGTAACTGAGCCATGTTATCTAAATACCTAAGGCATGCTACAACCCTCCATAAAATAGGGCCAATTTGTCCTATACACACATTGAAGAAACAATGAAATTCAATAATGACTGGGTCAATAAGAGGCCTAAAACCTAATGTGAAGGGATATGTATACACAAAAGAAAAGCCAACTTTAAAAGAAGCAATCCTTTGATTTTCATTGGGGACCAGTATTGGAATTTCAAATTTCTAATGGCAATCTCTACGAACAATAGAAATCAAACCTTTAATAATATGTGAAGGATAAACATCAGTCCAATCACGAGAGGTCATAGAGGTGATTTGATTCTTAATTGATTCTCTATCAGAATAAAAAAAAGTTCACCAGGGATAATCACATCAACCGTAGGTTCACGAATTGGCTTAGTGGAATCCCTATTTCTAGCAGAAGACCTATACGAAAAAGAAGCCCTATTTCTAGAAGGCGATGGAAGAGTATGACTAGGTTGAGAAGAAAAACCTTGTATAGAAACTAATCATAAGCTATAGTTGTATGGGGAAGTAGAATGTTTTGAATGTCAAGATGCGTAAAACTTTTTCGTGAAGAAAAGACAAATGATATATTTATACTTTGAAGCAATCGTCATACAAAAAGGTAATGATGAAAACATCTTTATGAAAACTGTCACTTCGTGATTGATGCAGCCGTAAAAAAACCCTAAAAAATGTTGAAGAGTTGAAAAACCAATTATAGGACACCACATGTCATATGTATTAAACAGAAGTGACATACATTGCATCAGTTCAGAAGAGGATATAATGATATGTGGAAATAGCGGCAAAAATTCCCGCTTTAGTGAGATCCACTTCCCAAATATTCAAAAGCTGAATAATTGGCAAGTGGAGGGACTATCTGTATTGAGAAAAATTAATATTAAACTTAATAGGAATTAATTATATGGCTGACGTAGCAAGATATGTGGATCATTAGAAAAGTGACAACTGGAAAAGAGATGCGAATCTTAATAGGAACGAGCAAGGCGTCTAAGAGACAAGAAGAAACGGTTGTTAGAATCTCTTCATTATTTGAAGAGACACCAGCGGAATGAATCAATACAACAAAAAGTACAGATTCGTTAACCTTCAATTAATGAGTTTGAATGATTAGAAACATTACAGAATCTTCACAAAATAGCTACGACTGCCAATTATAATATTTCATTAATATAATTAATTGCTAATTATGTCTCGGATATGAGAGGGAAGAGACGTTGTACTTAGAAATAGCTATAAAAGAGGGAGAAATGACACTTTTATGGATATATTTTGATTACTATTGGAATATATTTATTTATTTTGCATTATATCGATTGCTTTGCTATTTCCCGTTCTAATTTTCCTTTTCCATTGCAAAAATATTCTTTTATTTGATTATTAGTAGCCCGAGTACTTCTAAAAATAAGCTTTAACTAAAAATTCCTATTTTCTGGTTAAACACTGTAACATAGACATGACAACCGATCCCCAGCACTTCGATTGACATATGATAATTGGTAATATAGATTCTTGAATTTTATGGTCATTAGTATACCAGTTTCATTTTGAGCCTTTTGCATTCAAAATATTAGGTTCTAAACACCAGATTTCTCTTTCAAAATGGAGCCTTTTGCATACTAATTACTGAAAGGTGAATGAATGTGTGCGGGGTGTATACGATTGAAATCAGGCTGCCCGATTTCGCCCCACGATGGAAAAAGTGATACCATATCAGAAGACCGAGACGTTGAGCTCGAGGTCGAAGCTCCTTTTTAGTGTCAAGGTCGATATGATTTACCGAGGTTAGAAGAAGTCATGCTTCAATATGATACCATTATATTTCAATAACGGAAAGTGAGAGATACCCGCAACGGGCGGGAGATCAAGGCATAAATTTGGAATGGATTGGTGTTCGGATGTTAGAAAACTGTCAAATATGATTTCCTGCTATAATTAGAATTGTACCTTTATATAGGATTCCCTAATTATACAAAGGGGATCCCATTCATTTGTAATCTACTGTTCATTGATAAGAAAATATACGCGCATTATTCACTAATGTTCTTAAGTGTTGTTTTTGTTATTTATTCCCATCATCATACCTCGAGATTATCACAGGTCGAGGTCAAAATTTAGTCTACACACTGGTTTGATCTACTTTATTTTTTAATTATCTATTTAATTCCTTATTTATCAATTTGCGTTGAATTAAATCACATCTTCAAAATCACAATATAAGTTTAATTGTTGCTCAAATTTTAGGGAAAACATGAGGCATGAATACCTAAGGCTTTCAGCTGCAGATAAAACTTGCATTTGAAGGAATAAAACATGAAAAGGTTAAAAAGAAAAGAGTAAACAAAATGATAAAGTTAAAAACACCAAATGCAGACTACAAAAGTGCCCACGAAAGTATGTACCCTACCTTAAAATTTCAAATAGTCACAAAATTCCCCAACCAAAAGAGAAAGAAAATCCACTCAAAATATCTGCAAACCAAAGACAAGACGACATTCCAAACTAGAATTACGATATTCCAAACTACAAATTAAAATGA
Source organism: Nicotiana noctiflora (assembly GCA_032618575.1). NCBI lineage: Eukaryota > Viridiplantae > Streptophyta > Magnoliopsida > Solanales > Solanaceae > Nicotiana > Nicotiana noctiflora. Next base: position 215,113 of record JASVEL010012935.1, read on the forward strand.
AATGATTGATGTGACATTTTTGCTTTACTTTGCTTGACATATCGAAGAAGATGAACTTTCACTATGAAATGCACATTTTGGTTCTACATTTCTATATGATATAGAGTTTATTATGAAAGACTCCATTTCTGTAGACATTGTCCTGATCATGTTTGATACTACTATAGAATTTTAATTGCACATTTCACAATATGCGCGCAAGCCTGACCATATACTCACCCAAAATTTGTTAGGTAAAGTGATATTTACAAAGTGAAAAAATAAGATTAGATCATTAGACATATTATATACTCGTATGTACTATCGGAGCTAAAAAGACATTTTAAGTTTTACTTTTAACTAATTCGAAATACAATTATCTGAATTAGTTAAATAGGGTAATTCACGCTAACATGTGTCACAATTAAATTTTCTTTTTCTTTTTTGGTTTTAAATAATAAAGTAGTGCAGTTATATCAAAAGTAGTGATTTCACGATCAACTTACTTCATCTACTGCCTAAACAATTTAGTGATATTTGTGAGATCTGTTTGACTCAAAAGTTATCGATTACTTTATAAGTTATGGACAATTAAAAATTGTGAGAACATGGTAAATCGCAATCAACTATAATAAACCCCAAAGATAGATCTATATCGTTTATATTACGAATCTTCGCAGAAATGATGAAATTATATGGACTATCAATGATTATCACTGAGAAGGTAAAGAGAGAGAATAATAGAGAAAGAATAATTAGAAGTTGTATTATTAAAAAATAATACTTGTCCCTTACAATAAGAAAAACCTCTCTTTATATAGAGGAAAGGTTTTCTCGCTAAAGACATAATTCGTTTAAGGACTGTTGACGTCCTAAAAATATAAAAAGGAGGAGGGAAGGGGCTCCTGTATACGCGAGTCGATGCTATGCCTTTGTTGTTAAAGACGTGCCCTCGATGCCGTGTGGCCATGGGGGAAGATATACTTGGCCTTTATCAGGCGTGGGCGTGGAAGGATACATACTCGGCCCTTATTAGTTATATCTGATTCAGCCCCATACAGTTAATCCATCCGCCTGTTGGAGATGTATTCGACATACGTCTGCAATAGGTGAAAATATCGATTCGTTGTGGCGTCGTCCATGTATTGGCACGTGGATTGCTTTTTGAACTGACGTCACTAGCGGCATGCGTCATAATTACAACTGCTCCCAAGGCAGGTCAGAAGGCGATTTGACGTTTCAGTTTTCCGCCCCTTTCTCTGACACTCACCTCTTCGAATCCCGTGTATCAGGGTACTATAAATAGGAAGAGGGTTCAAGTTTTTCTATCTTTTAGACTTCTTCAAGAAAAAGTTCTTCGTACACTTGTTCGTTTTACGGGGTCCTTCAGTAACCTTGCGTTTGACTCTCAGAGTTCACTTTATAGCTTTACCAGCTTGTTGACGTATCCATTCTTTAGCCAAAGACTGATTATGGCGAGGGGTGGTCGACGACGTGAAGGGAATGGGGATGAGGCCACTTTTAGGGTTCCCCCGTCTTCGGAGGGTGGGAAAAAGGCTCGAAGGCCTCTTGTCCCTCTTTCTACAGACAATGTGCTTCCCCGGGAGCTATATGTTCGAAGGGATTTTCCCTCATGGTGCATAACTCCTACATGGGAGAATTCTAGGTTCTTTGAGTCGCAACTGGACGACTTGCGTGTCTCTTGCCAGATTTCGGACACGGTGATTATGGAAGTGGCCAGAGATGATTTCGCCAATGTACACAGACTGGGGTTCTGTGCTTTTTATGAATACCCCTTTATAATTGGGTGTGGTCTCACCATATACCCATTGGCGGAAGAGCTTTGTAGATTTTACAATGTATGTCCGGCCCAACCTACTCCCTACACATGGAAGATATATTGTATACTGATGACTTATGCTGAGAGGGCCGGACTCAACGTCACAATACACCATCTGCTGCAATTTTTCAGTCCCCGATTCATAAGGGGGACGAAGTTATAGCTGAAGAACCATGGAACGACGGGTTTGGTCGTTGAAATGGACGACAAGCCTAACCGTCAATTTTGGTTGAAGTTTTTCTTTGTCCGAACCTCGGATTTAGTGGCAGACCCCAAAGGATCCCCGAAGTGTGGAATCTCGAACGTAAGCGTCATTTTATGCACTCAACGTTTACAATCATTTAGCCTACTCGACCTTTATAACCTCTCTTATTTTTTATGTCTGCAGCCAGGGCGTCTACGCCCCGATCCGGGCCAGACATTAGGGCGTAGGTGGGGAGGCTGATCCCACTCGCCGAAGAATGCAGGACGTGGGTGGCATTTACCATGAAGTATGGTCTTCCAGGTATTGCGTAAGTTTTTGGTTTGGTGATTCTATTCTTTGGTATCACACTTTTTGACGTATTTTCCCTTGGTTAATGTGTTGGTAGCCTAGAGTGTCCCACGAAGGAGGAGAAGACGTCGTGTTTCTGCTTCCTCATCGGCAAACTTCAACTATGAGAATGTAGTTCGGGAGCATATAGATGGGGACGTTCATAAGGTTACTCGACCTGAAGGCGAGCGTGCGGCTGCGTAGTGAGGATGTTTCTGACATCGTTCGTTCTGAGGGCGAGGATGCAATTCGGGATCCATCTGTTGAGGATGCTCCTGAGACTACTCATCCCATAGTCGAGTCGGTAGTTGAACCGATGAATGAGGAGAACCCTTCGCCTCCATCTCCTCCTGGCGAAGAGGAGGCTTCCTAAGGCGATGAGCCGCCGGAGCGGAAAAGGTGCCGATTACTTCTTGGCAAGGGCATAGCCGTGGACCGCAGGAAGGCAGTTATCCGCTGTCCTGAGTCAAGGTCGGTCTTTATGGGTGATGCTATTCGCCCTGAGAGGGCGGCCCTTCTGAGGGTAGTCGTAGTCGATGCTTCCCCACAAGTCGAAGGAGGGGATATACCGACTGTCACCGAGGCGGCTGCTGGTGGGGAAGGAGCGGATTCCGGGCGAGCTCCTATGGCAGCGGATGTACCGTGAGGGGATTATGCTCAGGTGGACATGGCAGTGACGGGGCCTAACTGTCGACTCATGATCCCAATGGGATATAATCTGTTGCTGAACAGTAAGTAGGTCGTGGCAGACATGACCTTATTATACGTGGATGCTGAGACTGAGACCTTAAAAGATGTAGGCGACAGAGACTTATCCCTCCGAGTCGCTGGCGCAGCTTTGCAGGTAAGCTTTGTCATTATTTCTCGTCGTTTTACTATATGCCTTGAGGCTTGTTCTCACTTGGGTTTTGTTTCTTTTCTCCTTTTTCGTTTAGACCCTTGTTTTGGAAGTGCAGAGGGGCCGGCGTGATCGGAGTAAGAATGTCGTCCTCAGGAGGGCGATGAAGAAATACAAGGAGGTCCGAAGCAAGCACAAAATGATGGCGGACTTTTATGCCCAGGACCCACAGTTTCAAGTATTTCACGAGGGTTTAGAGTAGGCGGAGAGTCAACTGCGAGAGCGTATGGCTCAGTTCGAGCGGGATGCAGACTTAATGGCTGTTGTGGCTCGAAATACCGAGCTGGAGAATCATCTTCGGCAGAAGGAGGATGAGTTGGAGATTGGCCGTGTGGTGATGGTGGAGGTAGCTGAATTGCATGCCAAAGTTGATGCCTTCACTACCGAGCTCAGGGCCAAAGCGACGGAAGTTGATGCTCTTCAGCAGGTGACAACGGCCGGTCCTGTCGATGACATGTCCCGTGAAACACATGATATGTGGGTGTACGCCGAGGCTAGGCGGACAATTTTTGAGGAACTATGGGCCATTGGCAGGGCCACTGAGATGGAAGTCGAAGACCAGCACCATCTAGTTAAGGTCGCACGAGAAGCTTATGGGTATAACCCCGGTTCCCCAGGCCCGGTGGGACATACCTTTGCGGATGTGAATCAGTTGGGCACGGGGTCCTGAATTTCATTGATGTTCCGGACCGAGGGTGGCGATGACCGTGGTGACGGCATGACTGGTGCACCGAGGGGTGGCGAAGGCCAGGGTGGTAGTTAGGTTGTATTTTTGTTCTGATTTTGTAGTCGGAGGGATGTGATTATTGCAAATGATTTGTACATGAAACATTTTTGGAGTAAATAGAAATCGTACATATATACTGTTGCGTTTACGTCTTTTTTTTTTTCGTACTTTTATCTTGTGTACTCATTGTGTGGTGTCAATTTTTATAGAGTTAAATTGTCGTATTTAGGCTGAGTCGACTCTGTCCTTAGCTGCTTGTTTGTTTTAAAGTGGATGTTGTCTTTCCCTCGGTTCGGATCGTATCGGGTCGAGTTGAATTGGGTGCTCCGGCATTGGTCTTGGCTTTTTTACGCGTTATGGGCGACCGCAATGCAATTGATATGATATAGACGGCCTTAGCCTTTTACGTGTTTAGGGGTGGCCGTAGCCTCTTCGTGTGCTGTAGGTGGCCTTAGCCTTATTTGCATTTGTGGATGATTGTAGCTTATTTATACGCTGTTGGTGGTGTGAGCACGTGATTTTTGCCCCAACTAAATTACACCAAAAATATAAAAAAATAATTTTTTGTGTGAAACTTGTTGATCATCGTGTAGAATACCAGTATTTGTTTTTTGAAAATAAAGCAAAGAAATTAAAACAAAATACATTTTTGTATTAATTAGAAAATACCAAAAATACAAGAAAATTACTCTTAATTCTAGAAAAATCAGAAAAAACTTAAAAAAAATAATACAAAGAGATAATGAATACAGTAGTAATACAAAAATACATAAAAGAATAAAAATAAGAAATATAATACGAAAATACAAGAAAATACAAAAAAAATACCAAATACATAAGGCCCAAGTACACTATACATAGGCCAGGCCCAAAAAATAAAAGACCGGCCTGCCTGTATAAAAAATCAAATGAGACCATATAAAAGAAATAAATCTGGACCGTTGATCAATTAATAAAACGGCCTAGGAATGGCAGTTGTTTAACAAATAAAACGGCACCGTTCTTAGGAAAAATCAGAACCGTTCATTGGGTTAATCTAACGGATGAAGTTAAAAGCCTCATTTAACCATAAGCCGTCGTTTGACACCAAATGAATCCTGGCCCTTCAATCAGGCTTGATCTAATGGTTGGGAATCATCCTCACGTTTTAATATATCAATACACTTAACGTGTATTATATTCATAACCCTGTTACCCTCTTCCCCATCAGAAACCCTAGCCGCCCTTGTCTTTCTTCTTCTTCCTCTCACCTGGGCCACCAGAACCCTATCGGTGGTTCAATTCCAGTCTTCTTCTCCGTTCAAATTCACACCCCTGAACCTATTCCTCCTCCTCTTTCACCCCATCACCTTAGTTCCGGCCAAAAACCTCTTCTTCATCTCAAATCTTGAAAAAACAAGTCACCGGAACCCTAGCCGGCGACCACTACCTTTTGAGTCACCCTTCACCATTAACACCCCCGAACCACCCTGAACCCCTCTTTCACCCCATGTGCCTGCTTTCCTTCGAAACTAACTCAAATTCTTCGAATTCTGAAAAGTATCCCACCGGAACCCTACTCCGGCAGATACACTTCACCCAAAAGTTACCCCATTAAACCCCAGTCTCATAACCAAGATCTTTTCACAAAAAATAAGACTTGAAGAGTTTGTTTAATCAAGAAAATGGTCCGAGGACCCTTTGAATGCCGGAAAATAAAGAACAAGAAAGAAAATGAAGAAAAACAAGAAAAGAAGAAAGAAAGAAAGAAAAAGAAAAGGAAAAGGAAAAGACACATGTAAAAGCTAAGTATCCTAAAAACCCTATTTTTCTGTACTGTGTATATCTGTTTCTATTCATCTTTTTTATCTGTCAATTTCTTGCTAATCTGAGTCTGTTGCATGCTCAAAATTTTCCTTGTTTGTTCAATGAAATCAACTATGGGTTCACATGCTATAAGATTTTCTTCTGATTAAGTCACTAGTTAAATTGCATGCTTTATAGCCACTTAGGATTTTAACTGGATAGATCAAGATTCTTGATTGAGTGTTCTGTTAATTGGATTCAACCCATTAACAATTTGTTTCTCTGAGTCCTGTTAATTGAGTGTTTAATCATATTATGGTTATATCTGTAAGAATATCTAATGCTGGTTATCATCGCAATGTAATTTTGACTCTTGATTCTTCTGAATTTCTGATTAATTGATTAATTAGTCGTATTAAGGTTATGTTTGTAAGATTATCTAAATGTTGGTCATTTCTGCAACTAAGACTTTATTACATAGTCTTAAGTTGACTATGATTGAAAGACTGTTTAGTTGTGGCTAATTGTGTAATTCAATTTTGACTTTGACCTTCAAGGGTCTGATTGGTTAAAGGATAGTCGGGTAAATAGAATAAAGCACAAGGGTTAAATTGGAAAGGGATAATTGGTGATTCTGTAATTAAACAAAAGGGGTAGGGGTATAAAAGACAAATCTGCCAGGTTCTTATGTAATTAGTTAAGTATTAAATTGGCATTCTAGGCATAACTAAAGGGTAAATAGGTAGAAAACACTAGCAAGCGGGGGTAATAAAGGCATTTATGCCTAAATGGAATAATGTGAAATACCCTAGAACCTTCTAGCAGGGGTCCAAGTGTATTCACGGTTAATTCACATATACCAAACTAAAAATAATTGAAAAAGTAAGGGGTGGGAAATCTGAATATCTAATTCAAATTTTCCTCCCATTTTTACTTTATAAATAGGACCTTCAGGACAAATTAAAAAGGGTTCAGAACTTTTGAAATCTAGAAATACACTGAAAATATTGCTACTGTTTCATTGCTGCTGTTCGAGTGATATTTTGGGTTTTTGATCGATGTTCTTCATTATTTGGTTGAATTCATTGGGTCTTCTACTCTGAAATCGAGTTTGTTGTTGTGTTATATTGCATTCATTGTTGTTGTTACTTGGATTGCTGCCCATTACTGATCTTCCTGCCTTTCTACTTCCTTAGAATTCATCGTTTTTCTCTCAATTTGACCAGGTACACACCTGATCTTCGAGGATGTAATTAAAGTTGTGAAGATATGAAATCATCAGTAGTTTTCTGATTATTGTTGATTCTGCTCATATTATAGCTATAAAATGCCTTAGACATATGTAATTTGTTAGAAAATTATGTGTATAATTGGGACTGTGGACTGTTGGACAACAGATCTGGGTTAATCATTCCTTGAAACAGTTAGATTAGATATGCATGTAGAAGTTACACGAAGTAGATTAGTAAAAAATAAGTTACAGAAATTATAGATTAGAAATTTTGTTAAAAGCCTGTGAAATTGAGACTTTCAGACATTCTTTGTTATTAAGTCATAAAATGTAATAAAAACGCATTTGTTAATATAATTTCCGCATCAACAGTTGATAATTTGAAAAGTATGAGTTTAATCAGATTTAAATATTGTTCTGGGTTGTTTAAAGTAGTTTGATTATAAATTCACGTTGAAATTCAATAGTAGTATGTAAAATAGGAATCCAAAAAAATTGAATGAAATTGAGGACTTAAATCAAATATGCTAACTGTAAATCTAGTTTGACGTTTCTGATATAGTATAATGATAAGGTAATTCTTCACCTGAATAAGTAGGTGTCTAGACTGATAATAATACGTAAATCAGACTTAATTAGTCTGGTAACTAAACAGTAGTATCCAAATAAAATTAGTGTTAATATTTCAGGTTAATTTTTGACATTAAAGTTACAATACTTGTTCACAACTGTAATTAATTCATTAAAAATATTTTAACCTGCTTTGGATCCATTAATGATTTGGGCCTGGTTACGAAAAAAGGCCCGAATTCAATCACTATGGCCTATGAGCCTGAGTGCAACAGATATGATAATATGAATTGGGCTCTAATTAGCCCTATGCACCATTGTGCATTTCCTTTGTTAGTCCGAATTCCAGGCCCAAAACATGTAACGGCATGAATGTGAGTGAAATAGCAATTCAAAATATAATTAGATAGTATTAAATGGTTATCTTATATAAGGCAAAAATAATGATAGAAAATATAGTATACTATTGGTTTGACCCTTAAAATGAAATGAGATGAGCCTTGTTATAGGCAAAACACATGGGGGCCCTCAATAAAATCCTTTAGACTCGGAAGGATCGTCTAGCTAATTCCACGATCTTTCCCGAAGTAATGAAGAATAGACACCATTAGGCACAATTTTAATATAGAACGGGTGCACATTTATGTGACCCAAATCCTACTCCCAACGAAGTCGAAATATATCCTAAGCCACAGGCGTACTGGTACGGTGTGGTCAAGGATGCATTTTTACGATGTTGCAATTCTTGAAATTCATAAAGTAGAAAACTAATGGACACGATTGAAATATACAATTGAAATCAGATCAAATCAAAAACAACAGTTGAGCGACCGTGCCAGAACTACAGAATCCGGGAGTGCCTAACACCTTTACCCGGGTTAACAGATTTCCTTATCAGGATTTCTAGTACGCAGAATGTAACAGAGTCAAACTTTTCTCGGTTTGGGATTAAATACGTGACTTGGGACACCATTATATTCTCAAGTGGCAACTCTGAAAATTTTAAATAACTAATCCCATTCTGACTGTCCTTAAATTGGAAAAACTCCTTTATGCCCTTCCGGGGGTGTAACGTAAAAAAATAGGTGTGACAGCTCTGGCGACTCTGCTGGGGATCAGAAACCCAGAACTTCGGTTTAGGGTTTAAGAATTCGAGCTCAGTTAAATTACTATTTTTTTTATTATATATGATTTCGTTATATGATTTTTGATCAACGTGCTATATGTTTACCGCTTTGATATTATGTGAATTGTATAAAAATTGTGTCAAAAACCCTTCTCTTCTTTACCTTCGGGGATGTGCTTACTGGTTGAGACTCCCATTTCTATTAAGTCAATACTAAAATAAGAAATAGAGGCCAGAAAAGTTACTAAGCTGGACGATTCCGTGGGTCCCCGGTACGTAGCCCCTCCTCGACTCGAGTTGTCCGCTCGAGTGCACAGTCTAGAACCTATGAAAAATCAGGATATTGAGCCTAGAATTAGGACAACTATTTACATCATATCTGAGTTAGGGGACTCAACACAGGGGTTGGATCCGTCTAGGATAGGTGACCTGAATATGAAAAGATCAAGCATGATTATATGTTGCATTTATTTGTCTTGGGCCATTATACTGACTGGCAAAATAATTGAGGGAAAGAAAATAGAAAAATAGCAATTGTAGAAGAAACTGATGTCTGAATACTAACGAAACTTTGTCAAAATTTTGAGGAAATTATCAAAAATAGTTGGAATAATTGATTTTATCAAAATTAAAATAGTTGGTCTAAAAAATATTTGACCGAACTACACAGGTTTGATTCTCACCACTAGGCAAGATACGTAGGCAACCTTTAACGGGTCCAACCACCTCTTTTACAAAAACCAACCAAAAATATTAATAAATCAAAGTGATGCTGTTTTTGAAGATAGCCGAATGTCCCAAAAGGACGCCGGAAGGCCGTTTGCACAAAAATGACCACTTTTGAGTCACTTTACCTAAATAATAAATACCACCTTAAAATCTTCGGAGAAAGTGCTGAAAGGGACCTTTTCTTTCAAATAAAAATTTTTTCTTTAAAAAAAGTATATATATTATGTCATCTTGGGAATAAATCACATTTAAATAAATGTGCAGTATGAGCACAATGCAAAATGAACCTTTTTCATTAATGAATAAAATCCCTTTGGAGTTACGCCTATGGTGGAATGACTTGGGTCAGGACGAACAAGACGAGGTCAAGAAATATTTGAAAGGTCTTTCCGGGTTGCTTGATATCATACCTCGGGGAGATATTATTCGAGCCTTGGTCACCTGCTGAGATCCCGCACACAATGTTCTCCATTTTTCGGACTTCGAGCTCACTCCGACACTAGAGGAGATTGCTAATTACATCGGTAAAAATGAGGTCCCTCTGAAAGATAAATATCCGATTGCTCCAAGAGCCATCACTGCTCATAGATTCCTGGATTCCTTGAAAATAGCCCGAAGCGTTGATAATGAGGAATTGATCCACGGGTTTTGCACTATGAATTTCATATACCATAGATATGGTCACAATGAAGGATATAACAACCCGACAAACAAACTCTGTAGTAAAGCAAACCGAGCTTAATGGGAGGAACATAGGCGTTTTGCTTTCATGGTGGCCTTTTTGGGTTTGATAATATTTCCAAGGAAAAATGGGAACATCGATATCAGAATTGCTGGGATTGTCAGTACCCTCCTCACAAAGGATAATGGTACTTTGGAACCTATGATAGTGGCCGATATCTTTCGTGCCCTCACAGCTTGTAAAGCTGGAGAAGATTTCTTTGAGGGATGCAACTTTCTATTACAAATATGGATTATCGAGAACTTATGCCATCGCCCTCAATTTCTGAGTTAAGGATCATCAGAAAAGACTTGCATAGAAGAATTCTACACAAGGATAAAAGGTGTCAAGTTGCTAGAGGGGTCTAAAGGTTGGATCACATATTTCCGATCTCGTACTGCCAGTCAAATAGAATGGGCATTCGGGTGGCTACCCGTCGATGAAATCATATACATGCCGGTAGAAGGATCGCACTTTCTTTTAATGGGGCTCAAAAGTATTCAACCTTACGCGCCATATCGAATGTTAAGGCAACTCGGAAGATATCAAATAGTGTCACGACCCGGATTTTCCCCCAACATCGGGATCGTGATGGCGCCTACTCGTGGTAGCTAGGCAAGCCACTGTATTTCATACTATCCTGATTTTAACACAATTTTAATTAAATAAATGCGGAATACTTTATCGAAATAGAAATAACTAATTACAAAGTGAAAATCATTCTGACATTCTCTACCTAAGACGTGGAGTCATCAAGTCACGAACTACTATGAAATACTACACATAAAAGTCTGAAGGAAATATAACATAATTCTGTTTGTCTCGGAACAAAGAGACTACAGCTAATAACATAAATAAAGAAAGAGACGCCGGGCCTGCGGACGTCTGCAAGCTACCTCGGTCTCAAATATGATCAACTCCCACGAAATCGATTTACTGCTGCTGCTGCTCCTGATCGTAACCTGGACCTGTGCAAAAATGCACGAAGTGTAATATCAGCACAACCGACCCCATGTGCTGGTAAGTGCCTGGCCTATCCCGGCGAAGTAGTGACAAGCCTAGGACCAGACACCCACATAAACCTGTGCAATTCAATATATATGTATACCACGGAATAACAAGAAATAACCAGGTAATAACACAATAAGGAATATCTCAAAGAATTCAACAATTAACAACAGTTAATAAATTCACAAGGAAAACAAAGTATAATGGAAACACAAGTAATATCAAGTCAAGGAATAGCAAGGAGTTGCACGGCATCACCCTTCGTGCTTTTACTCTCATCCTCACCAAATAAGCAAATAAAGTACACGGCATCACCCTTCGTGCTTTTACTCTCATCCTCACATCCATAGTACGGCATGATCCTTCGTACATGGTTCAATAACGAGGGCACGGCATGATCCTTCGTGCATAATCAATAAAACATGGCACGACATTAACCTTCGTGCATAAATCAATAAAACATGGCATGACATTAACCTTCGTGCATAATCAATAACAAGGCACGACATTAAGGGCAAAGAATGAAACAGTAATTCATAAATCGTCCCAACAAGGGCAATCAATAATCATCTTCACAACAAGTCCCAACAAGGGAGAACAATAACAATTCTACAACCCGGCAAGGGTTCAACAATTTATCTTCAAATATGTCTCGCTACAAGTATTATATGGATGCTCGTCACCACAGCCCATACACCGCACTCGATCACATAACACATAACACATAATCCTATTCCCTCAAGCTAGGATAGAACAAACACTTACCTCGAATGTTTATGAACAATTCAATCCGTGGAAATGTCTTTTTCTTTCAAATTTGGCTCCAATCCAATCGTATCTATACACAATTGATTTAATATCATCAATACTACTCAACAAACTAATTCTTAGGACCAAATACAACTTTTACAACATTCTGCCCGGAATAGTGAATTTCAACCCCGGGCCCACATGGTCGGAATTCGGGGTTAGGACCAAAATCCAGTTACCCATCCCCCCACGAGTTCATGTATATAATTTGTTTCAAAATCGGACCTCAATTCGAGGTCCAATTCCCCAATTTATGAAAACCCTATTTTCTAACAAAAACAAGAATTCTACCATGAAAATCTTTGATTTCTTATGAAAAACATGTTTAATGATGTTAGAAATTGAAAGAATTAAGTAAAAAGTGACTTACAATCGTTTTGATGAAGAAGAAATCCGTGAAGAATCGCAATTGGGTGTTTTTGTTTTGTAAAAATTGTAGAAATGACTGAAAATCGTGTTTTGAAGGTCTCTGTGTTCGCATTTGCGAACATGGGTTCGCAATTGCGAACCCCGACCAACTTCTGGAGTTTGAAAAATAAGCTAAGGCTGGGAAGTTCGCATTTGCGAACATTGGTTCGCATTTGCGATCACTGGCAGGTAAAGGGGTGTTCGCATTTGCGAACTAATGTTCGCATTTGCGAACACAGGCTGTATAAGGCAGTGTTCGCATTTGCGAACAACGGTTCACATTTGCGAACCAAGGCAGTATGGGGAATGTTCACATTTGCGAACATTTGTTCGCATTTGCGAACATAGGCAGGCTCTGGGGACTTTCGCAAATGCGAACAATTGTTCGCATTTGCGAACAAGGCTGGGTCAATGGGGCTTCGCATTTGCGATCAAGGTTCGCATTTGCGAGCCTTGCCTTACACTGTCCCCTTCGCAATTGCGAGAATTACTTCGCAATTGCGAAGCCAACAACTGGGTGAAAAACCAGCAGTGCAACATTTCAGAATTTAATCCAACGGCCTATCAAATCTTTACCCGAGCCCCCGGGCTCCAAACCAAACATGTACACAACCTCAAAAACACATTATGAACTTGTTCGTGCGATCACATCGCCCATATCACCTCGTTTTCATCAAATCAAGCCTCAAATTCATGATTTTCATACTTTTGGTTTTCAAAACTTTCAAACTTGGAACTCAAGGTCCAAAACATCTCAAACGACATCCGAATGTCACCAAACTTTACAGAAATCACATATATAATATTTAAGACTTGTACCGGGCGTCGGAACCAAAATACGAGCCCGATACCAAGGTCAATTAATTCATTTTCCTTTAACAATTACATCAAAAACAATTTCACATAAAAATTCATAACTTGGGCTCTAGGCCTCGGAATTCGACTCCGGACACATGTCCAAGTCCTATATTTTCCTACGGACCTCTCGGGACCATCCAATCTCGGGTCCGGATCCGTTTACCAAAAATGTTGACCGAAGTCAACCATATCAATATTAATATCATTTTTATCCAAATTTCTCATAGAATTCATATTTTCTATCACAAAATCTTTTCGGCTACATGCTCGGATCGTGCACGTAAATCGAGGCAACATAGAATGAGGTTTTCAAGGCCTCAGAAGGCTCGAAATTATTAATAAAATAAGTGATGACCCTTTGGGTCGTCACAATCTCCACCTCTAAAACAACCGTTCGTCCTCGAACGGACAAAAGAAAGAAGTACCGAGTCAGGAAACAAGTGTGGGTAACGGCTCCGCATATCAGACTCGGACTCCCAGGTCGATGCCTCAGGAGGCTGACCTCTCCACCGAACACGCACAGAAGGATAACTCTTCGACCTCAGCTGTCGAACCTGCCGGTCTAGAATAGCCACCGGCTCCTCCTCGTAAGATAGATCATTGTCCAATTGGACAGTACTGAAGTCTAACACATGTGTGGGATCGCTGTGGTATCTCCGAAGCATAGATACGTGAAAAACTGGATGCACGGCTGATAAGCTAGGCGGCAAAGCTAATCTGTAAGCCACCCCTCCCACTCTGTCTAAAATCTCAAATGGAAAAATATACCTAGGGCTGAGCTTGCCCTTCTTTCCGAACCTCATCACGCCCTTCATAGGCGACACTCGGAGCAATACTCGTTCACCAACCATGAAATCTACATTTCGAACCTTACGATCCGCATAAGTCTTCTGCCTGGACTGAGCTGAACGCAATCTCTCCTGAATAGTCTTGACCTTATCCAAGGCCTCCTGGACTAAGTCTGTACCTAACAACCGAGCCTCTCCCAGTTCAAACCACCCAACTGGTGATGGACATCGCCTACCATACAACGCCTCATACGGAGCCATTTGGATGCTAGATTGGTAACTGTTATTGTAGGCGAACTCTGCTAATGGCAGGAACCGGTCCCACGAGCCTCCGAAATCAATAACACGAGCTCGAAGCATGTCCTCGAGAATCCGAATAGTCCTCTCGACCGGCCATCCGTCCGAGGATGAAATGCTCTACTCAACTGAACCTGGGGTACCTAACTCCTCGCCGGACCGCTCTCCGGAACCGCGAGGTAAACTGCGTATCCCGATCGGAGATAATAGATGCGGCACTGGAGTGGAGACGAACAATCTCCCTAATGTAAACCTCCGCTAACCTCTCCGACGAGTAGGAGACGGATACCTGGAATAAAGTGTGCTGATTTGGTTAGCCTATCAACAATGACCCAAACAGCATCAAATTTCCTCCGAGTCAAAGGAAGTCCAGGAACGAAGTCCATAGTGATCCGCTCCCATTTCCACTCGGGAATTTCAATCCTCCGGAATACACCACCAGGTCTCCGGTGCTCATATTTCACCTGCCGACAATTTAGACACCGAGCGACATACGCAACGATATCTTTCTTCATTCTGCGCCACCAATAGTGTTACCATAAGTCCTGGTACATCTTCGCGGCGCCTGGGTGAATAGAATACCGCGAACCGTGGGCCTCTACTAAGATCAACTCTCGAATCCCTTCGACATTTGGCACACAAACTCGACCCTGCAATTTCAATACCCCATCATCATCTAGATTTACCTGTGTGGCACCTCCCCGCTGTACTGTATCTCTCAACTCACGCAAATGAGGATCATCAAATTGCCTCTCACGGATACGCTCTAATAAAGAAGAACGAGCGACCGTGCGGGCTAACACCCTGCTAGGCTCAGAAATGTCTAATCTCACGAACCGGTTGGCTAAGGCCTGAACATCTAGAGCTAATGGTCTCTGACTGACCGGAATATATGCAAGACTACCCATGCTGGCATACTTTCTACTCAATGCATCGGCCACCACATTGGCCTTACCCGGGTGATATAAGATAGTAACATCATAGTCTTTTAGCAACTCTAACCATCTCCGCTGTCGTAGATTCAACTCATTTTGCTTGAACAAGTACTGTAGGCTTTTGTGATCAGTGTACACCTCACATGTCACACCATATAGATAATGCCTCCAGATCTTTAAGGCATGAACCACTGCTGCTAACTCAAGATCATGAACTGGATAATTCTTCTCATGTATCTTTAACTGTCTCGAAGCATAAGCGATAACCTTACCATCCTGCATCAATACCGCTCCAAGCCCTGTACGAGATGCGTCACAATAAATTGTATAAGGCCCTGTACTTGTAGGTAGTATCAACACTGGTGCGGTGGTCAGGGCTGTCTTGAGCTTCTGAAAGCTCGCCTCACACTCCTCTGACCACCGAAACTGAACACCCTTCTGGGTCAACCTGGTCATCGGGGCTGCAATAGAAGAAAACCCCTCTACAAAACGATGGTAGTAACCTGCTAATCCCAAGAAACTCCGTATCTCAGTCACTGAAGCTGGTCGAGGCCAATTCTGGACTGCCTCAATCTTCTTTGGGTCTACCTGAATACCTTCCACTGATACAATGTGACCCAGAAATGCTACCGAACTCAGCCAGAACTCACATTTAGAAAATTTGGCATATAGTCGGTTATCTTTCAGAGTCTGAAGAACCACTTTGAGGTGCTGCCCGTGCTCTTCCTAGCTGCGGGAGTACACCAGGATGTCATCTATGAAGACTATCACGAACAGATCTAAGTAAGGCCTGAATACCCGATTCATCAACTCCATGAATGCTGCTGGGGCATTGGACAACCCGAAGGACATGACCAAGAACTCATAATGCCCATATCTAGAGCGAAAGGTCGTCTTAGGAATGTCAGCCGCCCTGATCTTCAGCTGATGGTAGCCTGACCTCAAGTCTATCTTAGAAAATACCCTCGCTCCCTGGAGCTGGTCAAACAAATCATCAATCCTCGGCAGTGGATATTTATTTTTGATAGTCACCTTGTTTAACTGTCGGTAATCAATACACATCCGCATCGAGCCATCCTTCTTCTTTACAAATAATACAGGTGCTCCCCGGGGGAAACACTGGGCCTGATAAAGCCCTTCTCAAGAAGGTCCTGCAACTGATCTTTCAACTCTTTTAGTTCCGGCGGGGCCATACGATAGGGTGGAATAGAGATGGGCCGAGTACCCGGTGCCAGATCAATACAGAAATCAATATCCCTGTCGGGTGGCATGCCCGGCAGGTCTGAAGGAAAAACCTCCGGAAACTCCCGTGCAATAGGGACTGAATCAATGGAAGGAACCTCTACGTTGGAATCACGAGCATAAGCCAGATAAGCTAGACACCCCTTCTCGACCATGCGTCGAGCCTTAACATAAGAAATAACAGTGCGAACGGAGTGGCTTGAGGTACCTTTCCACTCTAGTCGGGGTGATTCTAGCAAGGCTAAGGTCACCGTCTTAGCATGGCAATCAAGAATAGCATGGTATGGGGACAACCGGTCCATCCCCAATATGACATCAAAATCTACCATGTCCAAAAGCAACGGATCAACACGGGTCTCAAGACCCCCAAATATAACTACGCACGAACGATGCACCCGATCGACTACAATGGAGTCACCCACCGGTGTAGCCACATAAACTGGAATATCCAGAGCATAGCCGGGCACGACCAAATACGGTGCAAAGTAGGAAGACACATAGGAATATGTAGATCCGGGGTCAAATAATGCGAAGCACCTCCGCCACACACAAGAATAGTACTTGTAATCACGGCATCCGATGCCTCTCGCCTCGGCCTCGGCCGGTAAAGCATAGAATCGGGGATCCGCACCTCCCTCCCGAGCTGCGTCTCTAGGACGACCATCAACCGGCCGACCTCTACCTCCGGCTGGACGGTCTCCACCACTACGGTCTCGACCTCCACCTCTATAATCTCTACCCCCGCCTCCGGCTGGCCGGGCAGGTTGAGGGTCAGCTGGGGCCCGAATCATAGGATGAGGACCTCGCTGCCGAGAGTTGCCCGCTGCTAATGGGCAATTCTTGATAAAATGACCTAGGTCACCACAACCGTAGCAACTCTTAGACTAATAGGGCTGCTGGCCCTGACGACCCGAATGGCCTCCACGAATACTCTGAAGAGGCTGAGCATTAATAGGAGGCTGGTCTGAATAATGCCCACGAGAACCGCGATCACTTGGTCCACCCTGTGAAGCATGAAGGGCGGAATGAAAAGGCCTGGAAGACTGGCCTCTATCAAAGGATTCTCTGCCACCAGAGGAAGAACCACCAAACCTGCCTGAATGACGAGGCCTCTTATCTGAAGAATAACCGCCTCCCCTAGCAAGAGCCATCTCAACTCTGCGTGCCGCATTGGCTGCCTCCTGAAATGATATGTCACTCCCCACGCCCATAGCCATCTGGAGTCTAATCGGCCGATTAAGCCCATCTATAAACCTGCGGACCCTCTCCCGCTCCGTGGGAAGTATCACCACTGCATGACGAGCCAAATCGACAAATCTCGTCTCATACTGTGTAACCGTCATAGTGCCCTGATGGAGGCGCTCAAACTGCCTCCGAAGTAACATCCCGCTGAGTAGCAGGGAGAAACTTCTCCATAAATAGTTCCGCAAACTGATCCCATGATAAAGCTGGGGACCTTGCCGGTCGAGTCAAGCAATAATCTCTCCACCAAGTCTTGGCGGATCCTGCAAGCCTGAAGGTACAGAAGTCAACTCCGTTTGTCTCCACGATCCCCATAGTCTTGAGAATCTCATGGCAACCGAATAAAAAGTCCTGAGGATCCTCTGATGCGGCTCCACTGAATGTAGTGGTAAATAGCTTGGAGAACCGATCAAGTCTCCATAAGGAATCAGAAGTCATGGCCGCTCCATCTCCGGCATGAGCCGTGGTACTCGACTGAGTGGCCACAGCTGGCTGAACCACTGGTGCCTGAGGCTGAGGAACTACTGGCTCCGGAGTACGAGCAATAGGAGTCTGGGCCCCTCCTCCAGCCTGAGAAGCGGCTGGTGCAACTGATAATAAACCCGCTCTGGCAATGCTGTCCATAAATCCCGCTATTCCGACCAAAGCATCCCGGAGATCCGGGGTAAATAAAGCCTCTCCTGGGACCTGAGCTGGGCCCACTGGAGCTGCTGGAATCGGAACCTCCTCGTCAATCTCAATATGAGGCTCCACCTCCGGAGTAGCTGCCTGGGGCTGAGCTCTACCCCTACCACGGCCTCTGATACGGCCTTGGCCCCTGCCCCTCACGGGAGCTGCCTGGGGCTCGGGCTGCTGGTCAGCGGACGAAGAAGCGCGTGTCCTCACCATCTGCGAAAGGACAGAATAGAAATTCAATCGGTAATTGAGGAACAAGTCGCACGACAAGAAAGAACAAATGAGAGACTCTTTCCTAACTCAATAGACTCTGGAGGACAAGTACGGACGTCTCCGTACCTACCTCTCAAATTCTACTAAGCTTGTTCGTGAGTGGTGAGACCTATGTAACCTAGAGCTCGATACCAACTTGTCACGACCCGGATTTTCCCCCAACATCGGGATCGTGATGGCGCCTACTCGTGGTAGCTAGGCAAGCCACTCTATTCATACTATCCTGATTTTAACACAATTTTAATTAAATAAATGCGGAATACTTTATCGAAATAGAAATAACTAATTACAAAGTGAAAATCATTCGAAATTCTCTACCCAAGACGTGGAGTCACCAACTCACGAACTACTATGGAATACTACACATAAAAGTCCGAAGGAAATATAACATAATTCGTTTGTCTCGGAACAAAGAGACTACGACTAATAACATAAATAAAGAGAGAGACGCCGGGCCTGCGGACGTCCGCAAGCTACCTCGGTCTCAAATATGATTAGCTCCCACGCAATCGATTTACTACTGCTGCTCGCTCCCGATCGTAACCCGGACCTCTGTGCAAAAACGCACGAAGTGTAATATCAGACACATCCGACCCCATGTCGTTGGTAAGTGCCTGGCTCTATCCCGCGAAGTAGTGACAAGCCTAGGACCGGACACCCACATAAACCTCTGTGCAATTCAATATATATGTATACCACGGAATAACAAGAAATAACCAGGTAATAACACAATAAGGAATATCTCAAAGAATTCAACAATTAACAACCAGTTAATAAATTCCCAAGGAAAAACAAAGTATAATGTAAACACAAGTAATATCAATCCAAGAAATAGCAAGCAGTTGCACGGCATCACCCTTCGTGCTTTTACTCTCATCATCACTAAATAAGCAAATAAAGTACACGGCATCACCCTTCGTGCTTTTACTCTCATCCTCACATCCATAGTACGGCATGATCCTTCGTACATGGTTCAATAACAAGGCACGGCATGATCCTTCGTGCATAATCAATAAAACATGGCACGGCATTAACCTTCGTGCATAAATAAATAAACATGGCACGGCATCACCCTTCGTGCATTATCACTCTTCCTCACCCAAATAACAATCACAGTTAAGGGCAAAGAAAGAAACAGTAATTCATAAACCGTCCCAACAAGGGCAATCAATAATCATCTTCACAACAAGTCCCGACAAGGGAGAACAATAACAATTCATCTGTAATATATCTCAAAATAATCATTTTTCAACGACTCACGGTCATACTAGACGCCAGTGTATGGATGCTCGTCACCACAACCCATACACCGCACTCGATCACATAACACATAACACATAATCCTATTCCCTCAAGCTAGGATAGAACAAACACTTACCTCGAATGTTTATGAACAATTCAATCCGTGGAAATGTCTTTTTCTTTCAAATTTGGCTCCAATCCAATCGTATCTATACACAATTGATTTAATATCATCAATACTACTCAACAAACTAATTCTTAAGACCAAATACAACTTTTACAACATTCTGCCCGGAATAGTGAATTTCAACCCCGGGCCCACATGGTCGGAATTCGGGGTTAGGACCAAAATCCGGTTACCCGTCCCCCCATGAGTTCATGTATATAATTTGTTTCAAAATCGGACCTCAATTCGAGGTCCAATTCCCCAATTTATGAAAAACCCTATTTTCTAACAAAAATAAGAATTCTACCATGAAAATCTTTGATTTCTTATGAAAAACATGTTTAATGATGTTAGGAATTGAAAGAATTAAGTAAAAAGTGACTTACAATCGTTTTGATGAAGAAGAAATCCGTGAAGAATCGCAATTGGGTGTTTTTGTTTTGTAAAAATTGAAGAAATGACTGAAAATCGTATTTTAAAGGTCTCTGTGTTCGCATTTGCGAACATGGGTTCGCAATTGCGAACCCCGACCAACTTCTGGAGTTTGAAAAATAAGCTAAGGCTGGGAAGTTCGCATTTGCGAACATTGGTTCGCATTTGCGATCACTGGCAGGTAAAGGGGTGTTCGCATTTGCGAACTAATGTTCGCATTTGCGAACACAGGCTGTATAAGGCAGTGTTCGCATTTGCGAACAACGGTTCGCATTTGCGAACCAAGGCAGTATGGGGAATGTTCGCATTTGCGAACATTTGTTCGCATTTGCGAACACAGGCAGGCTCTGGGGACTTTCGCAAATGCGAACAATTGTTCGCATTTGCGAACAAGGCTGGGTCAATGGGGCTTTGCATTTGCGATCAAGGTCGCATTTGTGAGCCTTGCCCTACACTGTCCCCTTCGCAATTGCGAGAATTACTTCGCAATTGCGAAGCCAACAGCTGGGTGAAAAACCAGCAGTGCAAAAATTCAGAATTTCATCCAACGGCCTATCAAATCTTTACCCGAGCCCCCGGGCTCCAAACCAAACATGTACACAACCTCAAAAACACATTATGAACTTGTTCGTGCGATCACATCGCCCATATCACCTCGTTTTCATCAAATCAAGCCTCAAATTCATGATTTTCATACTTTTGGTTTTCAAAACTTTCAAACTTGGAACTTAAGGTCCAAAACATCTCAAACGACATCCGAATGTCACCAAACTTTACAGAACTCACATATATAATATTTAAGACTTGTACCGGGCGTCGGAACCAAAATACGAGCCCGATACCAAGGTCAATTAATTCATTTTCCTTTAACAATTACATCAAAAACAATTTCACATAAAAATTCATAACTTGGGCTCTAGGCCTCGGAATTCGACTCGGACGCATGTCCAAGTCCCATATTTTCCTACGGACCTCTCGGGACCATCCAATCTCGAGTCCGGATCCGTTTACCAAAAATGTTGACCGAAGTCAACCATATCAATATTAATATCATTTTTATCCAAATTTCTCATAGAATTCATATTTTCTATCACAAAATCTTTCCGGCTACATGCGCGGATCGTGCACGTAAATCGAGGCAACATAGAATGAGGTTTTCAAGGCGTCAGAAGCTCGAAATGATTAATTAAATAAGTGATGACCCTTTGGGTCGTCACAAATAGTGCCAAAAGATGGAGATCTCAGCATATTGAGTGTCAATGCCTGAAAGTGGACACTTGTGTAGGGGATCGAGCCAGAGGTGAAGTGTCACCCAGTTACTTCGCATGGTACGAAAGAGATTATGAGCATGAAAGACCAATGAAGAGACCTCACATCCAGGAATTTACCGAGCTATCAAAAGAGCAATGGGATTGGTTGGCTAAAGAGAATGAATATCGAGCCAAAATCAGTATGCTACAAAAGCAGGTTCAAGACCTGAAGTTCAAAAATAGCTTACAAACAGTGGCCGATGAGGGTGAAAAGAAGCAATTGATTAAGGAAAATGAGGCATTGAAAGCTCAAATTCTGAAAATGAGAACAGCAATTGAAACCCCTATTCGACATGCCCGGGATGAAAAACTAATTGATAATTTGTGGCGAAAGGTGAACGATTACAGTTTTGACTTGGATAAAGCTGAAAAAGAGTTAACTGGGGTTCGGAAGCAATTAGCTAGAAATGCTGAAGAAAGGGCTCGTATGATCCAACAATTGAAAGAAGAACATAATATTGAAGTTGCTCGATTAAGGAAAAAGATTGTCACTGCCGAGGTCAAGAGTAGCAAACAGGTAAAAGAGTTTGACATGGAAAGGGAACACTGCTATATGGCCATGGCCCGGTTAGAAATTGAACTGTAGCAGCTTCAAAAGAAAAGCCAACTGACTCTGGATGCTCGTGCCGAACAAATAGGGAGGTTACTCCAAGAGAAAGGAATGATTAGAGAAAGAATTGTCGGCATTTCTCACTATATCTCTCAAAAATGCCAGATATGCGAAGATATGACCCAAACCACATTTGTCGCCTCAGCAATGATATTTGTAAAGCAAATAATGAGAGATTTGGATAAACTCCAAAGAGGACTTGCATATAGGCCCGCGGCGAGACCGAACGATGTCCCGCGGGCACTAGGATCTTTAATGTATTCTTAGGATATGCATTTTGAGTTTGTATTTTTATTTCTGCATTATTATTAGAAGGTTGTAGCACAATTATCATTAGAGTATTATCTTTGTAGTCAATGATTGGTTATTAATGAAGTTAAAAATCTCCAAATTTGTCTTTAATATTATATTTCTTTAAATAATTATACGGTGGGAAAATATGTAGAACCGATTAACGAAAAATGAAAAAGGAGAAAATAAAAAGAGAGAATGAAAAGTGAAAAAAAAAGAACGTCTGTGGTAATAAAAACATAAAGGAAAAGAAAAGTTGAAAATAAAAATTGGCAAATCAAGTAAAAACAACAAGGCCGAGATGACGCATATTGCTAGGAAAAATTGTGTTCTTAATCTATAATTTTGACCCGTTATGGCCTAACCACTAACAAGTTTTGTCGTTGTTGAGTAACAGATAGGTGGTTAGTAACTGGAATTCTGGCAACCCACCATTACAACACCAGTTCCAAGAATATGACAAAGGCAATTACTCAGGAAAATGAAGCAACAGTTATAGATCTAGTATAGAAAGATGAGGTAGTGGACGTGAACAATATGAAAGAGGAGATGTATAAGCTCAAACAACAAATGGCCGAGATGTACCAGGCTTGGGCGAAGGGATAACCTTTACCCATATACCCGGCCAATCCCACATACATCCCTCCACCCGTCCAAGCACAGGACCCACCCACCGTAAACTCATCCTCCACTTATCCCACATACCCACCTTACTATGCAACCACATCACAAACACCACCTTCCCGAATCTCAAAACAAATTCCGCCACCACCACCACATGTTGCTCCTGTATATGTGGCCCCACCACCAGCCACCTTGCATAAATCATCCAGCGAACCATTATTCCATCTCCAAGACAATCATTATTATCCCCAGGAACCTACTTTCCGATAGCACAATTCCTATACCCCTCTCATTGACATGGCTGAAAAGAAAAACCACCTAAAAATCCTGAGCAGGAAGAGATGGCGAGAAAAATGAAAAGCCTCGAGCAATCATTCCGTAACATGTAAGGCTTGGGTGGTCAAGTAAACGTAGCTTACAAGGATTTATGTCTATTCCCTGAAGTGCAGCTGCTAGCAGGATTTAAGCTGCCGAAATTCGATTTATATGATGGTCACGGCGATCCGGTAGCACATTTAAGGGGCTTCTGCAGAAAGATGCGCAGAGCCGATGGGAAAGATGAGTTGATCATGGTTTACTTTAGCCAAAGTCTTAGTGGTTCATCTCTCGAATGGTATACTAGGCAAGACCATACAAGGTGGTTTATTTAGGATGACCTGGCTCAGTCATTTGCAAATCATTTCCAGTACAATTTGGAAATTGTTGCTAATAGGCTGACACTGACAAAGATGGAGGAAACGCCGGGAGAAAGTTTTCGAGAATATGGCTTTAGGTGGAGAGAGCAAGCTTCTCGGTAGACCCACCTATGAATGAGGGAGATGGTAGACTATTTTCTGCAAGATTTGGAACCAACGTATTATGGGCATTTAGTATCCGCCATTGGGAAAACATTCAACAAGGTAGTTAAAAGGGGAAACTTGGTTGAGGAAGGGTTAAGATCAAAGAAAATTATGAGCTATTCAGCCATAAAAGCTACGAACCAGGCCATCCAAACATGCACATATGGAGCTCTTGGGAAAAAGAAGAAGGAAGAGGTGGCAGTCGTAGAAGGGAGGTCTTGGTCCAGGAGTCCCAACCATACTATCATCAGCCTCGCCCATATCAACCCTACCCACCAATACCATCTGGCCCACCACAACACTATTACCCTCCTCCTGTTCCACAATTTTTTGTACATCACGCTCAAACCTACCCAAAACCCTCTAATCCATGGCGAACTCCAGCACCTCAAAATATTTACCACACTCAGAACACATACCCACCGTCCAAAACATATAAAAATCTTGGTGGAACAAGTTTCCGCCCAAATCCTGGAGTCAAGAATGACACGACCCAAAGGAAGAAAACATTTACTCCATTGGGTGAGTCATACACTAGTCTTTTCCACAGGCCGAGACAACTCGGGATGTTGAACCCCATAGAACCCAACATCCCTAATCCACCACTGAGGAACCTGGACCAATCTGTTAATTGTGAATATTGTTCAGAAGCCCAGGGCATGACATTGAAAAATATTGGCATCTAAAGATTGCAATACAGGAACTTATCGATTTTAGAAGAATTGAAGTCCAGGCTCCCAAGACTTCTAATATAACACAGAACCCTCTACCTGTGCACCACGAGACCCACATGATAGAAGTTATACAAGGGGGAGATTGCAGGAAGCCCTCTCAGGCTGTAATGATGATCAAGGCGAGTGGAAGCAAGGCAAAGGAGAAATCCATAAGCGAGAAAATACTAATCAAGCCATTTGTGAACAATCCAGCAGTAGCAGAACCAGAGCCAGTGAAAGTGACAGTGCCCGAAGTAAATGTAAAGCCTGTATTGACTGTAAAAGGAGTGCAGCTAGAGCCGGTCATTATCAAGCCGGTTACTTAAATGCCTATAGTAAATACCAAAACTGTGCCGTGGAACTATAGCAAGGTGACTGTCATGTAGAGGAAATGATATCAAGGATGAGATTTTTGAAACCCACGGTTTGACTAGGTCAAGGAGATGTGTTGCTCCCGATGAACTAAGAAAAGCAAAAATTACCAGAGATAATCCGGCCAATGTAAAGAAAGTTGTCACTGAAGAAGATGCCGAGGAATTTTTGAAGAAAATGAAAGCTCAGGATTATTCTATTATTGAGCAGCTGAGGAAAATGCCAGCGCAGTTATCCTTGCTGTCTTTGTTGATTCCTTTTGATGAACACCGTAATTCGTTAATAAAATCTTGAACGAGGCCCATGTATCGAAAAGATTACAGTAAGTTACTTGGAAAATATCATAAATAAAATCTTCAAGGTAAATAGAATAACATTTCAGATGATGAACTGCCAATGATGGGAACGGAGCACAACATGGCATTATATCTTACGGTAAAATGTGAGGAGTCGGTAGTGACCCGCCTGTTGGTTGATAATGGGTCAAGTGCCAATATATGCCCTTTATCTACTCTGGGAAAGCTTAAGATTGATCATGAAAGAATCCATAATAACATCATATGCGTAAGAGGATTTAACAAAGGTAGGAAAAACACTGTCAGAGACATCATATTGGAGCTTACTATTGGACCAGTAGAGTTTACTATGGAGTTTCAAGTCCTGGACGTTACCATAACCTACAATCTCCTACTAGGACGGCCATGGATTCATGCGGCAAATGATGTACCTTCCTCACTCCATCAAATGGTGAAATTCGAATGGGATCGTCAAGAAATAGTGGTTCACAGTGAAGATAATTCTTGCAATATCATCATGCCGTTTGAAGAAGTTGAGGGTGATAAAGGCCCCTAGGTATACCAAGCGGTAGACACTATATCCGTGGATAAAATATCTGAAGGTGAAAACACTCTGGTACCCAAGATAGCTTCTGGATCAGTTATGGTTGCTACGGAGATGTTAAAAATGGGTTTCTCCTTGGGAAAGGTTTAGGAGCTGCACTACAAGGAATAACACAGCCAGTATCTCTTCCAGGAATCATTGACTCTTTTTGGTTGGGTTTTAAGCCAACCATTGCCGACATAGAAAGAGCCCAAAAACTAAAAAAGAAATGTTGGACCCTCCCTAAGCCTATCCCTAAACTCCCTCATTCATTCAACAAGCCTGGTACAAAAAAGTATCCAGCAACGGTCATGCCCAGCCTAGCAGAGATAAGACCAGATAGGGAGCTGCTGGAAAGATTTGAGAAGTTGTTTGAAGATGTGAGAGGAAACTGAGGGCACAAGTAAAAAGGATGTCCAGTTTGTTGGATCCCAGATCAAGCTGAATAACTGGGAAGCTACACCTCTTCCAACTAGAAGGGAGTTGTGCTAGTTAGATTTGATGTTTCATTTCAAAATCTATGTTATTTTCAAGGCTGTAATACAAATTCCATGATCCGTCCAGTCGGACATGTCAAATTATCTTTTGACATATTAATGAAATGCAATTTCTTTCTTCCTCCATTTCTAATAGTCATATCTTATTTTCATTTCTTTTCTTGTATAGTTCGTTTTATGCTGATTTCCATGATATGTCATGCATAAGGAACCCCGGACCAGTCTTGATAATCAAATATTAATATAAGAAATTGAATACAATAATGAAGTGGAGTATGATGAGGAGGAAGTTTTGGAAGAAATTAGTAAAGATTTAAACCAATATGAGGAGAAACCTAAACCAAACTTGAATGAGACGGAGTCCATTAATTTGGGGAAAGAGGAAAACATTCGGGAAACAAAGATAAGTGTTCATTTGGAATCCTCACTCAGAGGGGACTTGATAAAGTTACTGCACGAATACAAAGACATATTTGCATGGTCATATGACGACATGCCGGGGCTAACTACTGATTTGGTGGT
This sequence comes from Nicotiana noctiflora, assembly GCA_032618575.1. Lineage (NCBI taxonomy): Eukaryota > Viridiplantae > Streptophyta > Magnoliopsida > Solanales > Solanaceae > Nicotiana > Nicotiana noctiflora. The sequence continues at coordinate 242,284 of JASVEL010012935.1, forward strand.
ACATAAGTGCCTACTTATTCAGAATGCCCACCCATCAAGCAAAAATTTAGAAAGCTCAAGACAAATATTAGCATTAAAATAAAAGAGGAAGTCAACAAACAATTTGAGGCAAAGGTCATACAGGTCACCTAATATCCCACCTGGTTAGCCAATATTATACCTGTTCTGAAGAAAAACGGAAAAACCAGAGTGTGTGTTGATTATCGAGACCTCAACAAAGCAAGTCTGAAAGATAATTTTCAATTGCCAAATATCCACATACTAAATGACAATTCTGCCAAACATAAGATTGGGTCTTTTATGGATTGCTATGCGGGTTATCATCAGATCCTGATGGACAAAGAAGATGCAGAAAAGACAACATTTATTACGCCTTGGGGAACATATTGTTATAGAGTAATGCCACTTGGACTGAAAATGCTGGAGCCATGTATATGAGGGCAATGACTACCATGTTTCATGACATGATACATCGAGAAATTGAAGTTTATGTGGATGATGTCATTATCAAGTCCAGGAAGCAATACGATCATGTTAAAGACTTGAGGAAGTTTTTTCAGAGGCTTTGGAGATACAATCTAAAGCTCAATCCAGCAAAATGTGCTTTTGGGGTACCATCAGGGAAATTATTGGGGTTTGGGTAAGTTAGTGTGGTATTGAATTGGACCCATCCAATATCAAAGCTATTCAGGAGTTGCCTCCTCCAAAGAGCAAGAAAGATGTGATAAGTTTGTTGGGCAGATTAAATTACATTAGCAGATTTATTGCCCAACTTACGTCAACTTGTGAGCCTAATTTCAAATTACTAAAGAAAGATGTTGTTGTAAAATGGACTGATGAAAGTCATGCTGAATTTGATAAAATCAAGGAATTTCTGGCCAATCTGCCTGTATTGGTTCCTCCAGAACTCGGGAGACCCTTGATCCTCTATTTGACAGTATTGGATAATTCCTTCGGCTGTGTACTGGGGCAACATGACGAAACAGGAAAGAAGGAACAAGCAATTTACTATCTTAGTAAGAAATTCACATCTTACGAGGTGAAGTATACTCAGGTGGAAAGAACATGTTGTGCTTTGACCTGGGTAGCACAGAAATTAAAGCACTACTTGTCGGCTTATACCACATATCTCATATCTCGTTTGGACCCGTTGAAGTACATCTTTCAGAAGCCTATGCCCACAGGGAGGCTTGCTAAAAGGCAAATTCTGCTCACACAATTCGATACTGTTTATGTAACCTGCACTACAATGAAAGCACAAGCAATTGCCGACCACTTAGCAGAAAATCCAGTTGATGATGAGTATGAGCCACTGGAAACATATTTCCCTGATGAGGAAGCAATGAATATTGAAGAATTGGAATAAGACGAAAAGCCGGGTTGGAAGTTATATTTTGATGGGGCTGTTAATAACAAAGGTGTCGGAATTGGAGCTATGCTTATTTCAGAAACGGGTCAGCATTACCCTGTTACCGCTCAACTCCGCTTTTTCTATACTAATGATATGGCCGAATATGAAGTGTGTATATTAGGATTAAGAATGGCGATAGGCATAGATGTTCAAGAGATTTTGGTCATAGGTGACTCAGATATTTTGATATATCAAATTCAAAGAGAATGGGAGACACGGGATTTGAAACTCATACCATACCGATAGTGGCTACATGAATTATATCAATGGTTTCAATCCATAGAATTTAAACATATCCCAAGAATGCACAATGAAGTTGCTGATGCTCTGCCCACTCTAGCATCTATGTTACACCACCCGGATAAGGCTTATGTGGATGCATTACAAATTCAAGTCCATAATCAGAATGCTTATTATCATACAGTAGAAGAGGAACTTGATGGCGAACCATGGTTCCATGATATCGAAGAGTATCTCAGAATGGGGGTATATCTGGCACAAGAAAAGAGCCATAAGACGATTGGCGAGTGGATTCTTCTTTAGTGGAGGGGTTTTGTACAAAAGGACCCCGGATTTGGGTTTGTTAAGATGTATAGATGCAAAACAGGCTACTACAATCATGACTGAGGTACACGCAGGAGCCTGTGGACCCCACATGAGTGGGTATGTACTAGCAAAGAAAATACTCAGGGGTGGATATTACTGGCTCACTATGGAATGATATTGTATCAAATATGTGCAAAAATGTCATCAGTGCCAGATACATGGGGATTTGATTCATTCTCTCCCATATGAATTGCATACGATGTCGGCACCATGGTCTTTCATTGCTTGGGGCATGGATGTCATTGGTCCGATAGAGCCAGCAGCATCTAATGATCCGAACAACATTTTGACTTGATCTCGAAAGGGTACGTAGGTAGCCTCACTGAGGTTCAGTCATAACAAAAATAAAGTCCAAGGTTCCCAAAAAATTAAAATTAGGGCAGAAGTTATGATCATTATGGAGAATGTGATTCCAAAAGTTGTAATTTTGAAACCCAAGATGGAAAATCTGAGCCTTTATATCTTTCTTTCTAAAAACCCATCCAAAAGCCACATTACGGTCCAAAGAAAGACCTTCTGATCAATTTCAAGAAAGGGCAGTGCAAGCAGGTGAAAAAGGCAGGTTACAGACAATACTCGAGTATTTGAAGATGAAGAAAATAATAAAATGAGAGAGTCTTACTGGTGAAAACCCTCACGGGCACCGTAAGGCTACGTGAGTTGAGAGAAATGAAATGAGAGAATCTTACTGGTGAAAAACCTTACGGGCACTATAAGGCGACGTGAGCTGAGAGAAATAAAATGAGAGAGTCTTATTGGTGAAAACCTTCACAGGCACCATAAGGCGAAAGTAAGAAAGCATTTTGTAAGAAGAAAGCAAGCAAAACAAGCAAAGTTTGGGTCAATCGAAATTTGAAGGGAGAAGTAAAAGTTGGAAAGTGATAGTTGATTTGGTTGGACAGACTGGGTCGATTAGCCCGAATGCATGGCAAGGAATCAGCCTTCCCACTCAAATAAGTCTCATCCTTTTATTTTGAAAATATTCCTACCCTCAAAAACTTCGGGGTCATTGCATTTCAATTTCCTTTTCTTGAAATCTGTCTACAAGAGATTGTCTGTTGTGAGCTAATTACCAGCTTCTCAGTTGTATGACACAATGAGATTAGGGTCCATCAAAGGACGGGGGTAAACATATAGTCGGAAGAAAGTAAAAGGAGAAACAACAAGAGAGTCACAAAGAAAGTTGGGTTCAGAGAATTGTTGGAAAACAGCCAGAAGTTACAGCAAGGCAGTACAAAAGCAAGATGAAACAAATTCAAAAGTATAAGTAAGGTTAACAAGAATTCCAGCGGCTAACCACCATTTTATACTAACAAATTGTTCATTGATTAGAATAGGGACAAAAGATACAAATTTTTACTAATCACTTTAAAGTGAATGTGACCAATGTGGATAAACCATGGAGCGCAAAAGTTCGGCAATTAGGCACCCACATGGATAATAAGGGGAGTATTACCTTTTATTACACCCAATTGTCAAACCGAGATAGAAATTTTTCCTTCGTCTTAGTTTTTTGCAATAAGGTGCCCCCCTTAGATAACAAGGGAATATTTTTCAAGTTTTTCGCAATCAGGCGCCCACCTGAATAACAAGGAAATATTTTTCAAATTTTCGTAATCAAGCGCCCACCTGGATAACAAGGGAATATTTTTTAAGTTTTTTGCAATCAGACGCCCACCTGGATAACAAGGGAATATTTTTCAAATTTTTTGCAATCAGACGCCCACCTGGATAACAAGGGAATATTTTTCAAATTTTTTGCAATCAGGTGCCCACCTGGATAACAAGGGAATATTTTTCAAAGTTTTTCGCAATCAGGCGTTCACCTGGATAACAAGAGAATATTTTTTAAGTTTTTCGTAATCAGGTTCCCACCTAGATAACAAGGGAATATTTTTCAAGTTTTTTGCAATCAGGCGCCCACCTGGATAACCATGGAATATTTTTCAAGTTTTTCACAATAAGGCGCCTACCTGGATAACAAGGGAATATTTTCAAGTTTTTCGTAATCAGGCGCCCACCTGGATAACAAGGGAATATTTTTCAAGTTTTTTGCAATTAGGCGCCCACCTGGATAACAAGGAAATCTTTTTTTATGTTTTTCGCAATCAGGCGCCCACCTGGATAACAAGGGAATATTTTTTTATGTTTTTCGCAATCAGGCGCCCACCTGGATAATAATGGAATATTTTTCAAGTTTTTGGCAATCAGGCGCCAACCTGGATAACATGGGAATAATTTTCAAGTTTTTCGCAATCAGGCGCCCACCCGGATAACAGGGGAATATTTTTCAAGTTTTTTGTAATCAAGCGCCCACCTGGATAACAAAGGGAATATTTTTCAAGTTTTTTGCAATCAGGCACCCACCTGGATAACAAGGGAATATTTTTTAAGTTTTCAGAATTAGGCGCCCACCTAGATAACAAGGGAATATTTTTCAAGTTTTTCGCAATCAGGCGCCCACCTGGATAACAATGGAATTTTTTTTAAGTTTTTTGTAATCAGACGTCCACCTGAATAACAAGGGAATATTTTCAAGTTTTTTGCAATCAGGCGCCCACCTGGATAACAAGGGAATATTTTTCAAGTTTTTCGCTATCAGGCGCCTACCTGGATAACAAGGGAATATTTTTTTATGTTTTTCGCAATCAGGCGCCCACCTGGATAACAAGGGAATATTTTTCAAGTTTTTCGTAATCAGCACCCAGCTAGATAACAAGAGAATATTTTTCAAGTTTTTGCAATCAGGCGCCCACCTGGATAACAAGAAAATATTTTTCAAGTTTTTCGCAATCAGACACCCACCTGGATAACAAGGGAATATTTATTTTTTAAGTTTTTCGCACTCATGCGCCCACCTGGATAACAAGTGAATATTTTTCAAGTTTTTCGTAATCAGGCGCCCACCTGTATAACAAGGGAATATTTTTCAAGTTTCTTTTGCAATCAGCCGCCCACCTAAATAACAAAGGGATATTTTTCAAGTTGAAATTATTCTTTTTAAAGCTGACATTTAATAGCATGATATATCTAAGCCCCATACTGGGGCAGAAAGTTTTTCTTTGTTTTAATAGTAAGCAGGCACCCACCTGAAGAACACGGGAATACTTTTCAAGTTTTGCAAGCAGGCACCCACCTGAAGAATAAGGGAATACATTTAAAGCAAGTTGCAAGCAAAAGTCCTCTCGAAGCATGGATACAATCAAAAATTATGCAAGATACAAATGAAACACAAGAACCAGATGGAAGATATAGCTAGGATTTGTAAACCATAGAGCATAATTTAGCCTAGTTTCTTTTATGTTTGCCACGGTGTAATAAGGAGATCAGCAGGAAGCAATAACGAGTAACAGCAATAGAGTCACAACTCTCTGGTAGTTTTTTAAATACCAGATATTCCAGAACTACACTGACCTGATTCCTGTTTAGCCCAGGATATGTAGGAAATCCTTGAAGCAAGATGCAGTCAAAACTTTCAAAAATGCTTCACACGGAATATGCGAATGGAAAAAAATCCCTCATTACTGCTCACTTGTCTTTGCACCAAAACTCTTGCGTGCTCCCGAGCAAAGAGGGGCAGCTGTGAGCACGTGATTTTTGCCCCAAGCTAATTACTCTAAAAATATATAAAAATGATTTTTGTGTGAAACTTGTTGATCATTGTGTAGAATACCAGTGTTTGTTTTTTGAAAATAAAGCAAAGAAAATTAAAATAAAATACATTTTTGTATTAGTTAGAAAATACCAAAAATACAAGAAAATTACTCTTAATTCTAGAAAAATCAGAAAAAACAAAAAAATACAAAGAGATAATGAATTCAGTAGTAATACAAAAATACGTAAAAATAATAATAAAAAAGAAATATAATACGAATTTACAAGAAACTACAAATAGAAATAAAAGAAAATACAAAAAAAAATACCAAATACATAAGGCCCAAGTACACTATACACAGGCCAGGCCCAAAAAATAAAAGACCGGCTTGCCTGTATAAAAAATCAAACGACACCGTATGAAAGAAATAAATCTGGACCGATGATCAATTGATCAAACAGCCCAGGAATGGCGGTTGTTTAACAAATAAAACGACACCGTTCTTAGGAAATAATCAGGACCGTTCATTGGGTTAATCTAACAGACGAAGTTAAAAGCCTCATTTAACCATACGCCGTCGTTTGACAGCAAATGAATCCTGGCCCTTCAATCCAGCTTCATCTAATGGTTGGGAATCATCCTCACGTTTTAATCTATCAATACATTTAACGTGTATTGTATTCATTTCCCTGTTACCTTCTTTCCCATCAGAAACCCTAGCCGCCCTTATCTTCCTTCTTCCTCTCACCTGGGCCACCAGAACCCTACCGGTGGTTCAATTCCAGTCTTCTTTTCCGTTCAAATTCACACCTCTGAACCTATTCCTCCTCCTCTTTCACCCCATCACCTTAGTTTCGGCCAAAAACCTCTCCTTCATCTCAAATCTTGAAATAACAAGTCGCCAGAACCCTAGCCGGCGACCACCACCTTTTGAATCACCCTTCACCATTAACACCCCTGAACCACCCTGAACCCCTCTTTCACCCCATCTACCTGCTTTCCTTTGAATTTAACTCAAATCCTTTGAATCCTGAAAAGTATCCTGCCGGAACCCTACTCTGGCAGATATGCTTTACCCAAAAGTTACCCCCTTAAACCCTAGTCTCATAACCAAGATATTTTCACAAAAAATAAGACTCGAAGAGTTTGTTTAATAAAGAAAATAGTCTGAGGGCCTTCTAAATGCCGGAAAATCAAGAATAAGAAAGAAAATGAAGAAAAAGTAGAAAAGAAGAAAGAAATAAAGAAAAAGAAAAGAAAAAGACACACGTAAAAGCTAAGTATCCCAAAAACCCTAATTTTTCTCTACTGTGTATATCTGTTTCTGTTCATCTTTGTTATCTGTCAATTTCCTGCTAATCTGAGTCTGTTGCATGCTCAAAGTTCTCCTTGTTTGTACAATGAAATCAACTATGAGTTCACATGCTATAAGATTTTCTTCTGATTAAGTCACTAGTTGAATTACATGCTTTATAGCCACTTAGGGTTTTTACTCGATAGATCTAGATTCCTTATTGAGTGTTCTGTTAATTGGATTCAACCCATTATCAATTTGTTCCTCTGAGTCCTGTTAATTGAGTGTTTAATCATAATATGGCTATATATGTAAGAATGTCTAATGCTGGTTATCATCGCAATGTAATTTTGACTTTTCATTCTTCTGAATTTCTGATTAATTGATTAATTAGTCCTATTAAGGCTATGTTTTTAAGATTGTCTAAATGTTGGTCATTTCTGCAACTAAGACTTTATTACTTAGTCTTAAGTTGACTATAATTGAAAGACTATTTAGTTGTGGCTAATTGTGTAATCCAATTTTGACTTTGACCTTCAAAGGTCTGATTGGTTAAAGGATAGTCGGGTAAATAGAATAAAGCATAAGGGTTAAATTGGGAAGGGATAATTGGTGATTCTGTAATCAAACAAAAGAGGTAGTGGTATAAAAGGCAAAGCTGCCAGGTTCTTATGTAATTAGTTAAGTATTAAAGGGTATTCTAGGCATAACTAAAGGGTAAATAGGTAGAAAACACTAGCAAGTGAGGGTAATAAAGGCATTTACGCCTAAATGGAATAATGTGGAATACCCTAGAACCTTCTAGCAGGGGTTCAAGTGTATTCACGGTTAATTCACATATACCGAACTGAAAAAATTGAAAAAGTAAGTGGTGGGAAATCTGAATATCTAATTCAAATTTTCCTCCCATTTTTACTCTATAAATAGGCCCTTTAGGCTATATTAAAAGGGGTTCAGAACTCTTGAAATCTAGAAATACACTGAAAATATTGCTATTATTTCATTGCTGTTGTTCGAGTGATATTTTGGATTTCTGATCACTGTTCTTCATTATTTGGTTGAATTCATTGGGTCTTCTACTCTGAAATCGAGCTTATTGCTATGTTATATTCCATTCATTATTGTTGTTACTTGGATTGCTGCCTATTGCTGATCTTCCTGGATTTCTACTTCCTTAGAACTCATCTTTTTTCTCTCAATTTGACCAGGTACACTCCTGATCTTCGAGGATGTAATTAACGTTGTGAAGATATGAAATCATCAGTAGTTTTCTAATTAATTTTTATTCTGTTCATATTTTAGCTATAAAATGCCTTAGACGTATGTAATTTGTTTGGAAATTATGTGTATAATTAGGACTATGGACTGTTGGACTACAGATCTGGGTTAATCATTTCTTGAAACAGTTAGATTAGATATGCATGTAGAAGTTACACGAGTAGATTAGTAAAAAATAAGTTACCTAGATTATAGATTAGAAATTTTATTAAAAGCCTGTTAAATTGAGACTTTCAGATATTCTTTGTTATTAACTCATAAAATGTAATAAAAATGCATTTGTTAATATAATTTCCGCATCAACAGTTGATAATTTGAAAAGTATGAGTTAAATTAGATTTAAATATCGTTCTGGGTTGTTTAAACTAGTTTGATTATAAATTCACGTTGAAATTCAGTAGTAATATATAAAACAGGAATCCAAAATATATGAATAAAATTCAGGACTTAAATCAAATACGCTAACTATAGATCTAGTTTGACGTTTCTGATCTAGTATAATGATAAGGTAATTATGCACCTGAATATGTAGGTACCTCGACTGATAAAAATACGTAAATCATACTTAATTAGTCTGCTAACTGAAAAGTAGTATCCAAATACAATTAGTGTTAATATTTCAGGTTAATTTTGACATTAACTGTGATTAATTCATTAAAAATGTTTTAACATGCTTTGGATCCATTAATGATTTGGGCCTGGTTACAAAAAGAGGCCCAGATTCAATCACTATGGCCTATGATCCTGAGTGCAACAGATATGATAATATGAATTGGGCTCTAATTAGCCCTATGCACCATTGTGCATTTCCTCTGTTAGTCTGAATTCCAGGCCCACAACATGTAACGGCCTGGATGTGAGTGAAATAGCAATTAAAATTATAATTAGATAGTATTAAATGGTTATCTTATATAAGGCAAAAACAATAATAGAAAATATAGTACATAATAGGTTTGACCCTTAAAATGAAATGAGATGATCCTCGTTATAGGCAAAACGCATGGGGGCCCTCAATAAAATCTTTTAGTCTCGGAAGGATCGTCTAGCTAATTCCACGATCTTTCCCGAAGTAATAAAGAATAGACACCATTAGGCACAATTTTAATATACATTCTTATGAACGGATGCACATTTATGTGACCCAAATCTTACTCCTAACGAAGTTAAAATATATCCAAAGCCACAGGCGTACTGGTACGGTGTGGTCAAAGATGCATTTTCACGACGTTGCAATTCTTAAAATTCATAAAGCAGAATACTAATGCACACGATTGAAATATACAATTGAAATCAGATAAAATCAAATACAACAGTTGAGCGACCGTTCTAGAACCACGAAATCTGGGAGTGCCTAACACCTTCTCCCGGGTTAATAGAATTCCTTATCTGGATTTCTAGTTCGCAGAGTGTAACAGAGTCAAACTTTCCTCGGCTTGGGATTAAATAGGTGACTTGGGACAACATTATGTTCTCAATTGGTACTCTAAAAATTTTAAATAACTAATCCCGTTCTGACTGTCCTTAAATTGGAAAAACTCCTTTACGCCCTTCCGGGGGTGTAACATAAAAAAAGGAGGTGTGACAGGTGGCCTTAGCCTTTTATGCGTTTATGGGTGGATGTAGCCTCTTTATACGCTGTGAGTGGCCTTAGCCTTTTATGCGTCTATGAATGGCCTTAGTGGCTTTAGCCTTTCAAGCATTTATGGATGGTCGTAGCCTCTTTATACGTTGTTAGTGGCCTTAGCCTTTCAAGCGTTTATGGATGGCCGTAGCCTCTTTATACACTGTTAGTGGCCTTAGCCTTTTATGCGTCTATGGATGGCCGTAGCCTCTTTATACGCTGTTAGTGGCCTTAGCCTGTCAAGCGTTTATGGATGGCCGAAGCCTCTTTATATGTTGTTAGTGGCCTTATCCTTTCAAGCGTTTATGGATAGACGTAGCCTCTCTATACGTTGGAGATGGCTGTAGCCTTTAATACATTGGAGATGGCCGTAGCCTTTCATATATTGGAGATGGCCGTAGCCTTTCATACATTGAATGGCCTTTTACACATTGGAGATGGCCGTAGCCTTTCAAACATTGGAGATGGTTGTAGCCTTTCATACATTGGCGATGGACGTAGACTTTCATATATTGAAGATGGTTGTAGCCTTAGTCCCTATGATATGCTTTTTGTGCCGATTGGCAGAACGATTGGTGTATCAGATTAGTCTTGTATGCATTTATGAGCATCTTCTTCGTTGCCTCATTAAAAACCACTCCGAGAAAACCTGATTGGGACAAAACTCGAATGAGGGAAAAAGAGTACGACTTGGGGGATACTCTTTTGGAAATGAAAATACTTGAGGTGGGAGATATTCCAGTTGTTTTGGAGCATTTTCCCATCCATGGTCTCTAGTCGGAATGAACCCCTATCTGCTATTGCGGTGATTTTATAGGGCCCGTACCAATTGGTCCCCAACTTTCTTTCGCTGCGATCTTTGGATGCCAAGTGTCTTGGCTTTTAGCACGTAGTCGCCTACCTTGAGCGGTCGAATTTTTGCTTTCTTATTGTAGTATCTTTCGATCTGCTATTTCTGAGCCACCATCCTAATGTGGGCCATTTTTCTTCTTTCTTCGGCTTCATCGAGGTCTTGAAGTCGTTTCGTATCATTCTCCGCTCCGCTTGTGTGCGAGTACCTTAGATTCGGCTCACCTACTTCGACTGATATGATGGCGTCAGTCCTGTAGACCAACGAGTAATGAGTTTCTCCTGTAGATGACTTGTGGGTGGTTATGTGTGCCCATAGCACCTCTAGCAGTAGCTCGGGCCACAATCCTTTGGCGTCTTCAAGCTTCTTCTTTAATATACTCAATATGGTTTTGTTGGACAAATCTGCCTGACCGTTGGCTGCAGAGTGATATGGTGTTGAGAGTATTTTTTTGATATGCCATTTGTCGAAGAAATTGGTTGTTTTCTGCCCGATGAAATGTCGCCCATTGTCACAGGTGATTTCTTTAGGGATGCCAAAACGACATATGATGTTTTTCCAGATAAAGGCGATGACCTCTTACTCGCAAATCTGGGCGTAGGCACCTGCTTCTACCCACTTGGAGAAATAGTCAGTTAAAACTAATAAAAAACATACATTTCCTCGTCCGGCGAGTAGTGGTCCGATTATATCCATTCCCTGCTTGATGAAAGGGCCATGGCAAAGTGACTAAATGGAGGGGTTCCCCTAGTTTGGTGTATCAAGGGGGCGAGCTTTTGACACTTTTTGCATCGGCGGACGTACTCCGCAGCATATTTTTTCATTGTAGGCCAGTGGTATCCAGCTTGTACCAGGCAACGTATGAGTGCTCGATTGCCCGTGTGGGCGCCACAATGGCCTTCGTGAACTTCCTCCAGTACCGGCGTTGTCTGATTGGGGCCTAGGCACTTGGCCAGGGGTCCTCCAAAATTCCTCTTGAAAAGGTTGTTGTTTACTATGCAGTACCTTGCTACTTGCATGCGAAGCTTCTTTGCTTCCTTTTTGTCGGGTGGTAGCGTTCTATCTTGTAAATATGATAGAAATTGGTTGCGCCAATCCCAAGTTAAATGCAGGGAGAGTACCTTAGTGTGATTGATTGCCGAGTGAAGGAGAGTGACGATGCTCTCTTTACTTAGGCTTGTGGTGGCCACAGCCAGCTCAGCCAGGTCATCTATTTCGGTATTGCGCACTCTAGGAATTTGTTCGAAGCGGCATTCGTCAAGCTGTGCCATCAACCTATGGATTTTCGCTTGATATTTCTGCAACCTGATTTGGTAAGTTCCTGTGACTTTATTTACCACGAGTTGTGAGCCGTAGTGCAAGACGAGACGGCAAGCCCCGTACCGGACAGATAATTTTATACCTGCAATAACAGCTTCATATTCTGCCTCGTTGTTAGTCATATCGGGGCATCGTATGGACTGGAGAATGGTTTCACTCATAGGGACTTTGAGGACGAGTCCTAGTCCCGATCCCGAGGCATTTGCGACCCTATCTGTATAGAGGGTCCAGAGGTTGGTATTTGAGGTGGAATACAGGGCTTCCTTTTCAGCATCCGGCAATATTTTAGCGCTGAAGTCAGCCACGAAGCCAGCGAGGACTTATGGCTTGATGACGGTTCTAGGAATATATGTGATGTCGTGCTCGCTGAGCTCTATGGCCCATCTGGCGAGCCGTCCCGATAGCTCGAGCTTGTTCAAGATGCTTCTCAAGGGAAACATGGTCATTACTTTAATGGGGTGGCATTGGAAATATGGTCTCAGCTTCCTCGAAGTCGTGACCAGTGCCAGAGCCAATTTTTCCAGGTGTGGACACCGTGTTTCGGCGTCCACTAGGGTTTTGCTGATGTAATAGATAGGTGATTGCGTACATTTTACTTCACGAACCAACACTGCACTGACTGCGACATTAGATACGGCCAGTTATGGTAGTAAGGGTTCGCCCAGTTCTGCCTTTGATAGTAGTGGTGGTGATGACAGGTACGCTTTCAGTTCTTGCAGGGCATTGAGAAATTCTTCGTTCCAGTGAAATTCATTGTCTTTTCTCAGGACATTGAAGAATTTGTGGTATCTGTCCGAGGATCATATGAAACGGGATAGGGCGGCTATCTGACCCATCAATTTTTGGACCTGCTTTTTGCAATTGAGCACTTCGGGTATTGAATCGAATTGTTCGGGCACATTCGGAGGAGGAGCACGGATGCACCGGTGAGAAGGTGTGAGCGACTGGCTGTGGTGGGCATGAGAAGAGGTAGAGGAAGACCTAAGAAGTATTGGGGAGAGGTGATAAGGTAGGACTTAGCGCGTCTTAGGATTACTGAGGACATGGCCCTTGATAGGGGATTGTGGAAGTCGAACATTAAAGTTGTTGGTTAGGGGGAAGTTGTGGATAATTCCACAGCGCACTAAAGTGCTATTAGCTAGTTAGGAGGTAATCGTAGGAGGTTACGGATCAGTACATGGAGTTATTTATTGGATATTAGTATACATTTCATCTATTTCGTATTTCTTATATTTCTTATACTGCTGCTACTTTATTATTTTGTGTTATGTTGTTATTTTATGTTATTTTAATATGAGTCTATTGATAGTACTAATTTATCGTCTTTTGTTGATGTCTTGAGCCGAGGGTCTCCTGGAAACAGCCTCTCTGCCCCCCGGGTAGGGGTAAGGCCTGCGTACATATTACTCTCCCCAGACCCCACTTGTGGGATTATACTGGGTTGTTGTTGTTGTTGTTGTTGTTGTTGTTGGGTATTGAATCGAATGCTTTGATTTGATCAGGGTTGATTTCGATACCTCTTTGGGACACGAGAAATCCTAAAAACTTTCCTGACTCCACGCCAAAGGCGCATTTCTCTGGATTCAGTTTCATCCTATACCTTTTCAGTATTTCGAAGGCCTCTTGCAAGTGGTTGATGTGATATTCCTTTCTAGTGGACTTCACTAGTATGTCGTCGATGTAAACCTCTATGGTTTCTCCAAGCTGTTCTTTAAACATCTTGGTGATACGTGGCCCCCGCATTTTTGAGCCCAAAGGGCATCACTTTGTAACATTAGGTCCCCTGATGCGTGATGAACGTGTTTTTTTTTTGTCTTCTTCAGCCATTAAGATCTAATTATAACCAGAATATGCATCCAAAAAACTTAGCAGTTCATGTCCGGCATTGGCGTCGAATAGCTGGTCGATGTATGGGAGGGGGGGAAGGAGTCTTTGGGGCATACCTTGTTCAAGTCGGTGAAGTCCACGCACATTCTCCATTTCCCACTCTTCTTTTTTACCATTACTGCGTTTGCGACCCACTGCGAGTATTTTGACTCTCTGATAGAGCCGTTGGCGAGTAATTTTTCCACTTCTTCACAGACTGGCTCGTTTAATCACAGGATTGAATTTTCTTCTGATTTGTCATACCAGCGGATGTAATGGGTCAACGTTGAGTTTGTAGGTGGCGATATCCGGTGAGATCCCTTGCATGTCTGCATGGGAAAAAGCAAATAGGTTTGTATGACTAGTTAAAAATTCACGATACTTACTTGGATCAGTGAGCCCGTGGTCGATGTATGCTTTTTTAGTTGTGGCTATCCAGCTGAACCGGGTCGAGGTCTTTGATTGTCACTTTGCAAGCTTCCACAATATCTGGGTCTCTGATGGTATCAGTCGTCGGGTCCATTTTGATCCCCGACATGACTAATTGCTATGCTTCTGTGCTTGCTCCTTTTAGCTGTCGGGTGTAATCCTGTATTATCTTGTAATACTCTTGCGCTGTGCGCGGCTCCCCTTTGATGCTGAATATCCCCCATGTGGTAGGGAACTTGACCACCTGGTACAAACTTGATAGGACTGCTTGCATGGCATGTATCCGTGGGCGCCCAATGATAACATTGTATGTCGTTTCTTGGTCCATCATGTGAAAGGTCGTCTCCAATGTGACCCCCCCCCCCCCCACAAGGATGTGCAAAATCACTTCTCCTGATGTACATTCCACTACATTGTTAAAACCAGTTAGAGTTATACAACGGGGTATTATCCTATCTTCGAGTCCCATCTGTGAAAAGACTCTTGGATGGATGATGCAGGTGCCACTTCCGTCATCGATCATGACTCCCCTGACGTCCGTATCAATAATACGTAAAGTGATAACTAAAGCATCATAATGGGGAAAACACAAACCGTCGGCATCGGACTTATTGAAGGTGATACTCCCTTCGAAGTCATCGTACAGTTCGTGGGAGATGGTTCGCTTCAGCCTGTGTGTGTTGGCAAGTTTGACATAGTTGATAGCAACGTCGGTGCCGTCTCCGACGATCATATTTACTGTCCGTGTCGGTGAGGGTGGCTTTGGTGGCACGCGAGATTGTTCTCGCCCGCGTGCAAAATTGGCTTTTCCCTTGTCGCTAAGCAGCTCCTTTAGGTATCCCTGGTTTAGAATTCTGAGGTCTTGTGTCCCCGCTCTTTGTGGAATTTGCACAGGAAGTTTGATTTCCTCATGGCGAGATCTGATTTCATTCTCTAAGGCCGCTGCACCTTGGTGCCAAGCTTTTCCAGTGCGTAAACTATCTCTAAAGGAGAGACACAAAAGTTATATGATAAAAGCAAAAGGGGCGTACCTCTTTCGCCCCTGAGTGGGGCAAGATGTCGTTGTAGTGAGTCTGTATGTTGAGGAGGTAGATGGGGAGACGTCATGTATGGCTGATGATGTTCCTTATTGGGGCGAGGGGGAAGTTCTCAGCGTCCTTCGTGACATCGATCTTTCCTTGTGTCTGAGTGTATAGTTGTTAACCGTCGGGTCAACCCATTGAGATCGTCTTCGTCCGCTCGTACCTCGGCTCAGTAGACGTTGTGGATCTCGTCCCAAGTTGTCGGAGGATATTTCATGAGCCAGTTCAGTAGCTTCTTAGTTACTCTGGAGCCATCCCAGCTTAGTCTATTTTGGAAGGCAGATACCGCCATGCCTTCCGACACATTTGGCAGGCTCATCCTTACCTTGTTAAATCTAGAGAGGAAGTACCTAAGGCCCTCGCCCGTGGTTTTCCTGACGGTGAATATGTCATTAATACTAGCCTCCGCCTTCTTGCACCAGCGTGTGCAGTGACGAACTTGTCCGCCATTTCTTCGAAGGTTAAAATTGCTCTGGCGGGCAGTTGGGAGTACCATGTTAGGGCTCCTCCGATCAGCATCTCGCCGAACTTCTTCAGCAGTACAGATGGTACTTGCTCTTTTGACAGATCGTTACTCTTCACAGCGGTAACATAATGGATGAGGTGATCCTTGGGATCGGTGGTTCTATCATACATCGCGTATGGTTGTTCCACGAACCTTCCCACATCTTGAAGGTCTTAGGGATGGAATAAGGGGTGGCTTCCTCGGAGTATGGTTGTTCCACGAACCTTCCCACATCGCGTTTAGGTAGTAGTTTAGGTGCTCCGGGGATCTTTTCGACCCTATCCTGATGCTCTTTCATTTGGTCGCAGAGAGCCTTGTTTTCGCTCTCCATTTCTTCCATTTTTCTCAGAATGGATGCCAACGTGTCATCGTGGGTTTGCGTTTTGACGGGTTGGTTGTTTGTTCGTGCTTCCTCCTGCTTGTCTGTCGTATTAGCGATACTCGTTGTTGGTACTACTTTAGTGTAGCCCTGTGGTGGTTTTTCCACTAAGTTGCTTAGGGTACTCGTCAACCATTCTTTTAGTAATTTTCTAACCGCCGGGGGTGCTTCTTTTGCAGCGGACTTGGAAGCTTCCTTGTCCTGCAAGGTCACAAGGTTCCCAGATGGGGAATATGAAGCTTCTATCTTTGGTGCGGTATCAGGGGTGGTGTTGGTGGTAGCGTCATCACCGACCTCGTTCAGAGAGCTTAGAAGGTTGGTGGTGACCCCCATTATAGCTTTGGACCTGGTGTTTTTTTCGGCCATTTCTGGGTTTTCGTGGGATATGGATTATGTGGCTGTCTAATCTTTGGG
The DNA here is from genome assembly GCA_032618575.1 of Nicotiana noctiflora. Classification (NCBI taxonomy): domain Eukaryota; kingdom Viridiplantae; phylum Streptophyta; class Magnoliopsida; order Solanales; family Solanaceae; genus Nicotiana; species Nicotiana noctiflora. The sequence goes on from JASVEL010012935.1 coordinate 258,934, forward strand.
TGTATACTATAGGTTTGATTCTCGAAATCCCCACAAACGGCACCAAATTGTTTGACTCAAAAGTTATCGATTACTTTATAAGTTATGGACAATCAAAAATTGTGAGAACATGGTAAATTACAATCACCTATAATAAACCCCAATGATAGATCTATATCGTTTATATTACGAATCTTAGCAGAAATGATAAAATTACGTGGACTCAATGATTATCACTGAGAGGGTAAAGAGAGAGAATAATCCAAAGTTGTATTATTAAAATATAACACTTGTCCCTTACAAGAAGGAAAACCCCTCTTTATATAGAGGAAAGGTTTTCTCGCTAAAGACATAATTCGTTTAAGGACTGCTGAAGTCCAAAAAATATAAAAAGGAGAAGGGAAGGGGCGCCTGTATAAGCGAGTCGATGCTACGCCTTCGTTGTTAAAGACGTGCCCTCGACGCCGTGTGGGCATGTGCGATGATAGACTTCGCCTTTATTAGGCATGGGCGTAGGGGGAGATATACTCGGCTCTTATTAGTTATATCCAATTTGGCCTGATACAAGATCCTTCGTGTGAGATATCTTCTTCTGAGCTTTTTGAGGAATAAGGGACTCTCTGAGAGAGATTCGTAGGCAACTGATTTGAACAGGAGTCAATAGACATCTCAGTTGCTAGTGGTGCAGAAGATAAGGAAGGAATATTGCTCAGAGTAGGAGAGAGCAAGTCTAGGATAGGAAATACAGGACTTCCAGTGGCATGCTTAAAAGGAAAGATATTCTCCTGAAACACAACATTCCCGTTGACAATGAACATTTTTGAATGTAGAGTATTCAACAAAAAACCCTTATGAGTGGAAGAGTATCCTAGAAATACAACAAGTATTACTCTAGGTGAAAACTTATCCTGCACTTGGGGATAAGTTGCAGCCAGTGGCGGAGACAGGATATATACTAAGGGTGTTCAAGAAAAATTGGATTGCAGCTCACGGGAATCGAACCTATGATCTTCTACACATTTTGAACACCCTTGACCACTGAGCCAAACGTTTGCCTTGTGTCAAGGGTGTTCAAAAATTAATATATAAAGATAAAAAATAAATTTTGCCTTATATACACAGTGTAATCTTTCGGCGAAGGGTGTTCAGGTGAACACCCTTGCGCCCCACCCTCCCCCTTGCGCCTCTAGTTGCAGCACAAGCAGCCAAAAACTTTAAGATGAGATAACGAGGGAGGGTGCAAATATAACATCAAATGGTGATTTGTATCCATCAAATTTTGAAGGGAGTCTATTGAGTGGATATACTTCAGTAGTAACACATTCTCCCCAAAATCTCAAAGGTAGAGCAGCTTGAAATCTGAGTGATCTAGGTACTTCCAAGATGGTTCTATGTTTTCTTTCTGTCACCCCATTTTGTTGAGGTGTATAGATACATGTGCTTTGATGGAACATACCAAGATTAGATAGTAAAGTCTTAAATTCAGTGGTAAATAACTCACTTCCATTATCCGTTCTTAGAAGCTTTACAGTAGCAGAGAACACATTTTTTACTTGACTAAGAAAGCTTCTTAGAACTACAATAGCTTCTGACTTATATTGTAACAAAAAAATCCAAGTATACCTTGTGCGATCATCAACTAAGGTAACAAAATATCTCTTATCATTATGTGTGTAATGACCCAAAGGGTCATTGATAACGTCCATTTCCACCGCTAAAAAGCAATAGACACGGTCGTATGCAATATATTTACCCAACTATGAGTCGGGGTCGAATCCCACAGAGAAGAATATGTAGGCGATTAGGAATGCAAGAAAATTATCGCTAGTCGCGCTAAGCCAAACACTTAAGATTTTGGGTTTTGGAAAATGTTTATATCTAAATGCGGAAATGTAAACTAATCTAGAAAGCGAATAAAATGATCAATGGCTACAAGTATGAATGCATCGGGAATTACACTCAAGTAACGATCCAATGTATTTCATGATTTTACAAATATGAGTGAGTTTATGTTAATTAGCCACGGATAATAATTCTTAATTAGCTTCTTCCGAAGACTAACAAGACTTCCTAATTGAATTATCCCTAATCTCAATTAGAAGATTTAGCGCACCCGATAGGCTACAAGTAGTCAATCCTATCCCTAGGTTGAATCTATAAAGTGAAGGTTAACGCCTCAAGTTCTTGTTAATTAATCTTTCCCAACTTCGAATTATCTTTTCCAAAATTAATTCAAAGTAAATGGGCGAGTCCTAGAGTTAGCTAATCTCTTTGGAAACATTGAAGAACAAGAATAATTAAAGTAACAATAACTCAATTCATAAATATATAAAAATCATTCAATACATAAGCACAACAAGGTATTTAATCCACACTTTAAATATGAATATTCCCATAAACAAGATTCAAGTGTTGGAAATAAATACTACACACTTAGATATACAATACAAAGCAAGGAAATGAAGAAATAAATATAAATGGGTAAGAAATCCTTAACCACAAGCTTTAATCTTCAAGACCCAAGTGTGTGTGCAAAACCCTAGCCTTCTCTCTAAGCCAAAGAGTAAAAATATGTTCAAGAGTGTAGAAAATTGATTAGAGATTCAGAGATATGCCCTACAATGTCTGTTTGGACGAGTATATAATTGATTTTGGGTCAAAACTTGTGAAATGCCCATTCTGCCCAGGTCTGATGCTCAACTTTCGCACCTGCGGAAAATACCTCGCAGGTGCGGCTCCGCTTAAGCGGAATTTACCCGCAAAAGCGACAACTGGGCCTCCTGCCAAGCCATCGCAGAAGCGGACGTCTGACCGCTGAAGCGACAGCGCTGAAGCGCATATGCTTCCGCAAAAGCGAAACTCCTCCGCAGGCGCGATCCACTAATCGCAGAAGCGTGACCGCTTCTGCGTCTTCTTTTCCGCAGGAGCGAACCTGGCTGGCTCTCGACGACTCGCAAAAGCGACCAAAATCTCGCAGAGGCAAGATCGCTTCTGCGATCAAAATCCGCAGAAGCGAAATGCCTGACAGTTTTGCAATGTTTCTCCTCATCTTAGCTCAATTCCTTGTCACTTCAGCCCAAATCATCTACTAGCATCATTTACCTGAAAATCTAGCAATAACCACCAAAAGCAACCTCATTTCATATTAAAGAGGCATAAAAAGCTAAGCAAAAGAGGCTAAAATGAGTGGTAAAATTGCCACTCATCAACACCCCCAACTTAAGCTTTTGCTTGTCCTCAAGCAAATCAAAACCACAACTTTAATGAGGCTTCACCAATTACAAAACAATTGTCATTGCGATTATGAACATATCACCACATCCCCAACTTATCTCATTCAAACACCCTACTTATGGATTTGGTTGATACTAACAATTAGGCTCAAGTATGTATATCTTTTCTCGAATAACTCCCTCCTAAGGAAAATCAACTTCAACAATGTGCAAGGGAGTTCCAAAACAATCAAGTGACAAAAATAAGCCTCAATAAGTGACTCAAAGACACTAGTTCACTATGATTGCTCATTTTACTCAATTTTACCGGTCTTTTCTAATTCATGCGCCCTCACAAGAAAGAAAGTCCCAACAAAGAACATTATATTTACAACAAACACAAGGGACAAAGTTTTCGAAAACACTCGCTCTCACAAAGAAACTTCAAGTGTTACGACACCTCATACCATAAGCTTGCCCTTATTTTAATTCAATGCTTATTCAAGAATGTTTAGTTGGAGGTCCCATAAGGACTTTTTAAGCTTGTAATGTAGGTTTAGGGAAGGTTGGATAAGCATTTGGGTACAAGTGACTTCATCCTCCTTGAACACTACTCACAAGTTTCATTCTTTTGTATATTGACTCTCTTTAACTTACATAGCCTCATTGGCATCTAGTTCCCAATATAGAACCACTTCACATACCTCTCCCAAATTTTATTCAAGGCTCCATAATGTACATATTTACACGTATATGTAAAGACTAACTTTTTTTTTTTTACTTATGGAGCTTGAATATTTTAATACAAATACTTTGAGGCATGTGGATACTCAATGCACAACTTTACCAATCTCCATTTTGACACCACCCCCAACTTAGGCTTTTAGCCTCATTCTCAATGTTCAAAGAGGGACGGGTTCAAGAGAGGGAATTATTATACAAAAAGGGAAAGGTTTGTAATGAGTTGGCCAAAGAAAGGTTTAAAGGCTCAAGATGGGTACTAGTGACATTATTTATGCAACGGTAGGCTTGAAAGGCTAAAGAGATTTTAAAATTAAAACAAAGAATGCCTAAGATCATTCCTCCAACCAAATGTACTATCATTAGCATTAAAAAACTAACCGGGCAAGTTCTAGATGATGGAAGTAAACACAAGATTTATTTCAACACTCGCTAACACACATGGCACATGAATTAATGAAGACGGATCAATTCTATAAAACTAGTGAGCTAGAAGTCACTAAAAGAGCCAAAAATTTATCACCAAAATTGTTTTACACCATGCAACTTACTTGTTTTTAGTATTTTAATACAAATTTTTGGAGGGGTATTCTTAATTCATAATTTACATACAAGAGGCTAATTTTATTAGTATCAAATAATCCAAAAGCCTCATCCTAACAAAATAAGACTAATTCCCTTAAGAAGGTTGTCACACTATCTCTCATCGAGAAAAGTCACCCGGTTCACTAAGTTGTTCCTTGGGAAAGAACCGTAGCATGAAGAAAACCCAAGGAGTAATAAAAGGAAAGAAACTACTCTACATAATACTAAAAAAAATAATATAGGCTAATAAGAAGTATAAATAAGAAAAGCACAATACTAACACAAATATAACTAATCAAACCAAGCCCAGCTAGGGCACACAGTGTATAGAACATCAAAGTCAAAAACTACAAAGCATAGTCACAAGCTACACAAGCCACCCCCAACTAGAATATTGCAGTGTCCTCACTGCACAATATCAAATGTAAAGCATAAAAAGTTTGAGGGTCTCCCTGAGGTCTGCGTCAGACTAGCAGACTGTGGGAGGAAGGCGGATCACTGCTGAGCTGAGCTCGTGGCTCCATCATCATCGGTCTCCTTATCATCATCATCATCCTCATCATCATCATCATCATCAGCAGACTGTGTCATGAAAGAGTACTCCTCACTGTCATCCTTGGTCACCACAGGGATCTTCTTATCTGGGTTTCCCCATTTGAAGATTGCCTTGATGCCCCTCCACATCTTGATCGTCAGCTTGCCTTTCTTCTTGTTCTTTTTCTTCTCTTCCTCAAAGTCAGACTGAAGGGTGGCATGGGCCTTAGCCAGAGTACTGTAGGCTCCCTCCAGTTTAGTCACCGACGCTGCCATCTTCTTCATGTTATCATTTTGGAGTGTCTGGGCATCCAAGTAACTCTGCATGTCATCCCTGGAGAAGTAAGAGGGCCCAGGCTATGAGGGGGATGGCCCACAAGGAAGCTATGATACTAACTCCTTTATGGTCTGAAGCTCGGAGTTAAGGATCATAAATGGCCCCTGAGCAGATGTCTGTGAAGAAGACTCTGAACCGATGGATGTGAAAGTTATTTTCCTCTTCTTGCTTTTAACCGCACTCCCCTCTCCCGTCACTCTCAATGGATGAAAAGGTTTGTCCGCTGGTAGCCACCTATCGGTGCTACGGACATCAACCTCTGCCCTGGTGCATAGCAGTGTGATGAGAGAAGGGAATAGCAGCCCTGCATCCTTGTTGCTTGAGTACTCTCTCAAGTACTGCCTCATCTCCTGTAGAATGTAGTATCCTACATTCACCGGTGTGCCATCTAGAATGCATGCTATGATCAATGCCCGGGTGTAGGAAACATCAGTCATGTTGCCACAAGGAGAAACTCTGTTGTTGAGGATGTATAGCCACATTTTAGCCTCGGCTGTGAAGTCGGTGGATTTGAACCCTTTTCTTCTGGTTCCCCATTTTTCTCTCAGCTGTGGTGGAAAGAGCTTGGAGACAAGCCATGCTCCATTTTCACAAGTATCCTTTTCTCGTACTTGGTCCACCGGAAAGTTGGGAATTCCAAGAGTATCATTGATTTGTTCAATTCCAAACCTCACTAACTTTCCTCGGATGACTATCTGTGGGCTATCAAAATTTACCCGCCCGAGGTTAGCATAGAATTCACGGACCCACTCCTCATTGGCTTTGCAAGGAGTGGGGATAAAGCAGGACCATCCCGATGATTCGAGTCGAGCATAGAAATCCGGAAGCTTTTCTACCAACTTCTCTTCATGAATTCCTTTTTCAAGGATAATCTTCTTGTGGACGAGGTCATCCAAATATCGCCGCTCACACTCAGCGGACATGAAGCGAGTATCATCATATGGTTCATTGATTTCTTCTTCGATTTCTCTCCGTTGTCCGCTTGTGGTTGCGTCCATTTTCAAATAAATCACCTACAAAAATTCAACACAACGTCAATTGGGCAATTGAACCAGATTAAGAACTTCAAAACACTGCAATTTAGCCAAAAGTTTGGATTGAACGGGCCCGGGAAGGAGCAGTTGCAAAGCTACTGGAATTTGCAAAAATTTCCAGTTTCCGCTTCTGCGAAAAAAGAGCCGCAGAAGCGGATCCATTTCTGCGACAATGTCTTCGCTTCTGCGATGTTTTACGCTTCTGCGAACGAAGAGCCGCAGAAGCGGCTACGTTTCTGCGAAGAGGAGCTCGCTTCTGCGAGGGGTATCGCTTCTGCGTGGCTTCCTCCGCAGAAGCGGATTCGCTTCTGCGAAAAAAATTTCGCTTCTACGGTCTTCGACATCTTCTTCATTCCCAGCACTTTCATCAAAATTTTTACTTATTTTTCAATGTCTAAACAAATTTTTGGCTTGTATTAGTGCAGTAAAAGGATTTATGATTCAATTAAGTCCCATTTGCAATGTAAAGCCACAATACTTCATTGAAACAATGTGACAAACATCTTGCGGGCAGTTTAATTTGACCTCTCTTTGAACAATGATTGTGGTACTAGACTTCCCAAAATTTGTTCACAATTAACAGCACACATTATCTACACTCAACCAATTCCTCACTTCCTAAAACAATCTAGAATTTAAAAACCAAAAGAAGGAAAAGAAAAATCAAGACATATTACCTACAAACATTGTTGGATATAAAAATCACATGGAATGGGAAGAGATTACCTGATATTTGCAGAAGAGAAGGAGACTACACGAGATGCTTTTGACAAATTTCTAAGAAAATTCGGAATTTTGGGGATTTTAGGGCAGGGGAGACGGTTTTTTTAGTGAAGAGAAGAGGGATAACCAAAAGACTCAATTCCCTCTGTTTTGAAATTAAAAGCTGGACGATTTTCGCTTCTGCGAAAAGTTTTACGCCCCTGCGGACACGCTTAAGCGTTACTAGGACCGCTTCTGCGCGAAAAGCCGCTTCTGCGATTTTTAACACGCTTCTGCGAGGTCGCTGAAGCGTAAAACGAGCCGCCTTTGCGATATTGCCGCTTCTGCGATGAGTCTTTCGCTTCTGCGGTATCGCAGGGGCGTGATTATTATCGCAGAAGCGTTTCTAGCAGAATTGTGTTGCCAGTTTTCTTCAGCTACTGGTTTGACCTCTTAGGGTCATCCCGACCTGCTCAAATCAACTCCAAAAATTCTCAAATTTGGCAGATTAGTTCAACATGATATTCTAAGCTATTTTAAAAAAAATTCAAAAATGACAAAAATTTTGTAAAACGATGGGTTGCCTCCCACCAAGCGCCGCATTTAATGTCGTGGCACGACACAAACAACATTACCACTTTTCTCGCCACTTGGATGATATGAATTGGGCCCCTAGCTTGGAATCAAGCTTATGACCACGAGCAATGGGGGGTGGTAATTGGATGTTCGAGCCAATGCTTAAAATTTTTATTTTGCACTTCTTGGCTTTCAAGTGAGGAATGTCGTTTTGATTTCTTGCCTCCTCAAACTGTAAAATGTATGGCCGAAGTTGTTCCTCCTCGCATTCCTTCATTGATTCATGTGGTTCAACTCCCGTGTTACCACACAATTCCAAGGTTGAAAAATGTTTGGAATGTGACTTTAAGCCCACACTTTGCAATTTTTCTATGTTGACATTCTCTTTTTCCCCCGGATTAGAGTCAACAACTACCATATTAGCATTTACACCGGTTGACTCCAATTCCATGTTTTTGCCGGCATCAACAATACTCATTGAGTTGGTTGGCGGATGTTCAATTCTTGACTCCTCAAAGTAAAGCTCACTCTCTTCCTCGGAATTGGACTCTTCTTGGCTTTCATCCACACACGAAATTTGTTGGGCATAGTTAGCCTCAACCAAAATTTGCATTTGATCCTCCAAAGTACGGAGGTGTTCACCATTGTAATTTATGCATTGTTTCAAGTCCTCGAGTGCAAGTTGCGCTTCTCCTCATTTTTAAGAATGACCTCCAACATGAGCAATTTTCTCTCATTTTGGGCATTAGAGAATTCTTCTTGGTTTTGATCAATAGCCAAGGAAGGATTTTCATTTTCAACATCCAAGAAGGATTCTTGGTTTTCACTTACTTCCGAGGCTTTGATCATTTCATCCATTTGTGAGTGTAACCTTTCCAGTGCTAAACCATTTTGGAGACTAGTCTCCAAAAGATGTTCCAAGGCATTTTCTTCCTTGTTTCCTTCTTCAAGTAAACACTCCAACATGAGCTTGAATTCTCCATTTTGACCATGCTCCAATTTTTCCACCTCCATAACCCTATAATTCTCATCAAAACAAATAGAACCATCATAGTAGGGGCTTGGGGAAGGGAATAAAAAGTAAGCACAATCATCCCAATGACCATTTTGGAAACCACACTTATCACAAATACTCCACTCATGGGTTTGAAATTGTGCGCACAATCCACCCCCGGGAGAATTTAAACAATTTTGCCATGAGTGTGGTCCTCCACAATAAGGACAAGGATCATCAAAATATGAACAACTACTATCCGACCAATTTTCGTTATATGATGCCATTTTTCAAAATTAAGAAAATAAACAAGAAACAAACACTAAAAATAGACCCAAGGTAAGAAAAATAATTACACAAATATTCACAAGTTTGGACCAAAGCACTTTAGCTTACTTCTCAAACAACCTAAATTACGCCAAATTGTTCCCCGGCAACGGCGCCATTTTTTATAACGTCCATTTCCACCGCTAAAAAGCAATAGACACGGTCGTATGCAATATATTTACCCAACTATGAGTCGGGGTCGAATCCCACAGAGAACAATATGTAGGCGACTAGGAATGCAAGAAAATTATCGCTAGTCGCGCTAAGCCAAACACTTAAGATTTTGGGTTTTGGAAAATGTTTATATCTAAATACGGAAATGTAAACTAATCTAGAAAGCGAATAAAATGATCAATGGCTACAAGTATGAATGCATCGCGAATTACACTCAAGTAACGATCCAATGTATTTCATGATTTTACAAATATGAGTGAGTTTATGTTAATTAGCCACGGATAATAATTCTTAATTAGCTTCTTCCGAAGACTAACAAGACTTCCTAATTGAATTATCCCCAATCTCAATTAGAAGATTTAGCGCACCCGATAGAGCTACAAGTAGTCAATCCTATCCCTAGGTTGAATCTATAAAGTGAAGGTTAACGCCTCAAGTTCTTGTTAATTAATCTTTCCCAACTTCGAATTATCTTTTCCAAAATTAATTCAAAGTAAATGGGCGAGTCCTAGAGTTAGCTAATCTCTTTGGAAACATTGAAGAACAAGAATAATTAAAGTAACAATAACTCAATTCATAAATATATAAAAATCATTCAATACATAAGCACAACAAGGTATTTAATCCACACTTTAAATATGAATATTCCCATAAATAAGATTCAAGTGTTGGAAATAAATACTACACACTTAGATATACAATACAAAGCAAGGAAATGAAGAAATAAATATAAATGGGTAAGAAATCCTTAACCACAAGCTTTAATCTTCAAGACCCAAGTGTGTGTGCAAAACCCTAGCCTTCTCTCTAAGCCAAAGAGTAAAAATATGTTCAAGAGTGTAGAAAATTGATTAGAGATTCAGAGATATGTCCTACAATGTCTGTTTGGACGAGTATATAATTGATTTTGGGTCAAAACTTGTGAAATGCCCATTCTGCCCAGGTCTGATGCTCAACTTTCGCACCTGCGAAAAATACCTCGCAGGTGCGGCTCCGCTTAAGCGAAATTTACCCGCAAAAGCGACAACTGGTCCTCCTGCCAAGCCATCGCAGAAGCGGACGTCTGACCGCTGAAGCGACAGCGCTGAAGCGCATATGTTTCCGCAAAAGCGAAACTCCTCCGCAGGCGCGATCCACTAATCGCAGAAGCGTGACCGCTTCTGCGTCTTCTTTTCCGCAGGAGCGAACCTGGCTGGCTCTCGACGACTCGCAAAAGCGACCAAAATCTCGCAGAGGCGAGATCGCTTCTGCGATCAAAATCCGCAAAAGCGAAATGCCTGACAGTTTTGCAATGTTTCTTCTCATCTTAGCTCAATTCCTTGTCACTTCAGCCCAAATCATCTACTAGCATCATTTACCTGAAAATCTAGCAATAACCACCAAAAGCAACCTCATTTCATATTAAAGAGGCATAAAAAGCTAAGCAAAAGAGGCTAAAATGAGTGGTAAAATTGCCACTCATCAGTCATCTCGCATTGTAGAATCCAATTCTGCGTGCGCAGTTAGAGCGCCTTTCCAAAAAACCCTTGTGCGAAAAATTTGAGAAAATTAGAATTTGCCTTAAAAAGAGATTTTAGTTGGCTTCGATTAATTTTTTTAGTGAACAGACCCATACTCGTGTTTTGGCAATCACAAAGGGTCCGTAGTAAAATATGGACATGAGCGTATGGCCGGAATCAAATTCCGAGGTTCCTAGCCCGAGTAATGAATTTTGTTATAAATTGTAAATTGAAAATCTACGAATTTAAAGAAATTAAATAAAATTCGATCATATTGGTATCGAGCCCGTATATTAGTTCCGTAGTCCGGTACAATTCCAATATAATATTTAAGTCATGTCTATGAAATTTTGGTGAGAAACGGCACTGATTTGATGTGATTCGAACATCCCGTAAGAAATATAGGAATTTAGATGTTCTTAAGGATTTCATGTGCTTTTGTGCTAAATCTATGGTTTCAGATGTTATTACATCAATTTGATTGCACGAGCAAGTTTGTACAATGTTGTTAGACTTATGTAAGTATTCGGTATGGATCCTCGAGGGCCCGGGCGAGATTCGGACACGTGTTGGGAGTTTAAACACTCCAATTTTCTAGCATTTCTGGGCAGATGTTGCAGGTCTCGCAAATGCAAGGATTTGTTCACATTTGTGATGACCAAATTTGCAAGGAAGGCTTCGCAACTGCGAAGAAGCCTGAGCTGGGCAGTCGTCGCATTTGCATTATTTTGCGCGCATTTGTGAACCCAGTAGGGGTCCGCATTTATGGCCCTTTTGTCGCATTTGTGACCCTGGCAGTGGGAGCCCAGGTTCGCTTTTGCAATGATTCTATCACAATTGCGACCATCGCATTTGCAAACCTGATGTTACAAATACGACATCAGAGACCTGGACACAACTTTTAAAAATGGGACTTAGGTCATTTATTTCATTTCACTTCTACACTTGGGCGATTTAGGAGCTTCAAAAGAGGGGATTTCAACCTAGCACTTTGAGGTCAATTATTCCTACTTAATATGAGTTTAATGCATGATTTTTAGGTAGATTAACACACAAAGATTAGTAAAAGTATGGAATTAGAGTAAAACCTAGAGTTTTAATAAAAACAAGATTTTACCACAAAATATGTTAGGGAATGGAGTAAAATCATATATTCTTGATCCTTAGGTTATGGGTAACAACTTTCTTCAAAAAAATTTGGAATCCGGACATGTGGCCCGGGGGGTGAATTTTAGGAACTTTGCATTTAGGGTTGGGAAATTATTCTAATAGCTAGAGTATAAACTCTTGAGCTTGTATTGACTAGTTCTTACCCGGTTTGATTTGTTTTGGATTGTTCAGTTTTGATTGAGGGTTTTGAGCACGTTCTTGAATTTGGAAATAAACTTTGGAGCAAGGTGAGTCTCTTTTCTAACCTCGTAAGAGGAAAATAAACTCCTAGATGAATTAAATAAATGTATGTGATTGTTTGTGGGTATGCTACGTACGTACATGGTGACGAGAGTCCATACGTAGCTACTATTATGCTTAAGTCCGGGTAGTTTAGGACCCAGGAGCATGCCTTACTTGACGCATTTGTAACTTTCTGGTTAATTTAAATTGTGTAATCAATTCCAAGTTGGCAAGTGAATTTCTAAAAATTAAACATCATTTTCTTGATTGTTAAAAAGAAGTTTGACATTATCTTAGATAATTATTTTCCTGGTAAATTATTGATTGACTGCTTGGTATGTTATCTATGTATGACCGCATCGCACGTATGATTTACAAGCAGGGTAATAGATGCATCTATGATTCGTGTCGTTCAACCCTCCAACAGTGCATATTTTATTTTATTTGAGATTGGGTCATACGACCTCAGCAGTATTTGCGCATGCTACTTGCTTGGTACTTCTGTGATTTGAAATGTTTAAAAAGCCTTGAAATATAGATTGTTAACTTAAATGTTATCTATCTATGAAAGAGCTTGTCACCTCCTGTTATTAACTGTAATTTATTCATGACATCCATGCTTAGCGTACCACTTAAATTATATCATTGTTGACCCTATTAAATGTCAAGTCGATCCCTTGTCACTATTTTTTCGAGGTTAGACAGGATACTTAGTGGGTACATATAGTTTATGTACTCATACTACGCTTCAGTACTTAAATGTATAGGATCTGAGGTAGGTGCATCTAGCTACCAGTCCGGCGCACGTTCCTGATACTTGACCGAGGTTCCACGGTGAGCTATCCATTCTGAGCCGTTCAACAGCATGTTGGAGTCTCTTCTCTTGTTGTTACTGTCTATTATGTTTCAGGCAGTAGGATAGATGTATTCTTTTGTACATTCTACTAGTTGCCCTAGGACTTGTGACACTAGTTCCTTGCACACACATTGTAGACTATTATTTTGGGAATGTATTTCTATTATAATAACTTGTCCATTATCGAGTATTTACAGGTTTAAGATTTAAAAATGTTTGGGCTTGTTTCGGTAAAAAAATAAGCACTCACTAGTTGTTTAGGGTTGGCTTGCCTAACCACAGAGATAGGCGTCATCGCGACCTATAGAGGAATTTGGGTCGTGATAATTTATGGGTATAGGGTCCCTATATATGATAGTGAATTAGCTCAAATATTGATTTTGTAGTTGTACTGCTTAGCTGAAAGGGCAGCTTAGTTTGCTTTGCTACTGGAGACACATTGCAATGATGAGGATTAGCTATTGTGAGTTTGCTTAGCTCTTCTACTCTCTTTATTATATCTAAAGGAGCATGTCCTAACCTTTTATGCCATAAAATACTAGAAACATGAGTGCATGAAGAGACTAACATAGAGTTTATTGTGTTAGTACACGTATTGGTTGCTTGATATAGATCTTGTTTTGGAATACCTCCTTGTAGAATTTATAGTCCATGTTCTTCTCTACCAATCTCATTTACCTGACCACTGAAGAGGTCCTGAAAAATGCAAAAAATATGGAAGAATCCAACCATAAACTTTAGTTCCTTAGTGAGCTTTGAGACTAACAATAAGTTGAACTTAAAGTCGGGAATGTACAAAACATTAAAATCTCCTGATTACTTAATATAGAAGTGCGGCCTATGTGAGACACTGAAACAACATTTCCAATAGGCAAATGTACTTTTTTTGCTTCTGTACTTGAAAGTCGTCTATGAGTATGTAACATATCAAAAATTTGAAGTCATGTTGTTTGAAGACCCAGTGTAATGTCCATTTACTATTGACACATTGAGACATAAAATCATTCACATGGTTTTGAATACTTGTTGCAGCAACTTTGTTGAATAAGTCTGACCCTTTTGAACTTCCTCTAGAAAGCAACTGAATAATTTGTTGGTATTACTCAGGAGTGAAGATAGGATTTGGTGTAACATCTGTTGAAAATGAGCAGATTGATTCATTTGCTGTGTAGAACCTGAGCTAGATGATCCATTGATAGTAGGAGTCATACTGGCAGTCATATTGCATCTCTCTGCACCTGAAGTTTTTGCATTCCCTACACAATTGGCATGTTTGTATTGTACTAACTGTAGGATATCCAATCAACGTGTAATAATTTTCCTTTATATATACCTTATAGTGATAATACTCACATTGAACTTGATTCCTTTTGAGCCTGTAATTTCTAGTATTGTTTACTCCTACTGCTATATAGGACAATACTTTCCAAGGCTTCAGTGACCTGAGCAACTTGTGTTGTGCTTGTAAGGTTCCTCCGACTTCCTAATCTACTAAAAAAGAGTAGTCCTTGTTTATACTTGGTAGAGAAGACATCATCATGATTTGTCTCCTAGATTGAGAATATGACTCATTCAACCCAGTGAGGAATTGAAGAAGTCTCTAATACTCAAAACATTAAGCACACTGTTTGGATTCAGGACAAGTATAACCAGGACAAGGCATGAGAGTATCAAACTCATACTACAACTTTCTAAGCCTCAAAAAGTAGTCAGTCACAGTCATAGTTCCTTGGGTTAATATATGAAATTCTCTATGAAAATAGAGTATTCTCGAGCCATTTATTTTATTAAACCTCACCCTCAAATCTTCTCTAACTCTATGAGCACTAGAAGCATACAACACACCACTCAACAATCCTAGTCTTACGACATTCATTACCAATGAGAGAACTATAAATTAACTTACTCCCAAAGATCATGAATCTCACGTTCAAATTTAGATTTACGGAATCTATCATCGACAAAATCTAGTTTACTTTTACCTAGAAAATCAATTCTCATTGCACAACTCCACAAGGTATAATTTTCTAATCTAGTAAGTTGAAAAGAAATAAGAGAGCTACCTGGTGTGTCTGTTTGTTGCAGGTATAAAGTATGATTGTGATCGATGGTAGGAAAAATAATAGTTCTAAATGTGAAATTGCAGTAGTCGTTGTTGTGCCAATGTGTTCATCTTCAATCACCATTGTTGACTCAAAATTAGCTTCGAAGCAAGCAACTCTCAAAACTCTAGTGTGACGACCCGGCCCGTCGTCACGGGAATTACCACCCCGTTATGTTGAAATTGTATGTTTTATGCTTTTATATCAGTGTTAAAGTCTATCGGGTGAGTTAGGAGTGAATTGGATTGAAAATGAGGCATACAGCCTTTGTGAAGGAAACTTGAATAAGGAAAGTCAACCCGGAGTTGACTATTTGGTTAGAGGGCTCGGAATCGGATTCTGATGATTCAGTTAGTTTCGGGAGGTGATTTGTGACTTAGGGGAGCGATCGGAATTGAATTTGGAGGCCCGGTGTAGAAATAGGCTTGAATTGGCTAAGGTTGCATTTTGACGAAATCCGAACGGTAGGTGAGATTTTGATCCGGGGGTCGGAATGGAATTCCAACAGTTGCAGTAGCTTCGTTAGGTGATTTTGGATGTGCCTGCAAAATTTCAGGTCATTCGGACGTCGTTTGGTCGGGTTTTTGATCGAATGTGTAATTCGGAAAGTTTTAAGAAATTTAGGCTTGAATCCGTGTGTAATTGGTGATTTTGATGTTTAGGATGGTGTTTTTATGATTGGAACAAGTTCGTATCGTGTTTTGGGGTATGTTGGTGGTTTTCGTTGGGGTCCCGGGGCCTCGGGGTGAATCCGGACCATCATCCGACATTTGGAAGCAAGAAATGGCCTGCTGTAAATTGCAGATCACTGGGCAGTGATTTGGCCTTCGCGTTCGCGAGGGCACGGCCCGCGTTCGCGTAGGCCAAGTTCAGCAGGCATCGCGTTCGCGAGGGGGGTATCGCGTTCGCGTATGAGGGAGTTAGGACGCATCGCGTTCGCGTGGGTTTAGGCCGCGATCGCGAAGAAGGAATTGGCAAGGCCACGCGTTCGCGTGGGAGACTACGCGTTCGCGTAGAGGAAAAGTCCGGGCTGGGGAGAATGGTCTTCGCGGACGCGTGACGGCGTGTCGCGTTCACGATGAAGAACTGGAATAAGGCATCGCGTTCGCGTGAGAGGCGTCGCGAACGCGTAGAAGAAGGGTCTCTGGCAGTGAGTTTAAGTTCAGAACAGACCAGTCGCGGGTTTAATACCCAAAACCCCCATTTTGAGTTCCAAGAGAAGAAATTGACGGGAGATTGCTCTGGGAAATTATCGGGGTTTCATTGGAGGTAAGTTTTGTGGCTTAATTACATCATTTTAACATGAAATCCTTGGTTAAATCCCTGTAAATTAAAGATTAAAGGTGGGTTTGAGCCCTAGGCCTAAATTGAAGAAAAACACCGATTTGAGTGGGCAACTGGAGTCTGAGTTTGGTAAATTTTATATGCCTAGACTCGTATCGAGATGAGGATTCCGAATATGTAACTTTTGTAATTTTTCGACAAGCGTACCGAAAGTCGGGTTTTGACAACTTTGGGAATTTTGATGTAAATCGAGTTGTATTGATTGGGTGTCGTCCCATTGGCCTAATTTGTTGTATTTCTACTGTATTTGATCAGATTCTACGCGTGCGGAGCTTGATTCTCGTGGCAAGGGCATTACGGAGTAGTCGTCGCGCCGTATTGAGGTGAGTAATAGATGTGGGTGATGAGCAAGCGGGTTCGAAACCCCGGTATACCACTTTGTGACGATGTATAGCGGCGAGACACGCACACTCTTGAGAGTGCGGGGTCGATCATGAACTGGAGACTATATATTAGTCCGACCTGTTGATACTCTATTATTGGCTATTCTCGAGCCGTTGAACCCCCTTCTTGGGCGGTTGAGTATACTTGTGGGCCGTGAGCCAGTTATTGGATCCCGCGAGGATCGTTATCATTGTCTTATCATATAGACATGCCAGTTTACTACTAGTCCGCAGCTATTTCTGTTATTATGCTAATTCCAATCTCTGGAACTTGATATTACTGTTTTCCAACTGAAAAATGATAAAAGAGTTTTCAAAAAAAACTACTTTTGAGCCTGCGAGGCTGTATCTGCATATTAGCTGACTAGTAGTGGATCGGGCCGCGCGCCGCAGCGAGATATATGTTGGATCGGACTGCACGCCGCAGGAATATCTCTATGAGATGTGCTTGGGCTGTAGGAGCCCCTCCGGAGTCTGAACCCCCACAGTGAGCACGGGTACCCAAAATTGGAGTCGGGCTACGCGCCGTAGCGGTCATATCATGCATTGTATTGCATTTAGCTACATCCGCTAGCTGTTATGCTATTTATTGGTATTGTTGGAACAGGTACAGTGAAGATTGATTCTATGACAGGGTAGCTGATTATAGCTTTACATAGTGCTTTATTGCGGATTTCTTATCCGCGCTGTCTTACCCTTGTTTATTACCACTGAGTCTGGCAGTACTCATTTTACTCCCTGCACCTTGTGTGCAGATCCAGGTACCTCTCAGCAGTGATCCAGTAGCTGTGCGAGGCGACATCTGTGGGATATACGAGGTAGCTGCCGAGTCCGCAGGACCCGATATTCCTTCCTACTGTCTTTTGATTTTGTATTGACATTTCTTTCCGCACTTGGTATTTTTGTAAACCTTTATACACTTACGTTCGTTAGAGGCTCATGACTCTTGACCCTTCGGTCTATGGGAGTTAGTATATTTTGGGACTTGGTTTCCCCGTTGTTGGTATAAGTATTACTATTGTTTCACATTTTGAAATGCTTAAATGGGTTAAATAGAGCTTCTAGCTCCGTTGTTGATATTGATTGATCAGGCTGGCTTAGCAATGTGCTGGGCGCCATCACGACCGGATTTGGGGTCGTGACAAGTTGGTATCAGAGCCTAGGTTTACTAGGCCTCATGAGTCTTGAGCCGGTTAGTAGAGTCTTGTGGATCGGTACGGGGACGCCTGTACTTATCCTCGGGAGGCCGCGAACCTTTAGGAAAACTTCACTTTTCTTGAACTCTGTCGTGCGATCTTGTTGTTCTGAGAACTGAACTTCTATATTCTATTCTCTCACAGATGGCGAGAACGCGAGCATCGGGACGAGGTGGACGACCTCCATTGCCACCTGTTAGAGGTCGTGGGCGCGGTCGTGCTAGAGGTAGAGGTAGGGCAGCTAAGGCAGTGCCAGCTAACCCGCCCGTTGTACCGGTTTAGGAGCAGCCCCCAGTGGTTGATGCTCGAGCAGCTCCAGTTCAGGGCCAGACTGTACCTATTGCTATTCCTGGTCGTCAGGAGACTCTTGCTTAGATATTATCGGTGTGTTCCGATTTGGCTTAGGTAGTTTCAGCTACCGCTACTGCAGCGACATCTTAGATAGGGGGTGGTCAGCAGATCCCTGCAGCTCGCACACCTCAGCAGGTTGTTCAGAGACTTCAGACGCCAGAGGCGGTCCCCGCTCAGGTGGTTGCACCGGTTATCCCTCCAGTTGCACCACCTCCAGCTCCAGAGCATATGGTTCAGGTTATGCCCGATGACGAGCAGCGTCGTCTTGAGAGATTTGGTAGACTTCAGCCACCCCATTTCAGTGGCGTTGAGGGCGAGGATGCCCGGGGTTTCTTGGATAAGTGTCAGAAGATGCTGCGTACGGCTGGTATTCTTGAGTCCAGCGGAGTTTCATTTACTACATTTCAGTTCACCGGTCCCGCATTTGATTGGTGGGAGGAGTTTGAGAGGCGTAGGCTTGCAAGAGCAACACCTCTCACATGGCAGCAGTTCTCTACTCTCTTTCTAGAGAAATATGTACCTCAATCTCGTCGCGAGGAGCTACGTCGCCAGTTCGAGTGGTTGATTCAGGGCGACATGTCTGTGACCCAGTATGAGCTTAGATTCACTCGGTTGGCTAGGCATGCCACATGGATGATCCCCACTGATAGGGAGAGGATCAGGAGGTTCATTGATGGCCTCAACTACTCTATCCGTATTCTTATGACCAGCGAGCGAGTTCTGTCATCATCGTTTGAGCAGGTTATTGATATGGCACGCTCCATTGAGGCGGATCGTCGCCGAGAGAGAGAGGAGCGAGAGGCCAAGAGGCCTCGTGGTTCGGGCAGTTTCAGTGGTGCTCCATCTAGAGGGCATTCCCAGCAGAGCAGAGGTCGCTCATCTAGACCTTCTCATTCAGGCCGCCCAGAGCAGAGCGGAGGTTCTTATGGTCGTGGTCGACAGGGGTTTCAGCAGGGTCAGTCATCGCTTGGTGCCCTCCCAGCCTAGAGTGCAACACCTACTTCTCCATTACCAGGTGCATGTTATGAGTGTGGTGAGTTTGGCCACATGAGGAGACAGTGCCCTCGACTACGTAGGGGCAGGACTTAGCAGAGGGATCAGCCCTCCTCTTCAGCACCATCCCAGTCTAGTAGAGGTGGAGGTCAGCCTTCTCGTGGTCGCCCCAGAGGCGAGAAGAGATCTGGTGGAGGCCAGGCACGATTCAATGCACTCCCTGATAGGCGTGATGCGGTTGCCTCCGATGCGGTGATTACAGGTATCATTTCTGTCTGTCACAGAGATGCCTCTGTTCTATTTGATCCAGGGTCCACATATTCTTACGTGTCCTCTTATTTTGCACATCACTTGGGTGCGACTCGTGGTAGTCTTGATTTACTTGTTCATGTATCCACCCCCGTAGGTGATACGATTGTTGTGGATCATGTCTATAGATCCTGTGTTATATCTATTGGGGGTCTGGAGACCCAGGCAGATTTGTTATTGTTGGGGATGGTGGACTTTGATGTTATATTGGGTATGGACCGGTTGT
The DNA here is from genome assembly GCA_032618575.1 of Nicotiana noctiflora. NCBI lineage: Eukaryota > Viridiplantae > Streptophyta > Magnoliopsida > Solanales > Solanaceae > Nicotiana > Nicotiana noctiflora. The sequence continues at coordinate 278,780 of JASVEL010012935.1, forward strand.
CTCCGTACCATGCTATATTGGACTGTCATGCTAAGACAGTTACGTTGGCCATTCCTGGTATTTCTCAGATTGAGTGGCGGGGTTCGACCGATTTCGTCCCTAGCCGTGTTATTTCGTTCTTAAAAGCTCAGAGGATGGTTGAAAAAGGGTGTTTATCGTACTTAGCTTTTGTGAGAGATGTGGGAGCTGAATCTCCTAGCATTGATTCTGTACCTGTTGTGAGGGACTTCCCAGATGTATTCCCCTCAGACCTGCCGGGCATGCCGCCGGACAGGGATATTGATTTTGGCATTGACTTGGTGCCGGGCACTCAGCCTATATCCATTCCTCCTTATCGGATGGCACCAGCTGAGTTGAAAGAACTGAAAGAGCAACTTCAAGAGCTTCTAGATAAGGGTTTCATCCGCCCTAGTGTGTCTCCGTGGGGTGCGCCGGTATTATTTGTTAAAAAGAAAGATGGTTCCATGTGAATGTGTATTGATTATAGGCAATTGAACAAAGTGACAATAAAGAACAAGTACCCTCTACCGCGCATAGATGATTTGTTTGATCAGTTACAGGGTGCGAGGGTGTTTTCTAAGATCGATCTTCGTTCAGGCTATCATCAGCTGAAGATCAGGGACTCGGATATTATGAAGACTGCATTCGGGACCCGATATGGTCATTATGAGTTTCTTGTGATGTCGTTTGGGCTGACCAACGCCCAGCAGCATTTATGCATCTGATGAACAGTGTGTTCAGGCCTTATTTGGATTCATTTGTGATTGTGTTCATTGATGACATTCTAGTCTACTCCCGTAGTCGGGAGGAGCATGCTCAGCATTTGAGTATTGTGTTGCAGAGATTGAGAGAGGAGAAGCTATATGCTAAATTCTCCAAGTGCGAGTTTTGGCTCGAGTCCGTAGCATTTATGGGACATGTGGTGTCTCGTGATGGTATTCAGGTTGATCAGAAAAAGATAGAGGCGGTGCAGAGTTGGCCTAGACCGACCTCAGCTACAGAGATCGGGAGTTTTCTTGGTTTGGCGGGATATTATCGCCGGTTTGTTCAGGGATTTTCATCCATTGCTTCTTCATTGACTAAATTGACCCGGAAGGGTGCACCATTCGTGTGGTCGGATGAGTGCGAGGAGAGCTTTCAGAAGCTCAAGACAGCTTTGACCACAGCTCCAGTGTTAGTATTGCCATCAGCTTGAGGTTCATATACCGTTTATTGTGATGCCTCGAGAGTGGGGATAGGTTGTGTGTTGATGCAGGAAGGTAAGGTAATTGCTTATGCTTCTCGGCAGTTGAAGCCACATGAGAAGAACTATCCTGTTCAGGACTTGGAGCTAGCCGCCATTGTTCATGCATTGAAGATTTGGAGGCACTATTTGTATGGTGTGTCTTGTGAGGTGTATACCGACCATCGTAGTCTCCAGCACTTGTTCAAACAGAAAGACCTTAATTTGAGACAGCGGAGATGGCTTGAGTTGTTGAAGGATTATGACATTACTATATTATATCATCCGGGGAAGGCCAATGTGGTGGCCGATGCTTTGAGCCGGAAGGCGGTCAGTATGGGGAGCTTGGCATATATTCCAGCTGAGGAGAGGCCATTTGCTCATGATGTTCAGGTGCTAGCCAATCGGCTAGTGAGGTTAGATATTTCGGAGCCCAGCAGGGTATTGGCTTGTGTTGCATCTCGGTCATCTCTATATGATCGTATTCATGAGCACCAGTATGATGATCCACATTTGGCTGTCCTTAGGGATAGAGTTCAGCTTGATGATGCTAGAGATGTCACCATTGATAGTGACAGCGTATTGAGGATGCAGGGCCGGATATGTGTGCCCAATGTTGATGACCTTTGTGAGTTGATTCTGGAGGAGGCCCATAGCTCGCGGTATTCTATCCATCCAGGAGCCGCGAAGATGTATCAAGATTTGAAACAAGACTATTGGTGGAGAAAGATGAAAATGGACATTGTCAGACATGTAGCACGGTGCCTCAACTGTCAGCAGGTTAAGTACGAGCATCAGAGGCCCGGTGGTGTATTTCAGCGCATTGTTATTCCTGAGTGGAAATGGGAGAGAGTCACTATGGACTTTGTTACTGGACTCCCTCGGACGGCGAGGAAGTTTGATTTTGTATGGGTGATTGTGGATAGATTGACCAAGTCAGCTCACTTCATTCCAGTTAGTACTACCTACTCATCGGAGCGGTTGGCAGCGATCTTTATTCGAGAGATTGTTCGGTTGCATGGAGTTCCGGTGTCTATCATATCCGACAGGGGTACTCAGTTCACTTCTCAGTTTTGGAGAGCATTTCAGCGAGAGATGGGTACGCGGGTTGAGTTGAGTACAGCATTTCACCCCCAGACAGACGGACAGTCTGAGCGCACTATTCAGATCTTGGAGGATATGTTGCGAGCTTGTGTGATTGATTTTGGTGGTTCGTGGGATGATTTCCTACCACTTGCTGAGTTTGCCTACAACAACAGTTATCAGTCGAGTATTCAGATGGCCCCGTATGAGGCATTGTATGGCAGGCGGTGTAGATCCCCCGTGGGATGGTTTGAGCCTGGTGAGGTTAGATTGATAGGGACCGAGTTAGTCCAGGATGCTCTGGATAGAGCAAAGTTGATCCAGGAGAGGCTTCGTACAGCACAGTCTCGTCAGAAGAGTTATGCGGACCGTAGAGTTCGAGAGTTGTCTTTCATGGTTGGTGATAGGGTATTGTTGAAGGTTTCACCTATGAAGGGTGTTATGAGGTTTGGGAAGAAAGGAAAGTTGAGTCCCGGGTACATTGGTCCTTTTGAGATACTTAAGAGGGTTGGAGAGGTGGCATATGAGTTAGCTTTGCCGCCCAGATTATCCAGCGTCCATCCAGTATTCCATGTGTCTATGCTCCGGAAGTACATTGGAGATCCGTCTCATGTATTAGACTTCAGTACCATTCAGCTTGATGGTGATCTATCTTATGATGTGGAGCCTATTGCCATTTTGGGACGTCAGGTGAGAAAATTGAGGTCTAAGGAGATTGCATCAGTTTAAGGTTCAGTGGAGAGGTCGACCCGTGGAGGAGGCCACTTGGGAGATCGAGCGGGAGATGCAGAGCAGATATCCTCACTTGTTTGAGACTTCAGGTATGATTCTTGACCCGCTCGAGGACGAGCGTTTGCTTAAGAGGGGGAGAATGTGACGACCCGGCCCGTCGTCACGGGAATTACCACCCCGTTATGTTGAAATTTTATGTTTTATGCTTTTATATCGGTGTTAAAGTCTATCGGGTGAGTTAGGAGTGAATTGGATTGAAAATGAGGCATATAGCCTTTGTGAAGGAAACTTGAATAAGGAAAGTCAACCCGGAGTTGACTATTTGGTTAGAGGGCTCGGAATCGGATTCCGATGATTCGGTTAGTTCCGGGAGGTGATTTGTGACTTAGGGGAGCGATCGGAATTGAATTTGGAGGCCCGGTGTAGAAATAGGCTTGAATTGGCTAAGGTTGAATTTTGGCGAAATCCGAACGGTAGGTGAGATTTTGATCCGGGGGTCGAATGGAATTCCGACAGTTGCAGTAGCTTCGTTAGGTGATTTTGGATGTGCCTGCAAAATTTCAGGTCATTCGGACGTCGTTTGGTCGGGTTTTTGATCGAATGTGTAATTCGGAAAGTTTTAAGAAATTTAGGCTTGAATCCGTGTGTAATTGGTGATTTTGATGTTTAGGATGGTGTTTTTATGATTGGAACAAGTTCGTATCGTGTTTTGGGGTATGTTGGTGGTTTTCGTTGGGGTCCCGGGGCCCTCGGGGTGAATCCGGACCATCATCCGGCATTTGGAAGCAAGAAAAGACATGCTGTAATCTGCAGATCACTGGGTAGTGATTTGGCCTTCACGTTCGCGAGGGCACGGCCCGCGTTCGCGTAGGCCAAGTTCAGCAGGCATCGCGTTCGCGAGGGGGGTATCGCGTTCGCGTATGAGGGAGTTAGGACGCATCGCGTTCGCGTGGGTTTAGGCCGCGATCGTGAAGAAGGAATTGGCAAGGCCACGCGTTCGCGTGGGAGACTACGCGTTCGCGTAGAGGAAAAGTCCGGGCTAGGGAGAATGGTCTTCGTGGACGCGTGACGGCGTGTCGCGTTCGCGATGAAGAACTGGAATAAGGCATCGCGTTCGCGTGAGAGGCGTCGCGAACGCGATGAAGAGATTTGACTGGCAGTGAGTTTAAGTTCAGAACAGAACCAGTCGCGGGTTTAATACCCAAAACCCCCATTTTTGAGTTCCAAGAGAAGAAATTGACGGGAGATTGCTCTGGGAAATCATCGGGGTTTCATTGGAGGTAAGTTTTGTGGCTTAATTACATCATTTTAACATGAAATCCTTGGTTAAATCCCTGTAAATTAAAGATTAAAGGTGGGTTTGAGCCCTAGGCCTAAATTGAAGAAAAATACCGATTTGAGTGGGCAAATGGAGTCCGATTTTGGTAAATTTTATATGCCTAGACTCGTATCGAGATGAGGATTCCGAATATGTAACTTTTGTAATTTTTCGATAAGCGTACCGAAAGTCGGGTTTTGACAACTTTGGGAATTTTGATGTAAATCGAGTTGTATTGATTGGGTGTCGTCCCATTGGCCTAATTTGTTGTATTTCTACCGTATTTGATCAGATTCTACGCGTGCGGAGCTTGATTCTCGTGGCAAGGGCATTGCGGAGTAGTCGTCACGCCGTATTGAGGTGAGTAATAGATGTGGGTGATGACCAGCGGGTTCGAAACCCCGGTATACCACTTTGTGACGCTGTATAGCGGCGAGACACGCACACTCTTGAGAGTGCGGGGTCGATCATGAACTGGAGACTATATATATTAGTCCGACCTGTTGATACCGTATTATTGGCTATTCTCGAGCCGTTGAACCCCCTTCTTGGGCGGTTGAGTATACTTGTGGGCCGTGAGCCAGTTATTGGATCCCGCGAGGATCGTTATCATTGTCTTATCATATAGACATGCTAGTTTACTACTAGTCCGCGGCTATTTCTGTTATTATGCTAATTCCAATCTCTGGAACTTGATATTACTGTTTTCCAACTGAAAAATGATAAAAGAGTTTTCAAAAACTACTTTTGAGCCTGCGAGGCTGTATCTGCATATTAGCTGACTAGTAGTGGATCGGGCTGCACGCCGCAGCAGGATATATGTTGGATCGGACTGCACGCCGCGAGAATATCTCTATGAGATGTGCTTGGGCTGTAGGAGCCCCTCTGGAGTCTGAACCCCCACAGTGAGCACGGGTACCCAAAATTGGAGTCGGGCTACGCGCCGTAGCGGTCATATCATGCATTGCATTGCATTTAGCTACATCCGCTAGCTGTTATGCTATTTATTGGTATTTGTTGGTACAGGTACAGTGAATATTGATTCTATGACAGGGTAGCTGATTATGGTTTTACATAGTGCTTTATTGCGGATTTCTTATCTGCGCTGTCTTACCCTTGTTTATTACCACCGAGTCTGGCAGTACTCATTTTACTCCCTGCACCTTGTGTGCAGATCCAGGTACCTCTCAGCAGTGATCCAATAGCTGTGCGAGGCGACATTTGTGGGATATACGAGGTAGCTGCCGAGTCCGCATGACCCGATATTCCTTCCTACTGTCTTTTGATTTTGTATTGACATTTCTTTCCGCACTTGGTATCTTGTGAACCTTTATACACTCATATTTTCAGTAGAGGCTCATGACTCTTGACCCTTCGGTCTATGGGAGTTAGTATATTTTGGGACTTGGTTTCCCCGCTGTTGGTATAAGTATTACTATTGTTTCACATTTTGAAATGCTTAAATGGGCTAAATAGAGCTTCTAGCTCCGTTGTTGATATTGATTGATCAGGCTGGCTTAGCAATGTGCTGGGCGCCATCACGACCGAATTTGGGGTCGTGACATCTAGCTTCAACCAAATGTTACTCTAGCTCAATTCTGCCTTCAAAATTGCAGAATTGAAGTAACATAAAAGACTCGATTTGCTTGGATCTCAACCGGTGGCTCTAATACCATGTTAGCTGCTATAGAGATGAGATTTAAGCTAAGAAGAAGAAGAATCTGGAAGAGAGGAAATAAAAGAAAAGGTCTATTCATTTCTAAGAAAGAAGAAGTAGCTTACAATACAGATGTTCACTATTTATAACAAATTAAAATTAACATTCCTAACTAATTATTACTAACTCACTAACTATGGTTTAGAATTACACTTTATAAATAAACTAAGGTTAGCCATGTTAATTAAAAGTAACTAATTATAGCAGGTCACTACTTAATATTTTAGGTTACTATTCCCTGCAGTTCACAATATGTCACGACACGGATTTTTCCCCCAATATCGGGATCGTGATGGCGCCTACTCGTGGTAGCTAGGCAAGCCACTATGTTCATACTATCCTGTTTTTAACACAAGTTTAATTAAATAAATGCGGAATACTTAATCGAAATGGAAATAACTAATTACAAAGTGAAAATCATACCTGAAATCCTCTACCCAAGACGTGGAGTCACCAACTCACGAACTACTATGGAATACTACACATAAAAGTCTGAAGGAAATATAACATAATTCTGTTTGTCTCGGAACAAAGAGACTACAGATAATAACATAATTAAAGAGAGAGACGCCGGGCCTGCGGACGCAAGCTACCTCGGTCTCAAATGTGATCAACTTCCACGCAATCAATTTACTGCTGCTGCTGCTCTTGATCGTAACCTGGACCTGTGCAAAAACGCACAGAAGTGTAATATCAGCACAACCAACCCCATGTGCTGGTAAGTGCCTGGCCTATCCCGGCGAAGTAGTGACAAGCCTAGGACCAGACACCCACATAAACCCGTGCAATTCAATATCTATGTATACCACAGAATAACAAGAAATAACCAGGTAATAACACAATAATGAATATCTTAAAGAATTAAACAATTAACAGCAGTTAATAAATTCACAAGGAAAAACAAAGTATAATGTAAACACAAGTAATATCAATTCAAGAAATAGCAAGCAGTTGCACGGCATCACCCTTCGTGCTTTTACTCTCATCCTCACCAAATAAACAAATAAAGTACACGGCATCACCCTTCGTGCTTTTACTCTCATCCTCACATCCATAGTACGGCACGATCCTTCGTACATGGTTCAATAACAGAGGGCACGGCATGATCCTTCGTGCATAATCAATAAATTAACATGGCACGGCATTAACCTTCGTGCATAAATAAATAAACATGGCACGGCATCACCCTTCGTGCATTATCACTCTTCCTCACCCAAATAACAATCACCAGTTAAGGGCAAAGAAAGAAACAGTAATTCATAAACCATCCCATCAAGGGCAATCAATAATTATCTTCACAACAAGTCCCAACAAGGGAGGACAATAACAATTCATCTGTAATATATCTCAAAATAATCATTTTCCAACGACTCACGGTCATACTAGACGCCAGTGTATGGATGCTCGTCACCACACCCATACACCGCACTCGATCACATAACACATAACACATAATCCTATTCCCTCAAGCTAGGATAGAACAAACACTTACCTCGCATGCTTATGAACAATTCAATCCGTGGAAATGTCTTTTCTTTCAATTTGGCTCCAATCCAACCGTATCTATACACAATTGATTTAATATCATCAATTCTACTCAACAAACTAATTCTTAAGACCAAATACAACTTTTACAACATTCTGCCCGGAATAGTGAATTTCAACCCCGGGCCCACATGGTCGGAACTCGGGGTTAGGACCAAAATCCGGTTACCCATCCCCTCACGAGTTCATGTATATGATTTGTTTCAAAATCGGACCTCAATTCGAGGTCCAATTCCCCAATTTATGAAAAACCCTATTTTCTAACAAAAACAAGAATTCTACCATGAAAATCTTTAATTTCTTATGAAAAACATGTTTAATGATGTTAGGAATTGAAAGAATTAAGTAAAAAGTGACTTACAATCGTTTTGATGAAGAAGAAATCCTTGAAGAATCGCAAATGGGTGTTTTGGTTTTGAAAAAAGTGAAGAAATGACTGAAATTCGTGTTTTTCAAGGTCTCTGTGTTCGCATTTGCGAACATGGGTTCGCAATTGCGAACCCCGACCAATTTCCGGAGTTTGAAAAATAAGCTAAGGTTGGGAAGTTCGCATTTGCGAACATTTGTTCGCATTTGCGAACATTTGTTCGCATTTGCGAACACTGGCAGACAAAGGGATGTTCGCATTTGCGAACTAATGTTCGTGGGGAATGTTCGCATTTGCGAACAATGGTTCGCAATCGCATTTGCGAACATAGGCAGGCACTGGGGACCTTCGCAAATGCGAACAATTGTTCGCATTTGCGAACAAGGCTGGCTTCGCATTTGCGAGCCTTGCCTTACACTGACCCCTTCGCAATTGCGAGAAATTCTTCGCAATTGCGAAGCCAACAGTTGGGTGAAAAAAACCAGCAGTTCAAAATTCAGAATTTCATCCAACGGCCTATCAAATCTTTACCCGAGCCCCCCGGGCTCCAAACCAAACATGTACATAACCTCAAAAACACATTATAAACTTGTTCGTGCGATCACATCGCCAATATCACTTCGTTTTAATCAAATCAAGCCTCAAACTCATGATTTTCATACTTTTGATTTTTAAAACTTCTTAACTTGGAACTCAAGGTCCCAAACATCTCAAACGACATCCGAATGTCACCAAACTTTACGGAAATCACATATATAATATTTAAGACTTGTACCGGGCGTCGGAACCAAAATACGAGCCCGATACCAAGGTCAATTAATTTATTTCCTTTAATAATTACATCAAAAACAATTTCACATAAAAATTCATAACTTGGGCTCTAGGCCTCGGAATTCGACTCCGGACGCATGTCCAAGTCCCATATTTTTCTACGGACCTCTCGGGACCATCCAATCTCGGTCCGGATCCGTTTACCAAAAATGTTGACCGAAGTCAACCATATCAATATTAATATCATTTTTATCCAAATTTCTCATAGAATTCATATTTTCTATCACAAAATCTTTCCGGCTACATGCTCGGATCGTGCACGTAAATCGAGGCAACATAGAATGAGGTTTTCAAGGCCTCGAAAGCTCGAAATGATTAATAAAATAAGTGATGACCCTTTGGGTCGTCACAATCTCCACCTCTAAAACAACCGTTCGTCCTCGAACGGACAAAAGAAAGAAGTACCGAGTCAGGAAACAAGTGTGGGTAACGGCTCCGCATATCAGACTCGGACTCCCAGGTCGATGCCTCAGGAGGCTGACCTCTCCACTGAACACGCACAGAAGGATAACTCTTTGAACTCAACTGTCGAACCTGCCGGTCTAGAATAGCCACCGGCTCCTCCTCGTAAGATAGATCATTGTCCAATTGGACAGTACTAAAGTCTAACACATGTGTGGGATCGTCGTGGTATCTCCGAAGCATAGATACGTGAAAAACTGGATGCACGGCTGATAAGTTAGGCGGCAAAACTAATCTGTAAGCCACCCCTCCCACTCTATCTAAAATCTCAAATGGACCAATATACCTAGGGCTGAGCTTGCCCTTCCTTCCGAACCTCATCACGCCCTTCATAGGCGACACTCGGAGCAATACTCGTTCACCAACCATGAAATCTACATTTCGAACCTTACGATCCGCATAAGTCTTCTGCCTGGACTGAGCTGAACGCAATCTCTCCTGAATAGTCTTGACCTTATCCAAGGCCTCCTGAACTAAGTCTGTACCTAGCAACCGAGCCTCTCCCGGTTCAAACCATCCAACTGGTGATCGACATCGCCTACCATACAACGCCTCATACGGAGCCATCTGGATGCTAGATTGGTAACTGTTATTGTAGGCGAACTCTGCTAATGGTAGAAACCGGTCCCACGAGCCTCCGAAATCAATAACACAGGCTCGAAGCATGTCCTCAAGTATCTGAATAGTCCGCTCGGACTGGCCGTCCGTCTGAGGATGAAATGCTGTACTCAACTGAACCTGGGTGCCTAACTCCTGCTGGACCGCTCTCCAGAACCGCGAGGTAAACTGCGTTCCCTGATCAGAGATAATAGATACTGGCACCCCATGGAGACGAACAATCTCCCTAATGTAAACCTCCGCTAACCTCTCCGACGAGTAGGAGACAGATACTGGAATAAAGTGTGCTGACTTGGTCAGCCTATCAACAATGACCCAAATAGCATCAAATTTCCTCCGAGTCAAAGGAAGTCTAGTAACGAAGTCCATAGTGATCCGCTCCCATTTCCACTCGGGAATTTCAATCCTCTGGAATACACCACCAGGTCTCTGGTGCTCATATTTCACCTGCTGACAATTTAGACACCGAGCGACATACGCAACGATATCTTTCTTCATTCCGCGCCACCAATAGTGTTGCCGTAAGTCCTGGTACATCTTCGCGGCGCCTGGGTGAATAGAATACCGCGAACTGTGGGCCTCTGCTAAGATCAACTCTCGAATCCCTTCGACATTGGGCACACAAACTCGACCCTGCAATTTCAATACCCCATCATCATCTAGGTTTACCTGTGTGGCACCTCCCCGCTGTACCGTATCTCTCAACTCACGTAAATGAGGATCATCAAATTGCCTCTCACGGATACGCTCTAATAAGGAAGAACGAGCGACCGTGCAGGCTAACACTCTGCTAGGCTCAGAAATGTCTAATCTCACGAACCGGTTGGCTAAGGCCTGGACATCTAGAGCTAATGGTCTCTGATTGACCGGAATATATGCAAGACTACCCATGCCGGCATACTTTCTACTCAATGCATCGGCCACCACATTGGCCTTACCTGGGTGATATAATATAGTAACATCATAGTCTTTTAGCAACTCTAACCATCTCCGCTATCGTAAATTCAACTCCTTTTGCTTTATCAAGTACTGTAGGCTTTTTTGATCAATGTACACCTCACATGTCACACCATATAGATAATGCCTCCGGATCTTTAAGGCATGAACCACCGCTGCCAACTCAAGATCATGAACTAGATAATTATTCTCATGTATTTTCAACTGCCTCGAAGCATACGCAATAACCTTACCATCGTGCATCAATACCACTCCAAGCCCTGTACGGGACGCGTCACAGTAAACTGTATAAGGCCTTGCACCCGTAGGTAGTATCAGCACTGGTGTTGTAGTCAAAGCTGTCTTGAGTTTCTGAAATCTCGCCTCACACTCATCTTACCACTGGAAGTGGGCACTCTTCTGGGTTTACCTGGTCATCGGGGCTGCAATAGAAGAAAACCCCTCTACAAATCGACGGTAGTAACCTGCTAACCCCAAGAAACTCCGGATCTCAGCCACTGAAGCTGGTCGAGGCCAATTTTGGACTGCCTCAATCTTCTTTGGGTCTACCTGAATACCTTCCACTGATACAATGTGACCCAGAAATGCTACCGAACTCAGCCAGAACTCACATTTAGAAAATTTGGCATATAGTCGGTTATCTTTCAGAGTCTGAAGAACCACTCTGAGGTGCTGCTCGTGCTCTTCCTGGCTGCGGGAGTACACCAGGATGTCATCTATGAAGACTACCCGACCGGTCGTTTTAGAAAATTACGCCCCAATCCCTAATTTAATTGTTCCCCTAAGTTCATTTCTGCTATTGTGGGTTGCCCGGAGAGTCGGTTCCGAAAATTTGAGCATTTTGGGACACTTAGTCCCTAAATAAGAGCTTTGAAACTAGAAAACGGTCCGTAGCCGGGACAGTGTTAAGACGATCTCGGAACGGAAATCCGATGGTTCCATTAGCTCCGTTAGGTAATTTCGGGGTTAGGAGCGCGTTCGGAATGTATTTTGGAGGTCCGTAGCTCAATTAGGCTTGAAATGCCGAAGGTTAAAATTTTGGCGAATCCGAACGATAGGTGAGATTTTGATCCGGGGGTCGGAATGGAATTCCGACAATTTCTGTAGCTTCGTTATGTGATTTTGGATATGTCCGCAACTTTTCAGGTCATTCGGACGTCGTTTGGTCGGGTTTTAGATCGAATGTGCAATTCGGAAAGCTTTAAGAAATCTAGGCTTGAATTCGATGTGAATTATGGGTTTTGACGTTGTTAGACGTGTTTTGAGGATTTGAGCAAGTTCGAATAAGGTATTAAGATGTGTTGGTATGTTTGGATGAGGTCCCGGGGCCTCGGGGTGTTTTCGGATGGTTAAACGGGAGAAATTGTGGAAAAAATTGCAGGTTGGGATCCTGCTTCTGTTGTTTCCGCTCCTGCGGAAATTTTGGACGCAGGAGCGTGTCCGCAGAAGCGGACGAGATGCGCAGGAGCGACTTGTTACGCAGAAGCGGAAGCCATTCCGCTGAAGCGAGGTCGCTGGTGCGAGCCAGTGATCGCAGAAGCGGACGGGGAGAAATGGGCATGGTCCGTAGAAGCGGACACTCGACCGCTTGGGCGAGACCGCAGAAGCGGACAATGGTGCGCAGAGGCGGATGTTTCCGCAGAAACGGAAGTTTCTCAGAAGCGGATCCGCTTAAGCGGCCCTCTTGTTCGCAGAAGCGGAAATGGCCGGCCAGGCCTGGAACCGCTGAAGCGACCCTTTGGTCGCGGATACGGACGCGTAGAAGCGGAAAATGTTCCGTAGAAGCGAAAATCGCTGTAAGTAAGTGTATCAGAAGTTAGAAAAATTTCAGAACATTTCACACATTTTGGGTCTCGGCTTTAGAGGCGATTTGGGCGATTTTGAAGAGAAATTCAAGGGAAATCATCAGGTAATCAACTATGGACTTAATCTATGATTAGTATTGGTAATATTATGCAATTATATCATGAAAATGGAGGAATTTGGGGTAATTTATGGAGGGTTTAGCCCTAGGCTTGAACTCTAGAAAATCAAGGTTTTGAATGGCCAAATGGAGTCCGAATTTGGTAAAATTTATATGCTTAGACTCGTATTGAGACAAGGGTTCCGAATATACAACCTTCGTGATTTTTCGATAAGCGTACCGAAAGTCGGGTTTTGGCAACTTGTGGATTTTAGTGAATTTTGAGTTATTTTGATTGGGTAATGCCCAATTGGCCTATTTTGATGTGATTCTATTGATTTTTTTATCAGATACTACACTTGTGGAGGCCGACATTCGCGGCAAGAGGGTTATTTCCTAGCGGTTTTGTACCGGAATTGAGGTAAGTGGCTTGTCTAACCTCGTGTGGGGGAACTTTCACCCCTAGGATATTATGTGATAGTTTAAATGCCTTGTACGCGAGGTGACGGCGTGTACATGCGCTGGTTGTTGTAACACACACTTTACTTGAATTGTCTGATCAGTGATATTCCTGCTCTTAGCTGATAAAAGCGTTACCATTACCCGGTATTAGTTAGAAAAGCATGATTAGCTAGGATTCAACATGTTTAATTGCCTAGTTGATTTACTTGAACTTCTTGATAAATGGTGGGCACTAGTTTCGGTGAAGTTGTAATTTAACATATTATATTCTCTGTGTGTTTTCTTTATTTGATGTGTTGGTGGACTGCGGGTTCAATTCCCGGAGATCCCAGGGCTGTGGGTTCGATTCCCAGAGACCCGGAGTGATATTGTTTGTGGACTGCGGGTTCGATTCCCGGAGATCCTGAGCTATTGATTTATTATTGAGATGTGGACTGCGGGTTCGATTCCCGGAGATCCCAGGGCTGTGGGTTCGATTCCCACAGACCCGGAGTGATATTGTTTGTGGACTGCAGGTTCGATTCCCGGAGATCCTGAGTTATTGAGATATTATTGAGACATGGGGCTGCGGGTTCGATTCCCGGAGACCCAGAGGTACTGAGAATGGGACTGTGGGTTCAATTCCCACGGATCCTGGATTTGTTTATTTGAGTTGGTTATTTGTTGTTAGCTTAATCGTAGACAGTTGCAGTAATTATCATAATGTTGTTATTTCGGAAATTATTATCATTTAAACTGTTTATTTTGTTTTCATCATTATATTATTGTTTCTCGGTAGGGCCCTGACCTACCTCGTCACTACTCCATCGAGGTTAGGCTTGGCACTTACTGAGTACCGCCGTGGTGTACTTATGCTACTCTTCTGCACACTTTTGTTGTGCAGATCCAGGTACATCAGAGCAGGCTCGTACTAGGTGATTCTGCAGCTTTCTGGGAGACTTCGAGGTATGATCCGCTACGTCCGCGGATCCGGAGGCTTCCCTTCTATTCTAGTATTACTAGTTGACATTTTTCTTCATTTCGTTGTTAGATACTCTTTACACATAGAGCCACAGTTGTATTTCCCTTTTAGTCTGTGTTACCGTGGGGTTCCGGATCTTGGTAGTGTTTATTTATTGTGTGACGGATGTATGTGCCAAGTGGCACGGATTACATATCTTTTATGTTATTTTCCGCTGTTTCTTATTTAAGTAATTATAATTTATAGATTCCGCAACGTGTTAGGCTTACCTAGTCGTGGGGACTGGGTGCCATCACGACATGTTCACAATTGGTGAACTAGGGTCGTGACAAGTTGGTATCAAAGCTCTAGGTTCATAGTAGTCACGGGACACAGACCGGTTACTTAGAGTCTCGCTGATCGATACGGAGACGTCTGTATTTATCTACGAGGGGCTATGTAACTGTTTAGGAAAACTCTTCATTTCTTTGGATTCCTTGTCGTGCGACATTTTTGGCATCAAAAATCTAAATTATTGATTTCTATTCTCTCACAGATGGTAAGGACACGATCTACTCGCGATGATCAGGTACCCGCGCCCCCTGTTGCCGCCGTCAGAGGCCGGGGCCGAGGTAGAGGACGAGGACGCGCCCGAGGTGCGGCCACAGCACCCGCGCGCGCTGCCGCTGAGGTGCCACAGGTAGACCAGGTTGGAGCGCAGGCACCTGGTACACCGGCTACAGCTGCTACTACTCCAGCACTCCAGGAGACCCTGGCCCAGTTCATGAGCATGTATACTACTTTAGCTCGGGCAGGGTTGCTTCCTCTCACTGCAGCTACATCTTAGGCCGAGGGAGGGGCCCAGACTCCCGCAGCTGCTACACCTAAGCAGCGATTGCTAGTGGGACAGGTTCCAGAGATTATTGGTATGCCTCTTTCCGCCCCAGCACAACCAGGAGGTGGACCAGCTGCCTCTGAGGACGAGCGGCGTAGATTGGAGAGGTTCAAGAAATATGACCCTCCAGTGTTTAGTGGTCTGGTTTCAGACGATGCATTGGGTTTTCTAGAGGAGTGTCATCGTATTCTTCGTACTATGGGGATTGTGGAGACCAGCGGGGTTTCCTTCACTGCTTTTCAGTTTCGCGGGGCCGCTTATGATTGGTGGCGCACGTATGAGTTGGATAGTCCAGAGGAGTCTGCTTCATTGACTTGGACGCAGTTTTCAGATCTATTTTTGAGAGAGTTTGTTCCACAGAGCCTTAGGGATTCTTGGCGCTCGGAGTTTGAGCGGTTGCGACAGGCTCCATGTCAGTATCGGAGTATGCTATCAGTTTCACCCGTCTAGCCAGGCATGCACCGGCCTTGGTAGCCACGGTTCGGGAGAGAGTGCGGAGATTTATCGAGGGCCTGATTCCGCCGATCCGGTCCAGCATGGCCAGAGAGTTGGAGACAGATATATCTTATCAGCAGGCAGTTAGCATTGCCGGGAGGATCGAGAGTATGCTCCCTAGAGAGCGGGGAGATAGAGAGGCCAAGAGGTCTCGTGAGTCGGGCCATTTCTCTGGTGCCCGTACTTCAGCAGTCGGTCGTTTTGGCAGGGGTTATTCCGGTCATCCAGTTCACTCAGCATTGCCCGCAGCCGGTAGTACCCCAGCTCTTCCAGCACCTCAGGAGCCTTATTATTCTCCCCCAGTTTCCAGTGCACCTCCTGCGCGGGGTCCGTCCAGGGGTCAGACTAATGGGGGTGAGGCTGGTCAGTCACAGCCACCGCGTCCTCCCAGAGCTTGTTTTGAGTGCGGGGATACTCGCCACCTGGTTAGGGAGTGCCCCAGACGCAGGAGAGGAGCCCCTCATCAGTCATCACAGCATCCGCGTGGTTCTCAGGGCCAGCAGGCTATCATTCCAGCCCCAGCTGCCACTCCACCTGCCCAGCCATCCAGGGGCGGGGGTCAGGGTTCCAGAGGCCGCCCTCGAGAGGGGGGACAAGCCAGATTCTATGCTATTCCTGATCGCGCTGCGGCTGTTGCATCTGACTCCGTTATCACGGGTATTATTATGGTTAGTCACAGGGAGGCATCGGTTCTATTCGACCCTGGTTCCACTTTTTCATATGTGTCTTCTTACTTTGCTTCTCATCTGGGTGTGCCTCGGGATTCTTTGAGTGCCCCCATTTATGTTTCCACTCCGGTGGGTGATTCTTTGGCCGTGGACCGCGTATATCGGTCGTGTTTGATTACCATTTGTGATTTTGAGACCAGAGCGGATCTATTGCTGCTCGGGATGGTCGATTTTGATATTATTCTGGGCATGGACTGGTTGTCGCCCCATTATGCTATTCTTGATTGTCACGCCAAGACCGTGACGCTGGCTATGCCAGGCATTCCACGTATTGAGTGGAGTGGTACTCTAGATCACACCCCTAGCCGTGTTATTTCTTTTCTCAAAGCTCAGCGTATGGTTGAGAAGGGGTGTGCTGCTTATCTAGCCTATGTGCGGGACGTCAGTATTGACACTCCCTCTATTGATTCTGTTCATGTGGTACGTGACTTTGCTGATGTATTTCCAGCTGATCTTCCGGGCATGCCGCCTGACAGAGACATTGACTTTGCTATTGACTTGTTGCCGGGCACTCAGCCCATTTCTATTCCACCGTACCGTATGGCTCCTCCCGAATTAAAGGAGTTGAAGGATCAGTTACAGGAGTTATTGGGCAAGGGTTTTATTCGACCCAGTGTTTCGCCTTGGGGTGCTCCCTGTATTGTTTGTGAAGAAAAAGGACGGTTCTATGCGTATGTGTATTGACTATCGTCAGCTGAACAAGGTTACAATGAAGAACCGGTATCCTTTGCCCCGTATTGATGATTTATTTGACCAACTACAGGGCGCACATGTGTTTTCTAAGATTGATTTGCGCTCTGGGTATCACCAGCTGAAGATTCGGGAGCCAGATATCCCGAAGACTGCCTTCAGGGACCCGGTATGGTCACTATGAGTTCCTCGTGATGTCTTTTGGGTTGACTAATGCTCCAGCAGCATTTATGCATTTGATGCACAGTGTGTTCAGGCCTTATCCGGACTCGTTCGTGATTGTCTTCATTGATGATATTCTAGTATATTCTCGGAGCCGGGAAGAGCACGAGCAGCATTTGAGGATAGTGCTTCAGATCCTGAGGGAGAAGCAGCTTTATGCCAAGTTCTCTAAATGTGAGTTCTGGTTGAGTTCAGTGGCATTTTTGGGCCACGTGGTATCGAGTGATGGTATTCGAGTAGATCCGAGGAAGGTGGAGGCCGTGCAAAGTTGGCCCAGACCCTCCTCCGCTACTGAGATTCGCAGTTTCCTTGGTTTGGCGGGCTACTACCGTCGTCTCGTAGAGGGGTTCTCTTCGATTGCAGCACCTATGACTACATTGACCCAAAAGGGTGCCCCTTTTCAGTGGACAGACGAGTGTGAGGCGAGCTTTCAGAAGCTGAAGACAGCTTTGACTTCGGCCCCTATATTGATGTTGCCTACAGGTTCGGGGTCCTATACCGTATATTGTGATGCCTCACGAGTTGGACTCGGTGCGGTATTGATGCAGGACGGTAGGGTGATTGCCTATGCGTCGAGACAGCTGAAGGTGCATGAGAAGAATTACCCTGTTCATGATTTGGAGCTAGCCGCCATTGTTCACGCCTTGAAAATTTGGCGTCATTATTTATATGGGGTTCCTTGTGAGATCTACACCGATCACCGGAGCTTGCAGCACTTGCTTAAGCAGAAGGACCTGAATATGCGTTAGAGGAGATGGTTGGAGCTACTGAAGGAATATGATATTACTATTCTCTATCATCCGGGCAAGGCTAATGTGGTTGCCGATGCCTTGAGTCGTCGGGCAGAGAGTTTGGGGAGTTTGGCGTATCTACCAGCTTCAGAGAGGCCTATGGCGATGGATGTTCAGGCTCTAGCCAGGCAGTTTGTTAGATTGGATCTTTCGGAGCCCAGCCGGATTCTGGCATGTGTGGTTTCTCGGTCTTCTCTATTTGACCGCATCAGGGAGCGTCAGTTCGACGACCCTCATTTGCTTGTCCTTCGGGATAGAGTTCGGCGTGGTGATGCTCGAGATGTTACCATCGGGGATGATGGAGTTATGAGGATGCAGGGGCGTATCTGTGTGCCCAATGTAGATGATCTTCGAGAGCTGGTTCTAGCAGAGGCCCATAGCTCGCGGTATTCCATCCATCCGGGTGCCGCGAAGATGTATCAGGACTTGAAACAGCATTACTGGTGGAGGCGGATGAAGAGGGATATAGTTGATTATGTTTCCGGATGCCTCAACTGCCAGCAGGTGAAGTATGAGCATCAGCGTCCGGGTGGATTGATGCAGCGAATTGAGATTCCCGAATGGAAATGGGAGCGCATCACCATGGACTTTGTATCTGGGCTTCCACGGACTATTAGGAAGTTTGATTCTATTTGGGTTATTGTGGATCGGCTAACCAAGTCCGCCCATTTTATACCGGTGAGCACTAATTATTCATCGGAGCGACTGGCGGAGATCTATATCAAGGAGATAGTCCGACTGCATGGTATTCCAGTTTCCATCATTTCAGATAGAGGCACTCAGTTCACTTCACGGTTCTGGAGAGCTGTACAGCAGGAGTTAGGTACTCGGGTGGAGCTGAGCACAGCATTTCACCCCCAGACGGATGGGCAGTCCGAGCGCACTATTCAGATTTTGGAGGATATGCTCCGTGCGTGCGTGATCGAGTTTGGAGGTTCATGGGATCACTTCTTGCCACTGGCGGAGTTTGCTTATAACAACAACTACCAGTCCAGTATTCAGATGGCACCGTATGAGGCCCTATATGGTAGGAGGTGCAGGTCTCCCGTGGGTTGGTTTGAGCCGGGCGAGGCCAGGTTGCTAGGTACCGATATGGTTCGGGATGCTATGGACAAGGTCAAGGTGATTCAGGACAAACTTCGTGCAGCCCAGTCTAGACAGAAGAGTTATGCGGACAAGAAGGTTCGCAATGTGGCTTTTATGGTTGGTGAGCGGGTTCTGCTTCGAGTCTCGCCCATGAAGGGCGTTATGAGGTTTGGGAAGAAAGGGAAGCTGAGTCCTAGATTTATTGGCCCTTTTGAGATTTTGAGGCATGTTGGGGAGGTTGCTTATGAGTTGGCCTTACCTCCCAGCCTAGCCGGAGTTCACCCCGTATTTCATGTCTCCATGCTCCGGAGATACCATGGTGACCCGTCGCATGTGTTGGATTTCACATCTGTTCAGCTAGACAAGGATCTGTCTTATGTTGAGGAGCCAGTCGCCATTCTAGACAGGCAGGTCAGAAAGCTAAGGTCAAAGAACATCGCTTCGGTAAAAGTTCAGTGGCGGGGCCAGCCGATCGAGGAGGCGACTTGGGAGACCGAACAGGATATGCGCAGCCAGTACCCTCATCTTTTCACTACTCCAGGTATGTTTTCTGTGCTCGTTCGAGGACGAACGAATCTTTAAGTGTGGGAAGATGTAACAACCCGACCGGTCGTTTTAGAAAATTACGCCCCAATCCCTAATTTAACTGTTCCCCTAAGTTCATTTTTGCTATTGTGGGTTGCCGGGAGAGTCGGTTCCGAAAATTTGAGCATTTTGGGACACTTAGTCCCTAAATAAGAGCTTTGAAACTAGAAAACGGTCCGTAGCCGGAACAATGTTAAGACGATCTCGGAACGGAAATCCGATGGTTCCATTAGCTCCGTTAGGTAATTTCGGGGTTAGGAGCGCGTTCGGAATGTATTTTGGAGGTCCGTAGCTCAATTAGGCTTGAAATGCCGAAGGTTGAAATTTTGGCGAATCCGAACGATAGGTGAGATTTTGATCCGGGGGTCGGAATGGAATTCCGACAATTTCTGTAGCTTCGTTATGTGATTTTGGATATTTCCGCAACTTTTCAGGTCATTCGGACGTCGTTTGGTCGGGTTTTAGATCGAATGTGCAATTCGGAAAGTTTTAAGAAATTTAGGCTTGAATTCGATGTGAATTATGGGTTTTGATGTTGTTAGACGTGTTTTGAGGATTTGAGCAAGTTCGAATAAGGTATTAAGATGTGTTGGTATGTTTGGATGAGGTCCCGGGGGCCTCGAGGTGTTTTCGGATGGTTAAACGGGAGAAATTGTGGAAAATTGCAGGTTGGAATCCTGCTTCTGTTGTTTCCGCTCCTGCGGAATTTTGGGCGCAGGAGCGTGTCCGCAGAAGCGGACGAGATGCGCAGGAGCGGCTGTTTCCGCAGAAGCGGAAGCCAATCCGCTGAAGCGGGGTCGCTGGTGCGAGCCAGTGATCGCAGAAGCGGACGGGGAGAAATGGACATGGTCCGCAGAAGCGGACATCTTACCGTTTGGGCGAGACCGCAGAAGCGGTCAATTATGCGCAGAGGCGGATGTGTCCGCAGAAGCGGAAGCTTCTTCGCAGAAGCGGATCCGCTTAAGCGGCCCTCTTGTTCGCAGAGGCGGAAATGGTCGGCCAGGCCTGGAACCGCTGAAGCGACCCTTTGGTCGCGGATACGGACGCGTAGAAGCGGAAAATGTTCCGCAGAAGCGAAAATCGCTGTAAGTAAGTGTATTAGAAGTTAGAAAAATTTCAGAACATTTCACACATTTTGGGTCTCGGCTTTAGAGGCGATTTGGGCGATTTTGAAGAGAAATTCAAGGGAAATCATCAGGTAATCAACTATGGACTTAATCTATGATTAGTATTGGTAATATTATGCAATTATATCATGAAAATGGAGGAATTTGGGGTAATTTATGGAGGGTTTAGCCCTAGGCTTGAACTCTAGAAAATCAAGGTTTTGAATGGCCAAATGGAGTCCGAATTTTGTAAAATTTATATGCTTAGACTCGTTAATATACAACCTTCGTGATTTTTCGATAAGCGTACCGAAAGTCGGGTTTTGGCAACTTGTGGATTTTGGTGAATTTTGAGTTATTTTGATTGGGTAATGCCCAATTGGCCTATTTTGATGCGATTCTATTGATTTTTTTTATCAGATACTACACTTGTGGAGGCCGACATTCACGGCAAGAGGGTTATTTCCTAGCGGTTTTGTACCGGAATTGAGGTAAGTGGCTTGTCTAACCTCGTGTGGGGGAACTTTCACCCCTAGGATATTATGTGATAGTTTAAATGCCTTGTATGCGAGGTGACGGGCGTGTACATGCGCTGGTTGTTGTAACACACACTTTACTTGAATTGTCCGATTAGTGATATTCCTGCTCTTAGCCGATAAAAGCGTTACCATTACCCGGTATTAGTTAGAAAAGCATGATTAGCTAGGATTCAACATGTTTAATTGCCTAGTTGATTTACTTGAACTTCTTGATAAATGGTAGGCACTAGTTTCGGTGAAGTTGTAATTTAACATATTATATTCTCTGTGTGTTTTCTTTATTTGATGTGTTGGTGGACTGCGGGTTCAATTCCCGGAGATCCCAGGGCTGTGGGTTCGATTCCCAGAGACCCGGAGTGATATTGTTGTAATTTAACATATTATATTCTCTCTGTGTGTTTTCTTTATTTGATGTGTTAGTGGACTGCGGGTTCAATTCCCGGAGATCCCAGGGCTGTGGGTTCGATTCCCAGAGACCCGAAG
This sequence comes from Nicotiana noctiflora, assembly GCA_032618575.1. Lineage (NCBI taxonomy): Eukaryota > Viridiplantae > Streptophyta > Magnoliopsida > Solanales > Solanaceae > Nicotiana > Nicotiana noctiflora. Next base: position 300,557 of record JASVEL010012935.1, read on the forward strand.
TGATATTGTTGGTGGACTGCGGGTTCGATTCCCGGAGATCCTGAGATATTGAGATATTATTGAGACATGGGCTGCGGGTTCGATTCCCGGAGACCCAGAGGCACTGAGAATGGGACTGTGGGTTCAATTCCCACAGATCCTGGATTTGTTTATTTGAGTTGGTTATTTGTTGTTAGCTTAATCGTAGACGGTTGCAGTAATTTTCATAATGTTGTTATTTCGGAAATTATTATCATTTAAACTGTTTATTTTGTTTTCATCATTATATTATTGTTTCTCAGTAGGGCCCTGACCTACCTCGTCACTACTCCATCGAGGTTAGGCTTGGCACTTACCGAGTACCGCCGTGGTGTACTCATGCTACTCTTCTGCACACTTTTGTTGTGCAGATCCAGGTACATCAGAGCAGGCTCGTACTAGGTGATTCTGCAGCTTTCTGGGAGACTTCGAGGTATGATCCGCTACGTCCGCGGATCCGGAGGCTTCCCTTCTATTCTAGTATTACTAGTTGACATTTTTCTTCATTTCGTTGTTAGATACTCTTTACACATAGAGCCACAGTTGTATTTCTCTTTAGTCTGTGTTACCGTGGGGTTCCGGATCTTGGTAGTGTTTATTTATTGTGTGACGGATGTATGTGCCAAGTGGCACGGATTACATATCTTTTATGTTATTTTCCGTTGTTTCTTATTTAAGTAATTATAATTTATAGATTTCGCAACGTGTTAGGCTTACCTAGTCGTGGGGACTGGGTGCCATCACGACATGTTCACAATTGGTGAACTAGGGTCGTGACAAAAATTCTATCACGAACAGATCTAAGTAAGGCCTGAATACCCGATTCATCAACTCCATGAATGCTGCTGGGGCATTGGTCAACCCGAAGGACATGACCAAGAACTCATAATGCCCATATCTAGAGCGAAAGGTTGTCTTAGGAATGTCAGCCGCCCTGATCTTCAGCTGATGGTAGCCTGACCTCAAGTCTATCTTAGAGAATACCCTCGCTCCCTGGAGCTGGTCAAACAAATCATCAATTCTCGGCAGTGGATATTTATTTTTGATAGTCACCTTGTTTAACTGCCGGTAATCAATACACATCCGCATCGAGCCATCCTTCTTCTTTACAAATAATACAGGTGCTCCCGAGGGGGAAACACTGGGCCTGATAAAACCCTTCTCAAGAAGGTCCTGCAACTGATCTTTCAACTCTTTTAACTCCGGCGGGGCCATACGATAGGGTGGAATAGAGATGGGCTGAGTGCCCGGTGCCAGATCAATACAGAAATCAATATCCCTGTCGGGTGGCATGCCCGGCAGGTCTGAAGGAAAAACCTCCGGAAACTCCCGTGCAATAGGGACCGACTCAATGGAAGGAACTTCTGCGCTGGAATCACGAACATAAGCCAAATAAGCTAGACACCCCTTCTCGACCATACGTCGAGCCTTAACATAGGAAATAACGGTGCGAACGGAGTGGCTTGAGGTACCTTTCCACTCTAGTCGGGGTGATTCTGGCAAGGCTAAGGTCACCGTCTTAGCATGGCAATCAAGAATAGCATGGTATGGGGACAACCAATCCATCCCCAATATGACATCAAAATCTACCATATCCAAGAGCAACAGATCAACACGGGTCTCAAGACCCCCAAATATAACTACGCACGAACGATGCACCCGATCGACTACAATAGAGTCACCCACCTGGCGTAGCCACATAAACTGGAATATCCAGAGCATAGCTGGGCACAGCCAAATACGGTGCGAAGTAGGAAGACACATAGGAATATGTAGATCCAGGGTCAAATAATACCGAAGCACCTCTGCCACACACAAGAATAGTACCTGTAATCACAGCATCTGATGCCTCTGCCTCTGGCCTGGCTAGTAAAGCATAGAATCGGGGATCCGCACCTCCCTTCTGAGCTGCGTCTCTAGGACGACCATCAACTGGCTGACCTCTACCTCTCGATGGACGGTCTCCACCTCTACGGTCTCGACTCCACCTCTATAATCTCTACCCCCACCTCTGGCTGGCTGGGCAGGCTGAGGGTTAGCTGGGGCCTGAATCATAGGACGAGGACCTCGCTGCTGAGAGTTGCCCGCTGCTAGAGGGCAATTCCTGATAAAATGACCCGGGTCACCACAACCGTAGCAACTCTTAGACTGATAGGGCTGCTGGCCCTGACGACCTGAATGGCCTCCACGAACACTCGGAAGAGGCTGAGCATTAATAGGAGGCTGGTCTGAATAATGCCCACGAAAACCAAGATCACCTGGTCCACCCTGTGAAGCCTGAAAGGTGGAATGAAAAGGCCTTGGAGGACTGGCCTCTATCAAAGGATTCTCTACCACCAGAGGAAGAACCACCAAACCTGCCTGAATGACGAGGCCTCTTATCCGAAGAATAACCGCCTCTCCTAGCAAGAGCCATCTCAACTCTGCGTGCTGCATTGGCCGCCTCCTGAAATGATATGTCACTCCCCACGCCCATAGCCATCTGGAGTCTAATCGGCTGATTAAGCCCATCTATAAATCTGCGGACCCTCTCCCGCTCCGTGGGAAGTATCACTACTGCATGACGAGCCAAGTCGATAAATCTCGCCTCATACTGTGTAACTATCATAGTGCCCTGATGGAGGCACTCAAACTGCCTCCGAAGTACATCCCGCTGAGTAGCAGGGAGAAACTTCTCCATAAATAGTTCCGCAAACCGGTCCCATGATAAAGCTGGGGACCCTGCTGGTCGAGTCAAGCAATAATCTCTCCACCAAGTCTTGGCGGATCCTGCAAGTCTGAAGGTACAGAAGTCAACTCCGTTTGTCTCCACGATCCCCATAGTCTTGAGAATCTCACGGCAACTGAATAAAAAGTCCTGAGGATCCTCTGATGCGGCTCCACTGAATGTAGTGGTAAATAGCTTGGAGAACCGATCAAGCCTCCATAACGAATCGAAAGTCATGGCCGCTCCATCGCCGGCATAAGCTGTGGTACCTGACTGAGTGGCCACGGTCGGCCGGATTACCGGTGCTCGAGGTCGAAGAGCTACGGCTCCGGAGTACGAGCAATAGGAGTCCGGGCCCCTCCTCCGGCCTGAGAAGTGGCTGGGGCAACCGATAATAAACCCGCTCCGGTAATGCTGTCCATGAATCATGCTATTTCTGACCAAAGACTCTCGAAGATCCGGGGTAAATAAAGCCTCTCCTGGGACCTAAGCTGGGCCCACTGGAGCTGCTGGGACTGGAACCTCCTCGTCAATCTCAATATGAGGCTCCACCCCTGGAGTAGCTGCCGGGGGCTGAGCTCTACCCCTGCCACGGCATCTGATACGGCCTCGGCCCCTGCCCTTCACGGGAGCTGCCTGGGGCTCGGGCTGCTGGTCAGCGAACAAAGAAGCGCGTGTCCTCACCATCTGCGAAAGGACAGAATAGAAGTTCAATCAGTATTTGAGGAACAAGTCGCACGACAAGAAAGAACAAATGAGAGACTCTTTCCTAACTCAATAGACTTTGGAGGACAAGTACGGACGTCTCCGTACCTACCTCTCAAACTCTACTAAGCTTGTTCGTGAGTGGTGAGACCTATGTAACCTAGAGCTCTGATACCAACTTGTCACGACCCGGATTTTTTCCCCAATATCGGGATCGTGATGGCGCCTACTCGTGGTAGCTAGGCAAGCCACTATATTCATACTATCCTGTTTTTAACACAATTTTAATTAAATAAATGCGAAATACTTTATCGAAATGGAAATAACTAATTACAAAGTGAAAATCATACTGAAATGCTCTACCCAAGACGTGGAGTCACCAACTCACGAACTACTATGGAATACTACACATAAAAGTCTGAAGGAAATATAACATAATTCTATTTGTCTTGGAACAAAGAGACTACATATAATAACATAATTAAAGAGAGAGACGTCGGGCCTGCGGACGTCTGCAAGCTACCTCGGTCTCAAATGTGATCAACTTCCACGCAATCAATTTACTGCTGCTGCTGCTCTTGATCGTAACCTGGACCTGTGCAAAAACGCACAGAAGTGTAGCATCAGCACAACCGACCCCATGTGTTGGTAAGTGCCTGGCCTATCCCGGCGAAGTAGTGACAAGCCTAGGACCAGACACCCACATAAACCCTGTGCAATTCAATATCTATGTATACCACAGAATAACAAGAAATAACCAGGTAATAACACAATAATGAATATCTTAAAGAATTCAACAATTAACAACAGTTAATAAATTCACAAGGAAAAACAAAGTATAATGTAAACACAAGTAATATCAATTCAAGAAATAGCAAGCAATTGCACGGCATCACCCTTCGTGCTTTTACTCTCATCCTCACCAGATAAACAAATAAAGTACACGGCATCACCCTTCGTGCTTTTACTCTCATCCTCACATCCATAGTACGGCATGATCCTTCGTACATGGTTCAATAACAGGGCACGGCATGATCCTTCGTGCATAATCAATAAATAAACATGGCACGGCATTAACCTTCGTGCATAAATAAATAAACATGGCACGGAATCACCCTTCGTGCATTATCACTCTTCCTCACCCAAATAACAATCACAGTTAAGGGCAAAGAAAGAAACGGTAATTCATAAACCATCCCATCAAGGGCAATCAATAATTATCTTCACAACAAGTCCCAACAAGGGAGGACAATAACAATTCATCTGTAATATATCTCAAAATAATCATTTTCCAACGACTCACGGTCATACTAGACGCCAGTGTATGGATGCTCGTCACCACAGCCCATACACCGCACTCGATCACATAACACATAACACATAATCCTATTTCCTCAAGCTAGGATAGAACAAACACTTACCTCGAATGCTTATGAACAATTCAATCCGTGGAAATGTCTTTTCTTTCAATTTGGCTCCAATCCAACCGTATCTATACACAATTGATTTAATATCATCAATTCTACTCAACAAACTAATTCTTAAGACCAAATACAACTTTTACAACATTCTGCCCGGAATAGTGAATTTCAACCCCGGGCCCACATGGTCGGAACTCGGGGTTAGGACTAAAATCCGGTTACACATCCCCTCACGAGTTCATGTATATGATTTGTTTCAAAATCGGACCTCAATTCGAGGTCCAATTCCCCAATTTATGAAAAACCCTATTTTCTAACAAAAACAAGAATTCTACCATGAAAATCTTTAATTTCTTATGAAAAACATGTTTAATGATGTTAGGAATTGAAAGAATTAAGTAAAAAGTGACTTACAATCGTTTTGATGAAGAAGAAATCCTTGAAGAATCGCAAATGGGTGTTTTGGTTTTGAAAAAAGTGAAGAAATGACTGAAATTCGTATTTTTCAGGTCTCTGTGTTCGCATTTGCGAACATGGGTTCGCAATTGCGAACCCCGACCAATTTCTGGAGTTTGAAAAATAAGCTAAGGCTGGGAAGTTCGCATTTGCGAACATTTGTTCGCATTTGCGAACACTGGCAGTCAAAGGGATGTTCGCATTTGCGAACTAATGTTCGCATTTGCGAACACATGCTGTATAAGGCAGTGTTCGCATTTGCGAACAATGGTTCGCATTTGCGAACCAAGGCAATATGGGGAATGTTCGCATTTGCGAACTTTTGTTCGCATTTGCGAACATAGGCTGGCACTGGGGACCTTCGCAAATGCGAACAATTGTTCGCATTTGCGAACAAGGCTGGCTTCGCATTTGCGATCAAGGTTCGCATTTGCGAGCCTCGCCTTACACTGTCCCCTTCGCAATTGCGAGAAATTCTTCGCAATTGCGAAGCCAACAGCTGGGTGAAAAAAACCAGCAGTTCAAAATTCAGAATTTCATCCAACGGCCTATCAAATCTTTACCCGAGCCCCCCGGGCTCCAAACCAAACATGTACATAACCTCAAAAACACATTATAAACTTGTTCGTGCGATCACATCGCCAATATCACTTCGTTTTAATCAAATCAAGCCTCAAACTCATGATTTTCATACTTTTGATTTTTAAAACTTCTTAACTTGGAACTCAAGGTCCAAAACATCTCAAACGACATCCGAATGTCACCAAACTTTACATAAATCACATATATAATATTTAAGACTTGTACCGGGCGTCGGAACCAAAATACGAGCCCGATACCAAGGTCAATTAATTTATTTCCTTTAATAATTACATCAAAAACAATTTCACATAAAAATTCATAACTTGGGCTCTAGGCCTCGGAATTCGACTTCCGGACGCATGTCCAAGTCCCATATTTTTCTACGGACCTCTCGGGACCATCCAATCTTGGGTCCGGATCCGTTTACCAAAAATGTTGACCGAAGTCAACCATATCAATATTAATATCATTTTTATCCAAATTTCTCATAGAATTCATATTTTCTATCACAAAATCTTTCCGGCTACATGCTCGGATCGTGCACGTAAATCGAGGCAACATAGAATGAGGTTTTCAAGGCCTCGAAGCTCGAAATGATTAATTAAATAAGTGATGACCCTTTGGGTCGTCACACAATAAGTGATCATTTTACCTTTTAAATTTTGGCCCAAAATAATGTTCATTTACATGAACAAGAAGGAATTAATTTTAATTTTTCAAAGATTTCTCTTATGTACCTATTTCTCTTATTTAAGTTTGCTACGTACAAATGAAGTGCAAACACGTCATTATCTTGTATTTGCCAATTTTGTTTATATATCTATGAGTAACATTCAAATAACTACTACATACAAGTCAAGTTTCATTGAAAATTTTGAAGTCAAACTAGCACAATTATTTAAGATGCAATCACAAGATCACCAAGTTATTAGATATGAAAATTGATTAAGATGCATTATTTTATTATTGACGAGTCAAAACTCGAGCATAATTTTTTTAATGGGTGTGCCAAAGGTAAAATGGTCACTTATTGTGGACCGAGGGAGTATATCATTATGTTTGATACGAAGAATTACTTGTAGGTAAATTTAACAATCCATATACTATCACTACATAGAAATTGTATGGCCTAATTAGATCTTGATTTTTATACAATTAGATTTACAGTGAAAAGAGTTAATCTAACTCAAAATTAATATCCAAAAGATAGATCAAGTGCATCTATGAAGGATATGATAACTAGAGATTCAAAATTCATTTTATACTCCTTTTTACTTGAGTTTGGATTAAAAATGTATACAAATAGTACTTACATGTTGTACGTGTTTGCAGGGTTTGGTCAAGAAAGTGATAGACAAGTCAAAACTAGCTCAAAAATGAGTGAAACCTGCACAAGTACCAAGAACAAGTCAAAGTACTGTTGCAACATAAAATCAACTACAGCTGCAATAGACCCACCGTGGTCGCGATCCATTTAGTGTGGTCCATGGTGAGGAGATTTAGAGAGGTACAATCTTGGTGATATTAGGTAGTGTGGTCCGCGGCAGATTCTTTGCGGCCGCAATAGCCTCACAGTAACCGCAGACTATTTGTTGCGATCCGTAGAGTGGAGATTCAAAGAACCCAGAATTTTGGAATTTGTAAGACACCGCGGCCGCAGACCATTTCGTGCGGTCGGCGATGAAGCCATCATGGCCGTGGTTCATTTTATGTGATTCGCGGCAGTCAGATTCGGAGGATGAAAAGTCAAGCTAAAAATCCTTACCGTGACCGTATTTTTCGTGATCCGCGGTACCTCCGTCATGGGTATTTTTTTCCAGAAAATTTAGCCTTGTATAAATACTCTTTTTCAGATTTTTAGGGTATCTATCTTTTAGCTGAGCATGTGAATGGTGGTTTTAGCCCATTTTGAGTAATTTTATAGCTGGTTTTAGCCTATTTTTCATCTAAATATTTGATTTCTTCTATTATTATGAGTAGCTAGACCCATTATCTAGGGATGTGGCTCAACCATAGTATGAGTATTTAATGGATCTTTTGTTCTAAGGTTTAGATGTTTATGGGTAGTTGATATTTGGACTGGTTTGTTTTATCCATGTTGAATTAGTGGTTGCAAACACTATTTGTGCCTATTTGACTTGGGCTCCTCTTGAGAAAGAGAGCTTGAGTCTAGAAAAATCAGTTCAATAAGGGATTGAGGCATATTCAAGAGATTGATAGCTCCAATTAAAGGGTCAAATCTAGAGATAGTAATACCCGACTTGAGCCTATATTGCTTGCATAATTTTGACACCCAATTGGTCTTGAGAAAGTCAATTAGGGAAAATTCACTCAAGCTACTCAGAGGTATAGAGTGAATTGTGTCGGGCATTGGCTATATCATGATCCCAAACATAACAACTTTGCCTTAGATTTTAGAACCCATCAAGTATTCACCTATGGGAAAGTCACTTCCCTTGTGCCTTATTAACCATTTAGAAAACCTTACAAACATTCATACTTAGCTTAATTTCGCATATCATTAGCATAAATTAGAAGTAACAAACAAACAAATATGATTGGAAGTGTATCAAGAGCACTACGCACTGATAGATTAGATAGAAATCCAACTTCAAATATTGTTCTAGCTCCCTGTAGAATCGATCTTGACCTTCTTGGGTAAAAGCTGCACTGACCGCCCTTGCCACTTTGTAGTGGTGTAGGGTTGGACACGATCAGGATACTCCACGTGTGCTATAGGATGGCAATAACTTGGAGCAATAATGGAGTACTAAATGATTCAAAGATATGAATGAAAGCAATAAATGATATTTAAGTAAATAATTGAATAAAAGTCACCCGACAAGGGTGAGATTTTTCAATGATTCTTCTGACTATGATGGACAATAATAAGAATTTGAATATTTTGATTCTTCTTGGATCGGAAAAGAAAAAATAGATAAAGATGTAAAAAGATAAATTTTATATGTATGTGATAAAGAGAATCTTTAAAGAACGGAAATATTGTTCTTTATAAAAAGTTCCAAATTCCCTTTTACAACTACTCCCTCCGGTTCACAATAAGTGACTAATTTGCTTTTTTATTTTGGTCCAAAATAAGTGTCTATTTATATAATTAAGAAAGAATTCAATTTCTTTTTACAAAATTGTCCTTATGTACATATCACTAAAAAAAAGTTTTACTCCCCACATTAAATACTTAATTAAGGGTAGTTTAGTCATACTAGGTATTTTTGTATAGAATTTAGTATTTTCTTAATATGTGTACTAAAAGCAAATTAGTCACATATTGTGGAGGGGATACTTTTCTTCCTGTTTATAAGAGTACATGAGCCAAAAAACCTTAGATAGTACAACATAAAGAAATATTTGCTGAAATATTCTCTTGGGAATATAAATTCCGGCGAGGAGAAATATTTGTCGCCGTCCTCGTCTTTTATCGGAGGATCTCGACCTCGTCTTTTTTTTTTTTTCCGGTAGTTATGGGGCTCCATCAAGGATCTGCGCTTAGCCCCCTCTTGTTCGCCTTGGTGATGGATGCTTTGACGCGGCATATTCAAGGGGATGTGCCTTGGTGTATGCTATTTGCTGACGACATAGTGTTGGTAGACGAGACGAGGGTCGGTGTTAACGAGAGGCTAGAGGAATGGAGACAGACTCTCGAGTCTAAGGGCTTCAAACTAAGCAGGTCTAAGACAGAATATCTGGAGTGCAAGTTTAGCGCTGAGCCGAGCGAAGTGGGAGGGAGCGTGATGATTGGATCTCAGGCCATAGCCAAGAGGGATAGTTTCAGATACCTTGGATCGGTGATTCTGGGGGACGGGGAGATAGACGGGGATGTCACTCACCGTATAGCGGCGGGGTGGTCGAAGTGGAGGCTTGCATCAGGAGTCTTGTGTGATAAGAAAGTGCCACAGAAACTCAAGGGGAAGTTTTACAGAGCTGTGGTTAGACCTGCCATGCTGTATGGGACGGTGTTGGCCGGTGAAGAAATCTCATGTTCAGAGGATGAAGGTTGCGGAGATGAGGATGCTTAGGTGGATGTGCGGGCTCACCGGGTTAGATAAGATTAGGAACGAAGTTATTCGGGAGAAGGTGGGGGTGGCCCCAGTGGATGAGAAGATGCGAGAGGCAAGGCTTCGGTGGTTCGGGCATGTGCGGAGGAGAAGCCCCGATGCCCCGGTGAGGAGTTGTGAGCGGCTAGCGGTGGTCGGTGTGAGGCGAGGCAGAGGGAGGCCTAAGAGATACTGGGGAGAGGTAATTAGGCAGGACTTGGCCAGTATGCGAATTTCCGAGGACATGGCCCTTGATAGGAAAGTTTGGAGGTCTAGTATCGGGGTTGTAGGATAGGGGCTTTTAGAGTTTTCGTACTCCTTTCCGGGGTGGGTGAGGCGCGGTAGGGCCACCCATAGAGGATTAGTTTTCTTTCTCTTGTGGTAGTCATTTCTGTTTGCTACTGTTTTAATATTATTGCATGTCGATTTATTTATGGTACGTATGTCTCTTATGTTTAGTTAACTATTTATGTGATGTATGCTGGTGTAACTAATGCTGCTTTTGTTTTTGTTTTTGTTTTTTTGTTTGCCTTTCTTTTCCCTACGCCGAGGGTCGATTGGAAACAGCCTCTCTACCCTTTTGGGTAGAGGTAAGGCCTGTCTACATATTACCCTCCCCAGACCCCACTTTCTGGGAATATACTGGGTTGTTGTTGTTGTTGTTGTTTATTCCGGTGACTTAGTCAAATATGTGATGTGTAGCTTTTCGCCCACACATAAATCTTTTGATCATGGAGCAACTACTGCACAAATTATGTACATCCTATAGTGGCGTCTCTTTATTTTTATATATGTTTTCCTCACAAGCAAATACACAACATTTGAGAGAGCCCGTATGGTTAATATTGTGATTTCACCTGTCGCAGAAAGTCTTTTAAGAAAAAGGCTTCCCTAAATTTTCGTGGCATCCGGATCGGGATACCCCGGCACGACGAAGACTGACCCCTTTGTTTCGGGGTACCGCCGTTGTCACGGAGCATGGGAAGGACGCGCGGCGATTACCCCGAAAACCTTCGCTTGCTTGGAGGCATCTGGAGGTTCACGCAGCACAACCGGCGAGCAGAGCCAAGCCCAACCATAAGTAGAATTAAATCCAAGATCTTTTCTAACTTGAAACTCAACAAAATCAATATACTAAAAATATTTCTCGTCTAGAAGTATGATAATTAAAGTTTATATTCTCGTAATTCTATAAATTTTAATATTGCTTATAAATTTTTTTGCATACGCCCTTCATTTGACTATTTATGGGACTGTAAAAAATAGAGAGTATCAATTTGGCTCACAGAATTTAGTCTTTAAGTCATCACAGATTCAAATGTAATTGCAAGACGACTTGGTACAACATACGGAGACAACTTGTGCGGTTTTATGAGTACGCCACTATTTGAGTGTCTTTATTGCAATAGCTATGCGCCTAATTGAATAAACAGCTGTAGTAAAATTTAAATCCTCTTTAATTTACTGTGGTCCTAAAGCTAAATACTGATAAGAAAGCTATACCTAGTGGTGAATCCCATTCAATATTAATTTCTCCACAAAAAAAGATTTGGATTGCTGTAAACAGGTGCAGCGTGCTGCATGCTACAAATACGAATCACGAATGGACCCCTCAGTCCTCACATTTAGGTCGAGTTTAATTTCTAATGGTGTAAAATATTTATAAGATCATATATATTTTCAAGGGATCTTTACACAAATTATGCATATATTATACTCATACCGGCTATTTTTAGTTTAAGTGATTTGGTATAATTACTAGGGTAGTAATTACATAGCACAATAATTATACAATATTATAATTATGTAATTACGACAATCTATTTGTTTGCTGTAATGTAATTACAATGTACTATTTGATTGCACGAGTATAATTATAGAGTAGATTAAATATTAAATATAAAGTTAATTATTAAAACTTTCAAAGTAAAATTTAACAAACATATGCCTCAATAAAAGATATTAAATTTGACACTTAAAATGCATATTATTTCTTGAAAATATATAATTAAGTAATCATATATTTATAACTAATATTGAAAAAATAATTTAGTATATATTTTGTAAATTAAATAATATTTAATTTTAATTAATTATAAAAACTAAGTTACATATTTCATATTTCATAAGAAAATCATGGATTGTATGCTTTATAAAAAATTAATATTTATAAATATAATACAATAACATTACTCAAAAATTTTACGAAAAAATAATATATCAATACTAATTGAAAAATGAATGGCATGCAATCTGAATTATTAAGGCAATACTATTAAAGCACTTAAAAATATAACATAAATTCAAAATTCAAAAAAAAATATTAACATAATACTCATAAAAACGTTTCAATATAATTTAAGTAAATATAATTCAAAACAAAATAAAAACATAAGTCTACTAACTCATTCAACAACGAGATTCTACATTAATGACATCACTCATTATATGCTAAGTTTATTAATAGTTCAGTATTTCTCGTATTAAGAGGTGTAATTTCAAAACTACAATAATAGCACAGTTATGCTAAATGAAGAAAATAAAGAAAATTAAAAAATATGAGCAATTACATGGAATCATAAACTTCATCCAATGATAAAGTTTAACTTTAATGAGAAATAAGAAAATAAAGATAAATTATATTTGAAAAAAAGAATTTAAAAACTTAAAATAAAAAAAAAAAGAATAGAAATAAATAATAAATAAAAAAGAAAAAAGTTATCAACAAATAACCTTGTAATTATAACATGTAACTTTCAGCAATTTTCATATCCTCCTTGTGAATTGGAGAGTATAATTATATCCCAAATTACATCCAATTACATAACTTGGTTAAACTTTCACGATCCAAAATTCACTAGTCGTGATTACACCTAACCCAACCTTCTAGATAAGCCAACTGATAATATCTAATTTCAATGATATTTATAAGACAATTACACAAAGGAATTCTTTGAATCTTAAACATTTTTTAAAAATTGGTAGTACAAATCATGAGCTTCTAACAATAGAGTTTACAAAGCTGATATGAACAAATACACCTTTTGTTTGGAAGTACATAAAGAGAGTTTTAAAATCTAATGCTACCATGAAAAAGAGGCAACTACAACAGGGACGCATCTACATCTTCCTATCTGCAACCATCGAGTACAGCAATAACATCAGCCAACATCTGCACGCAATGTGTAGAAGTATAGTATCAGTACAACCGACCTTATGTACTGAGTAAGTAAAACCTTAGGTTGAAAGCAGTGACGAGCTGGAACATAGGTCGGGTAGCAGTTCATAATAACATAGAGCATATAAATAAGGAAGTAACTCAAAGATAAGAATGCTCAGCTTTTTTCACAATTTTCCGAAAAATAGTACTGTTTTTCAAGAATATTGGTGAAAACACAAATCCTTTACCGAAATCGTCGTAAAATATGAGATAGTCTGAAAACTGTAATTTAACTAAAAACCCTTTACAGTAAATAAGATGTTTCATTTTGATTCCAAATAGAAAGTGTGAAATACCTCTCTATGACCACATACATATGTGTGTAAACAGTCATGAATGATGTGATACCGTACTACAGGAGGAAAATGTGTCTCTATATATGTATATCATATATGCATGCCAATGCCATGTATCCTAGAGATGAATCATGTATTCACGCTTTCAGGGTACTTAATCTCACTATCTCACTCTTTCAACTCATCAATGCTCAAGCACTCAGTAGTGCATATGGCTCATATGGCCCAGGGAAATTCATCTTGGAATATATACATCACTGACCATCAGTCATCCAGTACCGAGGAAAAAGGGCAATCCAACCGTGCGGAGAAATCTATCTCCGGGTAACAAGTACTTCGGACAAATCTATGTCGAGGTAAATTCATCCCTCAATAATATTATCCGTGCTCACTAGGGGTGTGTTACAGACTCTGGGGGCTCTTACAGCCCAAGCTCTATCATAATCATCAATATAACTGATGCGGCTTGCAACCCGATCCCATAATTGTCACTCATAGTCAGGCTCTCGGCCTCACTCAGTCATCACTCTCTCCAGTCTTACCCACGGACTCATAATGTCGTGAAATAGTCCCGAAACAATGATATGATGTATAAATAAACAACAACTGAGACTAAGATATGATACGAATGAATGAACGAGTACGGAATATCCATGAAATCATTGAGATTACAACAAGAAAAAACCATTATGGTTCCTAGCAATATCAACATAAAGCCTGAACTTGATATTTAGCATGATTGACAACCCAGTTACTTTATCACATGATAAAAAACACAGATATCAACAAAATAGGGCCACTATACAATTCCATAGAAATAATGGAGTCACAATTCACAGGGTGCATGCCCACATGGCCGTCAACTAGCATGTGTGTCACCTCAACATCAATCACATAGCACGTAATTTGAGTTTTTACACCCTCATCACCAAGTTTAGAAGAGTTACCTACCTCGAACAAGCCAAATTCCAATACCGAGCAAGCCAAGCGATGCTCCAAGAATGCCCTCACATGCGTAGCAACCTCCGAACAGCTCAAAAATAGCCAAAAACAACTAAAATACATTAAATAAATTGCAAGGAAATAATTCCAAATGATAAAGATCAAATCCTAACTCAAATCCTGATTCCGTCCAAAAATCACACTGGGCCCTCACCCCGAACCTGACAAAGCTCCAAATATCTAACAACCCCTTTATTTACGAGTCTAACCATACTTGTTTCACTCAAGTCCGACTCCAATTCGATTTTAAAAACTCAAAAATTGATACTATGGAACTTTAGGGCAAAACTCATATTTTCCTCTTTAAAATTCATCAACCAATAGTCAAAAATGAAGATAGATTCATGAAATGTAATCAAAACGGAGTAGAGAACACTTACCCCAATTCTTATGATAAAATTTACTTCGAACATTGCCTCAATCTGAGTCCCAACATATTAAAATATGAAGAAATAACCAAAAACCGTGATTTCTATAACTCAACCCAGCTATTTTGCATTTTCAACCTCTGTTTCGACGTATGATGGACTTGCATTTATGAGTGAGCCGCTTCTGCGATGGCCCTGGCCGCATTAGCGGTCGTGCTTCTGCGTAAATACCTCTTCATCTGCGGACCTCTACCCCTCGGTGAAATCTTACATTTACAACACTTGGCTTGCATTTGCGACAATCACACTTGTGCAATATCAGTCGCAGGTGCGTAACACCAGAACCAGCATCTCCTCAACAATGAAAACATGAAGAAAAATAATTCGAAAACTATCTGAAACATGACCGAGTCCCTTGGGACTACGTCCAAACATACTAACAAGTCCCATAACATAACATGGACCTACTAGAGGCCTTAAAGCATACATAATAACATCTAAATGATGAATCACACCTCAATTCGAAATCAACGAACTTGACACTTCAAACTTCCACAATCAATGTCAAAACCTATCAAATCTCATTCGATTGACCTCAAATTTTGCACACAAGTCACAATTGACATTATAAAACTGCTCTAACTTTCGAAATCGGAATCCAACCTTGATATCACACTCTTGGTCAAACTTTCCAAAATTCTAACTTATGCCATTTCAAGCTAAATTCTACTACGGACTTCCAAATCACGATCCGGACGTTCTCCTAAGTCTAAAATCGCCCATTGGAGATAATAGAACCATCAAAATTCCAATCCGAGGTCAAAAACCAAAAGGTCAAACTTGGTCAAAATTTTCAAATTTAAAGCTTCTAGCTGAGAATTATTCCTCCAAATTAATTCCGAATAACCTGAAAACCAAAACCGATGATTTACACAATTCATAATACATCATACAGAGCTACTTATTCCGTCAAACAATCGATCGAAGATCAAATGCTCAAAATGACATGTCAGGTCATTACATCCTCCCCCGCTTAGACATACGTTCATCCTCAAACGTGCCTGGAGTTATTCCCAAAGCCATCAACCTCAGTGTTACCTCACTACTAGAAAACAGGCCTATGGCAACGGATATGTTTGCAACGGTCTAAGAACCGTTGCCATAGAGTAGATATGGTAACGGTTATAACCGTTACAATATCATTTATGTGATATCGGCACGCTTAGGCTATACAACCGTTGCCATTGTGAAAAAACTGTTGCCATAGATTACTCTTCCGCAACGGTTATGAAAACCGTCCCAATATATTTATCTACCGGCACGCTTTTATTGTAAAAATATTCTATTGGAACGGTTATTTTTTGCCTCCTAATTTTCCCCCTAAATTTTGTTAAACCCGCCAAAATAACCTCTATTTATTTTATTTTTGAATAATTTAAATAAGGAGTAATATGTAAAAAGACCATTTTTACCCTTCCCTGTTAAAATTGTTATACATCAAAGGGTATAGCAAATACCCCCAAATTAAAATCTGTCTTCTTCGATTTCACAGACTCGCCTAGCCGTCATTGTCTTCTTCGATTTCATAGAGCGCGATTTCACAGACTCGCCCAGCCGTCATTGTCTTCTTCGATTTCACAGAGCGCGATTTCACAGACTCGCCCAGCCGTCATTGTCTTCTTCTATTTCACAGAGTGCGCCCAGCCGTAGTCGATTCAAGGGAGCCTCAGCCGTCGTCAATTAGCCCTCAGCCGTGTCGATTTCACAGAACCTTCAGACACAATTTTTGGTATAGTAAGTTATTTTGATGCCATTTTTTTAACTCTTCAATCTATCTAGGTTGTATTAGGTTGACTTGCTCTGTGTCACTGAATAACCTGAACGTGTGCGCGCCCTTCGTGGTTTTGGTCTGCTACGAATCTTTTAGCTCGTAGTCGATTAGTATGTTGATGTCTATGACATTTGACATTAATAGTTAGGTGGGGTTGGCATTTAAGGTATTTTGTGTTGTATGGGATTTAAAGTTTGTAAGGTAATGCCATGTTGTTCAAGTTTATTTTGCCTTATTTCAGTAGTGTTTGGCTTGATCATTTTTGTATCTTTGTATGTTTCTACCTTTACACTAGTCCTGATCAATTTTTTAAAATCAATGTCCCATACTTGCATTAGGTTAATGACTAAAAGACGAAAAGAAAAAGACAGTTTGGTCCCTTTATGTATGAGGCAAGGAAGAAAGGGTAGCAATGGTGTATACACCATTATGTATGGAGTTTAAGGAAGATTGGATAATAATGGTCTATTGTATAGAATGTTACCGGATATATTTTGATTTTCAAGATGAAAGAATGGTCTATTTTCGGACTTAATTTTATATTCTTATGTCTCTTTTCTGAAATAGCATGTGCAGTTACACTTATGTGACACAAAAAAGTTTGAATTTAAATTGTTAGTGTAACTTATTTTAATGTGAAAGTACTAACTCGAAAAGTTAATTTTCAAAAAATTTAACTATATCCAATTCAAACTTTAATTATTAGTAAAATATTTTGACGTTTAAGTTGAGATAATTTGATTAGCATTGGATGCCATTTTCTGTGTTCTGAAAAGGGAACCTATCAGTACTTTCAAAGTTCAAAACTTTGGACTTATACAATAATTTTAATACATTATTTAGTGGAAACTTGACTGGATACGATATTACTTTGAGCTGTGATATTTTTTGTGTTTTTCTTCTATTTTCAGTAATACATTTGTAGTAGTTTAGAGTTATGCACATTATTTTCAGTCTTCATATGCCTTAAGTAAGCTGTAATGAAAGATTTGTGCCATTGAATTGAGGGTGACTGTTTAATCTCAATGTAAGTATAAGGCTAATTGAATGCTCTCTGGTAGGGTCTTTAAATTGATGCAGTTCTTCAACTTGAGCAAGACTAGCTTTTTCAGATCTCCAACAGAAAAATTGATTTCTACCAAACTTGTGCACTCTTCAAGAACCAACCTCTCAAGATTAGGGGTACCCGAAAAATATAGAGTCCTTATTAGCTTATGTGAATGGCTAAGGTTGATGTACTTAAGTTGTCCTAGAACCTGTCACAACGAGAAAAAAAGCCTTTAGTAATTTGAACAAACATTTTAATCGATCCAACCAACCTATAAGAAAAGCAATGGGTAAGTTAATATAAACCTTGGAGCCTTTCCAAAGTTGTATGATGCGACTATTTTTTAACTTCAAACTAACGAGTCGTTCCTGGAAGTTTGTCATAATGTCTACGAACACACTACCCTCCCTAGAACTCCACTTGTAGAATTTACGAGGTTTGTCATTGTTGTTGTTAGCTAGTTCTTTATTACTACTAAGTCCTCCATTTTATCGTATAGGTATCTATGGATAATGATGATAAAAGTTGGATGAATCTCCTAAGATGGACGGATGAGTATATCCGTGGAGTGAATGATTTTCTTGATAAGGTATTTGAGCGAGCCGCCCAAGGAAATGAAATATTATGCCCTTGCAAAAAGTGCATGAATCGCTATTGGTATTATAGAAATGTGGTTGAGGGGCATTTGGTTGTTCATGGATTTGTTGATGGTTATACCAAATGGGTTTTCCACGGGGAAGGATTTTCCTCGAGAAGTACACCTCATGCAAGCAATAATGATGAAGGTTCTACCATGCGTGACGATATTGATGGACTACTGCATGATACATTTAGAAATATAGATGGTGAGGTGGGGGATGAAGAAGGAGTTGGGGAAAGACTATCTGAAGATGCAAAGAAGTTTTTTAAATTGTTGGAGGAAGGAAAACAAGAGTTATATCCGGGGTGTGAAAATTTTAGTAAACTGAGTTTCACTATTCGATTGTACTTGCTTAAATCCTTGCATGGGTTGAGCAATGTGGCTTTCTCCGATTTGTTAGATTTGATAAAAGAGGCATTTCCCTTTGCTCAAGTACCAGAATCTTTCAACAAGGCTAGAAACATGATAACAGAGTTGGGTCTTCATTACGAAAAAATACATGCATGCCCTAATGATTGCATGTTATTTTGGAAAGAAAATGCGAATGCCGAGAATTGCTCTATTTGTGGGTCTTCAAGGTGGAAGAGTGGTAGTCCTTTGACTAAAGCAAGCTCTAAAATCCCTGCAAAGGTTTTAAGGTACTTTCCTTTAAAGCCTAGGCTTCAGAGGATATTCATGTGTCCTGAAACGGCTGTTGCAATGAGATGGCATGCTAATGAACGACCCAATGATGGGAACATAGGACATCCTGCTGATGGGGAAGCTTGGAAGGCTTTTGATTCTTTGCATCTAGACTTCTCTAAAGATGCTAGGAATGTTAGATTGGGTCTTTTAAGTGATGGTTTCAACCCATTTCGGACGATGAGCATTTCTCATCTCCCTTCTTTTCCTCTTTTTGCTTCGGATGAGAAGATCTTGCGCAGAAAGATAATAGGAAGTGAAAAAAAGCAAAGCGTTTGGTAGAGCCTTTTTACGTCGATTTTTCTAAACCAAAAGGTTGTATTCAGAATGACAGCCATAGTGCCGTTGATTTGAATGTTTCACCTTCATTGCACCGATCTGTTTTGGCCTAGGAATTGTTCAACATCTTCAGTTACTAATGGGTATCCTCCGTAGTTCAATGCATAATATTTGAGATTCATGGCTTTCCTTCACTTGTTTATGTTTTTCCTTTTGTCCATTTTATGTCTTTTTAGTAGCATCAGCAGGTGGCTCTGTACTGGTTTTGTCTTTCCATTGTTGTTGCTTTACATTTTCTATTGTCTCATTGGTTGTTGCTTGTCAACCATTCTTCTATGCTTTGCAGTTTTCTTTGTGCTTACCAATCTACAAGCATTCCTGGCAGTACTCAATTGGTTCTTCTAGTGTTACTAATCCAAGCCAAACTTGAAGCAAAGAAAGGAAGAAGAAAGGGTGAAGCAAAGTAAAATCCGGTATGTATTATATGATATATACGTATAGACCAGAATAGGACATGGTATCTATGATCTTATTATACCAGATGTTTAAATATGCTAAACTTGTAAGCTTTATCATTTCCTTGATCGACTTAACCATGTATGTGAATTTTTGATTGTTCTGATTGCCTTGTTAAAACAATTAGTAGAATTTTGTGCTTATACATTCATCTCAGTGCCTTTGCCACCATTTCCCTCATTGGCAGAGGGATCATGGGAATATTGATCCCTCTGCCAATGAGGGAAATGGTGGCAGAGGCACTGTGGTTGGTCCTAAGGGTTGGCTCCAGATGGATTTCTCAAGTCATTAAAAAAAGATATTGAAGGATGTTATGCATTTTACCTCTTACATATAATCTTTTGCATTCACTTAGTTGTTGTCATTATTGTTTATGACCACCCAAAAACACTGTTGGTGTATTTAAATTTGAGAATAGGTTAGATTTGTTTAGAATCCTTTGGCTTCTTATTGTATCTCTAATCTTCTCTTTCCTGAGTCATGACTAGCAGAACAGCACTACAGTGGCCTAATTGGCATTAACCTTTGTTGTATTACTTTATTTTACTTATCATGGCTCTCACCTAAGTTTCACAATTTGATACAGTAGGCTGATATATCTTAGTTATAGTACCAGCTTCTTTCATGAATTTTTGGAGAAGCTTGGATTAGAGAAGGGTACAAGCAGTCGAGAATTTTGTGCTTGTACATTCATCTCAGGGATCATAGTCGAGAATTCAGAATTTTGAGCAAGTTATTTGGAAATTGGAACCTAAAACCTAATAATGACCAAATTGAACATTTACACTTGATTTATTCAAATACTCCATCTGTTCAGCTCCTCAGAAGAGGTTCTTGACATATCTTCATTTGCAGATCTTGATAATGACATTGAACAGTCTGTTGAAGGGCCAAATTAAGATTTACCAGGGTTTTAGGCTCACAACCTTCCACCAAATCTGCTTGCTCCATTTGCTTAATGCTTGGTTGCTTCTCCCTGATTTCTAAGTGTACATTAGTGCCAAAGTAATTTTGTTGATAAGTTGGGGAGTATGTATCATTCTTTTAACCTTGATGCTATCTTCTGATTGTTGCGTCAGTAATATACTCCAGGAAATTGACCCAAGCGATTTTAGTATGATCAGTAGAAGAAAACATGACATTTGATTTGCATATGAAGCCTTCTATTTTAAACAAGGCTGAGTATTTGTTTCTGATGTACCCTGAAAGAAAAAGAACTAGTGCTTTGTTATTTACAGCCAATTCTTGTTTGAAACTTTAGCATATAAGTATCACAACTCATTAATCCAGATGCCATAAGCAGACCTTGATTCATATATCCTCAAGTATCTAATTTATTGTCTTTATCTTAGTTGTTCTTTTAGACTTTTGAAATTGTCAAAACGTGCGCAATCAAAGGGTTTTTGCTAACCTATATTGTGTTTGGTTTTCAGAATCTGAAAAATATCTGATTAGTCATGAATCAAGAAGGGTGGTCAAGCAAAAATAAAAAAATATCCAACCGCATTTCAGCTGGATCACTTGCATCCTTGCGAAATCAAAGGGTTTCATCGTTGACAACAAAAAGAACCTTCCAAGCTACAAGGTCAAATGCAAATGAAGAACGACATTCAGAAGGTGGATTACCTTCATCTTTGCAAAACCAAACGGTTTCATTGTTGACAACAAAAAAAACCTTGAAATCTCTAAGGTCAAATGCAAATGAAGAACGACAATTCGGTGGATCTCAATTGCAAGAACACGTGCAGCAAGTGCCACATAATTGCACCTCTTCAGCAACACAAGGAGTACATGAACAAGTGCAACAAGCGAATATTGATTCCATCACTCTTGCATCACAAGGAGTACATGAACGATCTGATAATTCTCCCACTAATGAAGCAGTTGAACAAATTGAGGAACAAGGCAAATATATATAAATTTTAATCATAAACTTAACTCAAAATAGTGATTAATCATTATCTTTGCTTTGTATATTGCAGGCCCCTCCTCGCCAAAAAGAAAAAGAGGTCGTACTCAAATGCCAAGGGTTCATGGTAGAAAGGAGCGTAAAATAATCATTCTAAATGAGTATAATCAACCTGCTGGTCCTACTAAAGATGTTGTACAAGAGTTGGCTAGCTTCCTCGGCATATTGGCAAGGAGTGGGACTTTTTGTCCTCTTAATGTATTTAATTGGAGGAAACTAAACATAAAAGATGATATGTGGCAATATATCAAGGTATGAAGTTCCCAATGTCCAATAAACATGAATGATATTTTTTATTTCTTATACTAACCCAAGTGCACTAAATTTGTAGGGTAAATATGACATTCCTGACGAGGCGAAACAATGGGTTTTTGATTCAGTTTGTAGTGCTTGGAGAAAGTATAAGAGTCAATTGAAGGCAACCCACTTCACAGCCTATGAGAATGATGAACTTCGAATGAAGAATAGGCCACTAGATGTTCCGGAATCTCACTTTAAGGATCTTCTTACATATTGGAACTCCGAGCTACACAAGGTAATTACATCCAAAATAGATGCTCTAATTGGTTAACGATTGATCTTCTTAGTATTTTGCTATTTAAAATGAATTACAAAAACAATTTATTTGCAGAAAATGTCCGAAACCAATATAGAGAATCGAAGTAAGTTGAAGTGTCCACACACTGCTGGTAGAACGCCTTTTGCTCTAATTCGCGAGGTTTGATGTTTTATATATCTTATTTTTTATAAATTATGAACTTGCTAACTTTATATGGAAAGATTTTTATACCTGTTTTCATGTAACTAGGAAAAAAAGAAGGAAATCTCTGATACTTCAGATACATTGTCATGTAAGGACATATTTGTAGCTACAAGACAAAGAAAACTTGGCCGAGTATACAAAGGCTCATATGAGAATACGAGTAGTAAAATTGTACGAGATTTCTAATTTAAAACTCATATGACAATTCTTAATTATTGATTCAATTTTAGTTACTTAAAATTCTTTTCTCTTGTATTTGGTTTGTAGGCTGAAATGGAGAAAATACAAGCAACTCAGCAAAGTGAAGATGATAGTCATTCAGTTGACGCTTTTACTTCAGTCATGGGACATGAACATCCAGGCCACGTTAGATTGTATGGACGAGGGGTTACCAAGACTTTGTTGAAAGGGCAAAAGGGAATCTTGGATCTTCTTTAGATGCTGACGAGAGGATGCAACAGAAAATCGAGGAAATGGAAGAGAGGATGCAACAAAAAATGGAAGAGAGGATGCAACAAAAAATGAATGAAAAGTTGAACGAACAAAAGGATGCTATGGAACAAAATATTACAATTAACGTCATCGCACGACTTCAGCGTTTGAACCCAGATTTGCAACTTGATCTTGACATGTTAAGGCTCAGTGCACGTTCACCTGTAGATGCTTCCTTTGCACAACAAGCTG
Source organism: Nicotiana noctiflora (assembly GCA_032618575.1). Lineage (NCBI taxonomy): Eukaryota > Viridiplantae > Streptophyta > Magnoliopsida > Solanales > Solanaceae > Nicotiana > Nicotiana noctiflora. The sequence goes on from JASVEL010012935.1 coordinate 323,798, forward strand.
CTGTTCAACTAAACAATCGACCATCTGCTGGTAGCAATCAAGGTCAGCCTATACCTTTGCATCATTTCATGCTGTATACACTATGGTTTTTTATATTCTCTTAAGCTAGTTGCATCATGTGGCTAATTGGCTAAAAATATGGAGTTACTGGACTACTTATAGGTAGTTACTGCACAAGTTTTTCTATGTTATTGGCTAAAAGTAAGCTTTTCTCCAAGCCCAGTATTACGAAACAACCACAAAAAGAGAAGATTTGAAAAGCTAGTCTGATTTCTACTGCTTTGTTTCAAAAATTTCTGGTCGATTGAGTCGATTTTGGACCTAAATTGAAGTTGTGCTGTTGGTTGCGCATAGAAAAGAGTGGTGCACCGTAGTGACCGTAGTGTCTATTACAGGGGGCGAAGTGCGTAGTCGGCACTGTGGTACAAAAAGAGTGGTGCACCGTAGTGACCAGTTTAACTGGGTTACAAAAAGGTGCTTTGTTTATATTAAAATTATTTGCCAACATATCTAAGCAAAAAGAGGGTGGCTCCAAAGGTGTTGGTGTAGATGTTGTGTGCCTATATATGCAGCTATCCCTGTTGATCTGCTAGCAAATCTTATAAAATAAAATTTGGTGGATGTCATATGATAGTTGTTGGAGACTTGGAGTATCATCATCTATAGTTGCTCCATATTTTGCTAGTTTGTCTGCTACCTGATTTTGCTTCCTATATGTGTATCACGCGAGGCCTACCCAGCTGGTGTAACAGAAACCTGCATTCATGTAGTATCGATAAATATTGTAAATTATGGGATTGAGGTAGAGAAACTATCTCTGTTGAAACAACATTGACCCATACAGACGTGCTCTTGGTACTACCACTCCCTTTTGCTGTATTTGTTTACCTAATGACATTCACAAGGGAGACTTGGTTGACTTATGTCACTCTCATTCCTGTTGCCACTGTTACGTTCTTGTCGATCACGGGCTGAAGGTTAGATAATACTGTACTTTGCTCAGATAATACTGTACTGTTACGTTCTTGTCGATAAGCATGTTTAGAAATTTGAATGGATGAAATTTTGTTTCTTTCTGCTATTTGCTGTTCAAATATTCATCAGCACTGTTTCTTGAATATTCATCAGCACTGTTTCTTGAAATTTTTTCTTCAGCAAAATCATAAGGTAACTGAAATCATCTCATTCCATGAATCCGTATTTTGCGCTTCCATTGTACAAACCACTACCCTTACTTTCTTGTTCATCTGCAGTGACTACCCTTACTGAAATCATCTCATTCCATCAATTGTTTGGGATCACACACTGTAAATATTTGCTTGAATGCTACTTCTTGTTATAACTAGTGTTAAGTTTCATTGACATTATTGCTGAGTTTTCTGTTAGTCCTTAATACGACTACTTGTCGACATATTCTTGACTAACTTTTGGACTATGTTCGATAGCAAATTGACCTTCTTCATTTTCAGCATTTATAGTTCGCCAATTCAGTGCTTTATTTGTCGAGTCAATCTTCTTAGAAAAACTTGAAAAGGAATATTTTCAAGTGCATCAATTGCAGCTTTAGCTTCTTTAATTAGCCAATCGATGGCCTTACTTGGAGGGTCATAACTTGATATTTATTCTTGAGTATTCTTAGATCGGGTTCTCTTTAAGTGTAATAACTTTATTTATCCTCTTTTGTAGGTGGAGTAGATCAAGAAATGGATGATGAAGACGATGAAGAACTAGACCTTACTTGAGATGAATTTTGAATTGTTATCGATGAATGTTCTAGGAATCTTTTAATACCAACATTTTTTGAAACTTATTTACACTCTTGAAATGTACTAAACTTATGCACTCATGAAGAACATTAATTTGTTTTATGGATATTATTTGTTTGATGGATAATTTTGTATTATTAATAGTTTCGTTTTATCATGTATTTAAATTTTAGTATTATTATGTGTAAATATTTATTTATAATAGGTGCTATTTTTTGGCTATTAATTGAATTGATACAATAGCCTACCAGAACCGTTGCGATAGGATACAAATGGTGTTCTAGTAGGCAATGTAAACCGTTGCCATAGGTCCCATAAACTGTTCCAAAATGATATACAGACCGTTCCAAAATGCATATTTAACCGTTACGTTAGCTTAGACAAACCGTTGCTATATCCATCATAACCGTAGCAATAGCTTACATATGTGTTTCTTTAGATAATATTGCAACGGTTAAAAACTATTGTATAAACAATATAGTAACGGTTTAAAACCGTAACAATTGAAAAAAATAACCATTCCAATAGAGTTAAGGGAAAACCATTGCCATAGATATATCTATTGTCACGGCTATGAAAACCGTTACACGAACCGTTCCAACTGATCTATGGGGACGGCGGCTGAAGTAACGGTTTGTAAACCGTTCCCAAAGCTCTATGGTAACGGTTTTCCAGTCTATTGGAACGGTTTTCCAACCGTTACAATAGACCAATTTTTTAGTAGTGCCTTACCATGCTGTTGGCCCAAGTTTAGATGAAGTTTTGAAGATTGACAAAATGAACTCAGTCATGGACCAGGTCCATCATGTGAGACATAGTGGTTGTCTACCTATACGTGTGAGATGTATGTGAAGAAGATAAACCTCAAGGATCAACAACAATATCTTCTGAATTGATTGAAAAGGTTGCATAAAGGATAAGGAGATGAAGTCTCCTTATGTGAAGAGAACTAAATCTGGATCAAGAATAAGGGTCGGAGTTCGTATTGTTATAGGAGGCGAATTCGATGAAGGATCGGCAATTTAGTCTCAATCATACTCTGATTACTAATTCTTTAAATAACTATGATTGTTCTCTTTTACAGGTATTGCACATACGCAACAGTTAAATTAAATTGAGAGCAAAAGAGCTAGGCAATTTTGCAAGCAATTTATGTGTGATTCAAGTGTACATTCCTTAAGCTACATGAACCAGACTGAAGAACCAATTCTATTGTGTTTTTTCTTATTTTAGTTCAATTTTAGTAGGTGTTTCATATTGTACCTTTCAGCTTTTATAAAAGCAATTGAAATAGGTCCTTTGAGTATTCAAGTTATAGGCTAACTTGAAAGTGTCGCAGTAGTTAGAAGTTGGTTCCCACACTGGGATTAGAGTTTAATCCTTAGATTTACAAGAGTTTTGTAAATGTTATTTTGGCTCAGTGATTTTAGTCGAAGTTTGGGTAAATCCTACTGAGTAGTAGGTCATGGTTTTTTCACCTTTCGAGCCAGGTGTTTTCCATGTAAAATTTTCTGTGTTCTTTATTTTATTCACTCTTAATTCCGCAAACAGTAATAGTAAATACATCTAGAAGAACCAGGTTCTTCTAGTGCGAAAATTAGGTACCACATAAATCACCTCCCTCTTGTGTGGTATTGACGTGTAGAACATCATTTGGTACCAGAGTGGGTTATCCTTGAACAGGCTAACACTTTAGGATAAGATCAATAATGAGTGCACCACTTGGGAACTGGGAAGGGCAATCCACTGCCAGGCCTCCACTTTTCAATGGTTAGTATTATTCTTGGTGGAAGAACAGAATGAAAACTTTGGGACATAGTCACTGATGGTCCCCGAGCAACCACAAAGAAGAATGCTGAAGGAATTGATGTGCCAAAGATAAGGGATGATTGTACTATTGAGGACCTGAGAAAGTGGAGAAAAATGCTAAGGACAAGAAATGGCTTGTGTGTGGACGAAGACCAGATGAGTACAGTAGGATCCAAAGCTGTACAACTGCTAAGGAAATATGGGACACTCTGCAAGTGACTCGTGAAGGAACACCTCAAGTGAAAAGATCAAGAGGAACATTTTTGTATTATTAATATGAGAACTTTACTCTGAGGGAAGGAGAAACTATCCAGGAGATGTATACTAGATTCACCACTTTTACAAATGAACTTGAGTCTCTTGGAAGGATTATCCTTGGAGAAGACAAGGTTGAGAAAATTCTGACAAGCGTCCTGCCAGTCACATGGGAAAGCAAAATCACTGCTATTTAGGAATCCAAGAATTTTGCAACGCTTAGACTGGATGAACTGATTAGAAATTTAACTACCTATGAAATGAAAAGACAAACCATGAAGATGGATACCCCCAAGAAGGAGAGAAACTTAGCTCTCAGAATTGCTGAAGGTGCATATCTGGAAGATGATGAAGTGTCTATGATCACTGGGGATTTCAAAAAGTACCTGATGAGAAGAAAGGGTTCTTCAAGAGGTACAACCTTCAACAAAATAAGAGCTCCGGAGAAACAGGCTAATGAGCGTTGCTACAAGTATAGTAAGACTGATCACATGATCAAAAACTACCCTCAATGGGAAACTGAGTGGAAGAAAGAAAGAGCTAAACAAATGAATAAGAAGAAGGAATTGGTTCAACAAAAAAGAAATAAATGTTCAACTAAGGCTATGGTTGATACTTGGGGAGAAACTTCAGATGAAGATGAAGCTGGGGAGGAGCAAGCACTAACGGCCATTGGAGAATAGGTAAAAAATAGGTGAGTATTCTTCATCTCAAAAACAAGATTAAATTCTTGTCCAAAGAAAAACTGGTTGAACTATTACTTGACTTTATTGATGAGTTTGAGATAATCAATAATGAGAAGGAAGTTCAGTCTAGGGAATGTGTGATCCTAAAAGTAATATGTAAAAGTCTAGAATCTAGGGAAAATAAGAGTGATAACAAAAATGCTAAGTTGAAGAACCAGGTTCTTGAACTTGACAACAGTGCCCTAGAACTTAGGTCTGAAAACTTAAAACTGAAATTAGGAACGGGAAAGAAGAAAGTTGATCACACATATCTCACTCTAGAAGAAAATTTTGGAAATATTAAAGATGAATTATACAAGATATATGAATTCATCAAAGTCTTAAAAGAAGATCTAGGAATGGTAAAACATGAACTAGACAGAACTTGTAAGTGGAACAAGGCTTCTGATGCACTCTCCTGGTTGCAAGAGCATCACAGTAGCAACAAGAGGGGAGTTGGCTATGGGACTCAAGCTCCAAAATAGGACCCTAAAAGCAAGTACCTCACACTTCCTGAGAATAAAATCTGCACACACTATGGCAAGACTGGCCATTACAAAAATGAATGCAATGCAAAAGAAAAGGCCAGTCAAAAGAACAAAGCTTTTATTCAAGAAAAACACAAGCTGCCTGGTTGGGTAAGAAAGAATCTCATTCATCCTTTTGCCCATAGAAAGGGACCCAAACTAGTTTGGGTTCCTAAGACTAACCCCTGATTTCCTTTTGCAGGTCCAAGTGAATGGGAGAAGCCAAATATGGTTTATGGATAGTGGCTGCTCAAAACATATGACTGGGGACAATGACCAGTTCCTTTCAATTGAGGACTTAAAAGGAAGTATTGTCTCCTTTGGTAATGGAAAGAAAGGTGAGATCATTGGGGTAGGAAAGGTAGGCAAAACAGATTCTCATTCCATAGAGAATATCTACCTGATAGATGGATAGAAATATAGATTAATAAGTGTGTCACAATTGTGTGACAGAGGTAACCTTATGGCTTTCACCTCTACCAAATGCTTTGTGATTAACCTTACAACTGACAAGATTGTTTTGTGGGGAAAAAAAGTTAACAATATTTACAATGTAGATTTGTCAACTCTTTCAGAAAATGAACTCACTTGCTTAAGTGTGTTAGTTAATGATCCCCTTATGTGGCACAAAAGACTTGGTCATGCCAGTCCAAATTAGCTAAACAAATTAGTCTCTAAGGACTTGATGATAGGGTTACCTAATATCAAGTTCAAGGAAGATAAAGTTTGTGAGACATGTGCAAGAGGTAAGTAGGTAAGGTCATCCTTCAAATCCAAGAAAATGTTGAGTACGTCCGTGTGACGACCCAAAGGGTCATCACCTACTTTTCTCATCTGTTTCGCGCTTCTGAGGCCTTGAAAACCTTATTTTATATTGCCTCGATTTACGTTCGTTGTCCGGGCATGTAGCCAGAAATTTTTTGTGTTAGAATATGTGAATTCTATGGAAACTTTGAAGAAATTTGATATTAATATTGATATAGTTGACTTCGTTCAATATTTTTGGTAAACGGACCCGGACCCAAGATCGGACGGTCCCAAAAGGTTCGTAGGAAACTATGGGACTTGGGCATGCGTTCGGAGTCAAATTCTGAGGCCTAGAGCCCAAGATATGAATTTTTCTGTGAAATTATTTTTCTGAAATTATTAATGAAAATGGAAAGGAAAATTGATTAAAAGACCATGGCATCGGGCTCGTATTTTTATTTTGACACCCGGTACAAGTCTTATATATTGTTTAAGGACTTCATGTAAAGTTTGGTCGAAAATGGACATTGTTTGACGTGTTTCGGATATGTTTGGGTTGCGTTATGCTCGTTTTCTTATGCTTCGACATCGTTTCTTCAAGCATAAATGATATTATATTGAATAAATTAACTTCGATTACTGTTTTGAATGAAGCATTAGATCTGTATCGTAATTACGAACCCGTAGCAAAAAGAATCATCGAATTTGGACATCGTATGAGGATTTTATGGCCATTTTACTAAGGTTGCCCAGAGTTTCAGGTTAATGACAAAATTGCTCCTCACGGCGTATTAAAAACCTCCACTATTTGCAAATCTTAAAACCTACATATCATCTCCATTATAAGGTCAAATTTAGTGATTAAAAAGCCTAAATTCATTAGAATTTCACAAGGAATCCATTGGGAGCAGTAAAACGCGTGAACAGTATACCTATAATGAGCAGCTAGAGTTCTTTTCCAATTTATGAACGGGAAGAAGGTTCTGAGGCGATCTTTAAAAGAGAAAATCAGTGGGTATCACAGTGGTAAGTGATTTTATTATTAAAAATCATTTATGGGTGATTATAAACCACGATCCCTTTCTTTAATTCATGAAAATAGCAGAAAAATAGGATTTTGTGGCCTGAAATTATGAGACCTTTAGGGGTCGATTTGATGGGACAAACGGACTCCAATTTTGGTGTTATTTATATGTACGGACTCGTGGCGAGACAAGGAATCCATTGGTATAATTTTTGGAATTTTTTGACCAAGCGGACCCGGGGTCGATTTTACAATTCTTGGACAGCATGTTAAAAATACTTTAATTAGGCAAGTGGGTTGGTTTGTTCGAGTAGAATTGATGATATTAAATAAATTGTGTATAGATACGATTGATTTGGAGCCAAATTTGAAAGGAAAAGTATTGCTTGAGGATTGAGTGGACTATAAGCCGTCGAGGTAAGTGTTTGATCTATCCTAGCTTGAGGGAATATGATTGAATGTGCTAATTGCTATGTGATCGAGTGCGGTGTATAGGCTATGGTGCGAGCATCTATACACTGGCGTCTAGCATGACCGTGAGTCGTTTGTTGACATATATTGTGAAGTTGATTATTGTTTCCCTTGCCGGGACTTTATCGTGAATGTTGTGTTATTGTTCCCTTGCCGGGACTTTATTGTGAAGTTGATTATTGTTTCCCTTGCCAGGACATTATTGTGAAGTTTATTATTATTTCCCTTGTCGGGACTTTATTGTGAAATTGATTATTGTTTCCCTTGCCGGGACTTTATTGTAAATTTGATTATTGTTTCTCTTGCCGGTACTTTACTGTGATGATTATTGTGTCCATTGTCGGGATGGTTCATATTATTTGTTTCATTCTTTTGCCCATAACTGTGATTGTTATTTGGGTGAGGAAGAGTGATAATGCACGAAGGGTGATGCCGTGCCATTTTTACTTATGTTTGCACGAAGGATTATGTCGTGCCTTGTTTTACTGATTATGCACGAAGTATCATGTCGTGCCTTGTTTTACTGATTATGCACGAAGGATCATGTCGTGCCTTGTTTTACTAATTATGCACGAAGGATCATGCCGTGCCTTGTTTTATTGATTATGCACGAAGGATCACGTCGTGCCTTATTTTACTGATTATGCACGAAGGATCATGCCGTGCCTTATTTACTGATTATGCACGAAGGAACATTCTGTGGCGTTGTTATTGAAACCATGCATGAAGGATCATGTTGTGCCATGGATGTGAGGATGAGAGTAAAAGCACGAAGTGTGATGCGGTGCACTTTTATTTGCTTATTTGGTGAGGATGAGAGTAAAAGCACGAAGGGTGATGCCGTTCACTTTTATTTGATTTCTTGTTTTGGTGATAGCTATTTTTATTACACTCTGATTCTCTTTACTGATTTATTATATATTGCTGATTATGTTTCCCCTCCCCCCCCCAGCATGATACCTCTTTTGTTAGTTGTGTTACTCGATAATCCTGTTATTTTGTGGTATGTACATATATAGAACTGCACAGGTTTATGTGAGTGTCTGGTCCTAGGCTTGTCACTACTTCGCCGGGATAGGCCAGGCACTTACCAGCACATGGGGTCGGATTGTGCTGATACTGCACTTCTGTGCGTTTTTGCACAGGTCCAGGTTTTACGCAGGAGCAGCAGTAGTAGAGTACTTGTGGGATTTCTGTGCTTCCGAGACCGAGGTAGCTTGCAGGCGTCCGCAGGCCCGACGTTTCCTCTATTTATTTTGTTATTTCTGTGGTCTCATTGTTCCGAGATAGACGATTGATAATTATTTTCTTTCAGACCATTATGTGTAGTTATTCCTTAGTAGTTCGTGAGTTGGTGACTCCACATCTTGGGTAGAGGATTTATGTCAGTTGTTTACATTGTTATTATTCATCTCTTATTCGAAAGACTTCCGCATTTAAAAATTTGAGTAATTATTTCTTGCTATTAAATATGAGAACAAAAATGATGGTATGAACAGGAAAATGTTGAATGAATTGGCTTGCCTAGCTACCACGAGTAGGCGCCATCACGATCCCGATGGTGGGGGAAATTCGGGTCGTGACAGTCCAATACATTGGAACTAGTTTATATGGTGCAGTCCAATGAGAACCATGAGCAGAGGTAGAAAGAACTATGAAATGGTGCTAGTTGATGACTATTCTAGATTCACCCGGGTTTTATTTCTAACCTCCAAAGATGAAGCATTTGACATGATTTCTGCATTCGTTAGGAAAACTCAGAAACAATTAGGAAATCAACTTGCCTCCGTTAGGTCTGATCATGGAACTGAGTTTGAAAACTCCAAGTTTGTTGAGTTCTGTGATGAAAATGGCATAGATCAAATGGAGTAGTTGAAAGGAAAAATAGAACTCTTGAGGATATGGCTAGAACCATGCTACTTTTTAGCAAATTGCCTTACAGCTTATGGGTAGAGGCTGTAAATACTGCATGTTACATTATAAATAGATGCATGACCAGACCTTTTATTGAGAAAACTCCTTATGAGTTACTTAAAGGGAGAAAACCAAACATATTCCATCTTAGGGCATTTGGTTGCAAGTGATATGTGAACAATAATGGAAAAAACTCCCTAGGAAAGTTTGATCTCAGAAGTGATAAGGGAGCATTCTTGGGATATTCTTCACATAGCAAAACTTATAAGGTGTTTAATAAAAGAACTCTATGAGTAGAACAAAGTGTGCATGTAATATTTGATAAAACTAACATTCTTTCTGAGAGACATGAACATCAAGATGAATCCATTGGACTGGTCAAAGATTTGGCTGAAGCATCAGCTCAAGTCAAAGTGACACCAACAGAAGGAACAGGTTCTTCCATACATGGCAACCTAACAGGGGGAAGAAATCAAAGAGGAATTGAAATAAACTCCTTGCAGGAACCTGTTCATGAACCTATTTTCTCAGCAAAGGGCTGAAACATCCAGTAGAAGCCAGTTGGTTGTGAAACCTCACAAGTATCAAAGTTCTCATCCCATTGAGAACATTCTCGCTGATCCAATATCTGGAGTCAAAACCATATCACACTTAAAAAATATGTGTGCTTTTGGTGTTTTTTTATCTTTCATTGAACCTAAAAATATTGTTGAGGCTTTGCAGGATGCAGATTAGGTGAATGCAATGCAGGATGAGCTAAAGCAGTTTAAAAGAAGTCAAGTTTGGCACCTAGTTCCAAGACGTAATGGAAGATCACTCATTGGTACTAAATGAGTCTTTAGGAACAAACTTGATGAAGATAGAACTGTTACAAGGAACAAGGCAAGGTCAGTGGTCCAAGGTTACAGCCAAGAGGAAGGAATAGACTATGATAACATTTTTTCACTGGTTGCAATACTAGGGGCAATTAGACTTCTCATAGCCTTTGCAGCACATATAGAATTCACTCTTTATCAAATGGATGTCATAAGTGCCTATCTGAATGGCTACTTAAAAGAAGAAGTGTTTGTGAAACAACCCCTAGGGTTTGAAAGTAAAGAATGTTCTGAGCATGTGTACAAGCTGGACAAGGCTCTCTATAGACTCAAACAGGCACCAAGAGCATGGTATAAAAGATTGTCAAAATTCCTACTTGTGCATGGTTACAAGAGAGGTAAAATAGATAGTACCGTATTCTTAAGGGAAAAAGGTAAGGACCTTCTTGTTGTGCAAATCTATGTTGATGACATAATCTTTGGGGCCACCACTAATAAGCTAAGCAAAGACTTTGCAAAACTAATGGGAAGTGAGTTTGAAATGAGCATGATGGGTAAGCTTAACTTCTTCTTAGGGTTGCAGATCAAATAAAGTCAAAATGGAACCATGATTCATCTGCAGAAGTATACAAAAGAACTAATCAAAAAGTTTAAAATAGAGGATTCTAAAGAAATAGACACACCCATTAAAACTACCACTAAATTAGCTACTGATGAACCTGGTTCACCAATTGATCAGAAGTTGTATAGGGGTATAATTAGTTCCCTCTTGTATCTTACTGCCATTAGACCTGACATTCTTTTCAGTGTAGGGCTATGTGCTCGTTTTTAGGCAAATCCAAAAGAGTCTTACTTGACTGCTGTCAAGAGGATATTGAGATATCTGAAAGGCACTACTAAATTGTGTCTTTGATACCCTGAAGGTAGTAATTTCAATCTAGTAGGATATGTTGATGCTGACTATGCAAGTTTCCTAGTGGATATAAAAAACACCTCAGGTATGGCACATTTCCTTGGTTCATGTCTTGTATTATGGGCTACCAAGAAGCAAAATTCAGTAGCCTTATCTACTGTTGAAGTTGAGTATGTGGCTGCAGCTTCTTGTTGTGCTCAATTACTATGGATTAAACAATAATTGGTAGATTTTGGAATTGAAGTGGGATGCATTTCAATATTTTGTGAATAACACTAGTGTTATAAGTATGACAAAGAACCATGTTCATCATAAAAGGACCAAGCACATAGATGTTAGACACCATTTCTTGAGAGATAATTATGATAAAGGATTAATCTCAATATAATTATGTGCTACTGGTAAACAAATAGCTGACATCTTCACTAAACCACTGAATAGGGAAAGCTTTGAAAGGAACAGGTTGGAATTAGGGATGATTAAGATCATCTAAAAAGGAACCAGTACAGAATGCAATGAAAAAGATTAAAGAAAAAAAAATATTTTGGTTAGAAGTTCTGACTTAATGTAAATATCTAGACTAATTCTTACTCAGTCTCATACTCTAATCAGTATACTTATGTGACATGTGTTTATATTAACTCACTGATCTCTTACATAGTTTTTTCTATTCTGATATCTGAGTCATAATCAAGAGAAGTTCTACTTGAAGAACCTGATTCATCAGTATATGCTCATGAGAAAGTTCAGGTATATTTTTATACTTTGCACAATTAGAAAGATTAGTTTTTCAATCATGAGCAGAAGTCCTATTTTTGCACCAAACTACCAAAAATTATATCCGTTGACCATTGAACCAGTTTCATTCTCCTAGAATTTTAAGAAAACGGGATTCTTGCCTAAAACCTAGCATCACCTATTAATCACTAAGAGACCAGAGTTCTAAAGTGATTAGACTCCTCATTGACTACTGTAAAAAGGCTGTTGTTATTGCATTTAATCATAATCTTCTTTAAATACACTCCACATACTCTGTTGTAGTCCATAATCATCATTAATCTCTCCCAAGTTCTAATCATCCTCTTTCTCTCCAAAATTTCCAAAATTCTCCAGAAATCCTTCACCATGACAAACCCTCAAGATAACTCTGGAACTCCCCTACCAATGTCTCCCTCAAACACATCCTCATCTATACCCCCTAGTGATAACCCCAAACCTAGGTTTCACCGACATAAAATGTTGGCAAGGAAAACTGTTGCTACTGATTCTTTGAGAACAACCCTAAATGAAAAGTTGAAAGCTAGCCAGAAGAAAGTGAGCCTTACTAAAGAATCTGACTCAAGTTATGAGTCTAAAACATTTATCTCTACAAGCGAAGGAGAAGGATGTGGGTCTTCTGACACTGACAAAAATCAAAAAACCCATGGTAAGGTAAATACTTGCTCTGTATTTTATGATGTAGTAGAAAAAGTGGATAATAGGTTTGTGTTGGTTGGTTCTGTGAAAGATGTAAAGGAGGGCGAGTCAAGTAGAAGGGGAAATAAAAAGAAAGACAAAATTCTTGCTATTTGTGGAGGGGTAGAGGAGAGTGGCAACAAGTCAGGGGGAAGCGACTCCGGTGAGGCTGTTGAAGGTCTCGTTCATTTGAGTAAGCAACAAGATGAACCTGATTCATTTGCTGAAGAAACCCTTGCTGACCTCCAGAAGAACAACTATGATCCAAAGAAGCACAAGGCTTCTTCTCAAAACGCTCCAACTGCTTCTAAGCCCACAAAGAAAAGCAAAGTGTCATCTTCTAAGTCTATTATCCCTTCATTACCAAAGGGGAGAGCTACTAGAAACAAGGTTAAACAAAGTGAGGAAGAGTTGCAGAAAGCATTGGAAGAAAGCTGGAAGAAAAAGAGGGAAAAAGGAAAGGCAATGGTTGTGGAGAGTGTTGAGGTTGCAATAGCAGAAGAAGAAGAGATGGAACTGTTCCATCAAGAAAGTGGAACAACTGAAAAAGTTCCACCACCCAAACCAAAGAGTTCTAAGACTTCGACCAAAAAGTCATCCTCTATACATGTATCTGTTGAGTCCTCGTTGGCTAAAAGAACTAGGTCTGCTGTGAAGGGAAAACAAAAGAAAATTATTGAAGAATAAGAAGAATGGAGTGGAGAAGAAGAAGAGGAGAAGTCTCAGAAAGAGCAGGATAGATTTGCCTTTTTTGGCAGGAGAAAGATCTTGAAAGGTAGGTTGTTGAAAGACTTGGAGGAGCCAGGTATGATAAGATTGGTGGATACTCTAGCTGCACAAGGATGGAAGGACATGGTCCTTCAATTGAATGGGAAACTGGCTAGGAATGAGCTGATTGAGTTCATGGCCAATGCCACTGTCAAGAATGGGGTTGTCACCGGCATAGTGAAAGGAGTAAAGGTGCAGTTTGATGCACCTAAACTGGGTGAGATTCTAGACATTCCCGGTGTGGGATATGGTGATTATACTAGGCAAAGGTGGCCTTATCTGGATTCTCTTCCTACTGCACTCCAAATCACCAAAAACTTTTGTGATTCTACAACTGTTGCAGATGTGCCTGAAGTCAGGTTTGTTCAGAATAGTGAGATGAAGGCTGAGCACAAGGTACTATTTGAATTTGTGAACAAATGCTTGCTGCCAAGGCAGGAGAGAAGGCGCACTACCAATTACATGAACTTGGTACTCATGGAGTGCCTTGTAAGAGGAATACAGAGAAACTGGCATGCTTTTATTGTCAAACTCCTGGATAGAGTCATCAATGGCTCCAAAGCTCATGCCACACCATATAGGTTCCTATTGACGACTGTTCCAGAAAGGCTAAATGTGCCTTTAAAGAAGTGGGAAATAGCACAAGGAATGAGCACTTTGGTGTCATGACTCTTATGGCTTGCGACTATCCAGTGAATGCCACCCCAGTTAAACCTGGTTCATCTCTGAAGTCTCCTGTGAACAAAAAGGTTAGGACATTGGTTCAAGAATGCAGAACAAAAGATACTGAAATTGCAAGGCTCCAGGCACGTATTGCTAAACTGGAGAATGAGAGAAATGGCCTCAAAGATGAGCTAGCAAAGGAAAAGGAAAAGAGTGAAGGGATGCTTCAGACCATGCTCAACCTTCTTCAATCCCAACCCTCTAGTTCCTCCAAGCCTTAGGTTTTCTAGTTCCTATCTTGGAACTGGTCTAGAAACCCCCTAGTGACCCAGATTCGGGACTTTTCCTTGTTTCTGTTGCTCATGGTTGGATGTTTTTCTTTCTTTTTGTGGTCTGTTTTGTAGAAACATTTCCTAATCAATGACAATGTGCTCTATTTTCTCTTATTCTATGAAACTTTTGATCTTAAATTATTGATTGACTGAATCATGTTTTCACTTGCAGTTGCCCCAGTGGCCATGAGTAAAAATTAAAATCTAGGATTCACATTATATGAAACTTTTTGATGATGCCAAAAGGGGGAAGAAATGTTGTTGTTTACTTTGTATTTTGAAATAAAATGATGTTTATAACATGATTAAACCTGGTCCTTAATGATAAGTTGGGTTGTCTAAGTTAAAGTGTTGATAATTAAGCTGAGTTCCACAGGTTCTCTGATCAATAAAAGCATAGAGTTTGTCATCATTTAAAAGGGGGAATTTGTTGGCCCAAGTTCAGATGAAGTTTTGAAGATTGACAAAATGAACTCAGTCATGGACCAGGTCCATCATCTGCGACACATTGGTTATATACCTATACGTGTGAGATGCATGTGAAGAATATAAGTCTCAAGGATCAATAACAATATCTTCTCAACTGATCGAAAAGGTTGCATAAAGGATAAGGAGATGACGACTCCTTATGTGAGGAGAATAAAATCCGGATCAAGAATAAGGGTTGGAGTTTGTATTGTTCAAGGACTCGAATTCGATGAAGGATCAGCAATTGAGTCCCAATCAAACTCTGATTACTAACTCTTTAAATAACTATGATTGTTCTCTTTTACAGGTATTGCATGTCACACCTCCATTTTTACTACCCCTCCGACCCTTTTGAAAGAGAAGGCGTAGGGTATACCTCAATGTTCAAATACCCGAAAAGGATATAATAACAAAGAGGAAGGAGTATTTCCAAATAAAGGACAATCTGTTCGGGATTTTATTTAGATTTTCAGAGTCGCCACTTGGGAAAATAATGGTGTCCCAAGTCACAAGTTAATCTCGAATCTGAGGAAGTTGACTCTGTATTACAGTCTGCGAAATAGAAACCTGGATAAGGAATTCTGTTAACCCGGGAGAAGGTGTTAGGCACTCCCGGATTCTGTGGTTTCAGCACGGTCGCTCAACCGTCGTTATCAATTTTATATGACTTGGTATACACTTTTAACAATATGTATATGTTTCCAACTTTAATATTTTTACGAATTGCGACGTTGCGAAAACGTATTTTGAGTCACACCGTAACCAGTACGCCTGTGACTTTTAATATATTTCGGCTTCGCCGGGATTTATGATTTGAGTTGCACCGAGTGCACACTCGTATTAGGGAAGGTACATCTATTAAATCGTGCCTAATAAGCGTCTAACGGCTTTAAAGCTTTTGGAAAGGTTATGGAATTTACTATTAACCTTCCCGAATCTATTATACTTTATCAATTTGTCACTATAAGGGGAGCCCCACTGTTTTTGTTATTGTATGAGGCTCATCCCATGCATTTTTTTAAAATTCAAACTTAATATGTGTCACTATATTTTTCTATCATTGTTTTTTCCCTAGTCATGTTTAATTAGCTATATTTCCAGAAGTGAGTACAGGCCTTCATTGTCTCTATTATTATTGGGCCTGGACTTCGGGATTGGTATTCGGTAGGTTATCATATGTATCCGTGTTTCAATAACCCAGGCCAGATTAGGGCTTTCATTTAGAGGCCCAATTGATACTTGAACACCGTCAAGGCCTTCGTTATATATTTGGCCTAGACCAAAATGAAACGGTGGAAACGGAAGCAGAAAACAAAAACTCATAATATGAACAGACATTTGGAATCAAAAGAAAACGAATTCAATTTGTATCTTATTCATTAAAGAAAATTTTTGTACAAACTAACAGTATCAAATTCGAATCATAATTGTCTATTAACAAAAAACTGAATTAACAAATCATTTTCACTTTTGTTTTCTAGTAATGAATTTATACTATGATCTGAGTTACCTATTAGCTAAGTGATTAGGAGATTGTTTAACTATATAAAACACGAATAGACTAAATGATTCATCTGCTTATACATAGTATTTAGATGCTAGTTGTGTTTTTACTGAGTTCACTATGAGTCTAATTCGTTTGATATCACAAAAATCAGTCTTATTACCTCATCTGGTTGTTTCTGTTTTTAAACTTATTCAAATCTAGATATCAAACACCAAATTAAACTATCTTCGTAAGCTGATCGAAGTTATTACTGTGAGCTTGTTGTTATAGATTCACGTCAGAATTAATTAGCATGGTTTTATGATTTTAACCTATTTTAACTAAGTGATTTAGATATTATAACTATACTACTACTACTTACTACTTATTACATCATTCTATTTGAGTTTCTACAGATACACAATGATATCCTAATGAATTCAAATTTAAACTAACTAATCAGCTAACAGAAACAGAAAATGAAAAGATAGTAATATGCTTTAAACAACTTGAGTCTTCATTTCATCATAGCTTCAAATTTACATAGCCTGGACAAAGGGCGTGTACCTGATTCAGCAAGAGATTCAATGAGTTCTAAGGGAGATAAAATAGGCACAACAGTTAGAATCAACATGCAATGCAATAGTGATGGATTGAATTTCCAAACGAACAGATGAGATAACACGGCAACAGCAATTAGAAACCCAGCAAACGAGCAGGAATCCCAAACAACTTCAAATATGAATTTCAACTAGAAAACCCAGGTGAATATTTGCTATTTAGTGTAGAGTTCCTTCTAAAACTTTTGATTTTCAAAATCCAGCCCTTAAACTAGTCCTAAATGGGGGTATTTATAGGTGGGAAGTGGTGAAATTTTTGGGGAAAAAAGATAGAAAATATTTCTAGTTCCCTCCCCTTCTTTTTTACCAAATCCTACACTTTAACCCCAATTTCTGTTACAAGATGCCTTCCAGCATGTGCTAGAAGGTTCTATTTGATTCCTTTTTGGGGCTTTTACTAGTGTGCCCCTACTTATTAGTGTTTTTTACTAAATTACCTTTTCTTTAAGACCAATGTACCCTTAATTTTGTGCAAAATTGCAGAACAGGAGCCTAAATGTCTTATGTATCCCTATAGGCTCTATTTAATCTACAACTTTGCCATTTCCTGTTCCTTATATGCCCTTAAGGGCATTTGTTAATTACCCGACCTACCTAGGTCAGATTTTCCTAAATTCAGCTCTTATTTAACTAATGGCCAGCATTTGTACTAGTATTTAAGAACATGCCAGATTAGACTTCAGATTTATTTCAATTTTAGCCATTTTTGTTTCTTTTTCTGTTATTGAAACTAATTAGTAGGATTAGCCTACTTATTTATTCTGAATTAACCTATTTAAGACTTAGCCAGTCCAAAGATTGGACTTAGCTTGCAATTGGGGCCCATTACTGAACACAAGCATGGCTGAGACTTTTGCAAGTCTAGCCACTAGTGATCATGGGTCAAGTTGGGCCTTGGTAAGTCAAATCTATTAGGCTTAAACCGAATTTGTTACACATCTGACCTATTTAACTTTTAGCTAGTGTGTGAAGATTATTAGAGTTGGTTAGTTGTAAAACTGACCACTCTTTGTTATTTAATTCACTTATAGCCTCTTTTTTGTGGTTTTCAATTTTAACCTATTTTAGACTATTTAACACATGTTTTTAATTTTAACCACTTACAAGTTTAACACTACTGCAGCTATAACAAATTCCACCTAGGCATGATAAGTATTAACAGTAATCAACTTAACATAAGGTTGTTGCAAACATAGCCATTTTCACACACAATTGCACACACAGCCAATGAAATCAAAATCATTTATCAATTAAGCAAAACTCAGGGAAAGGGATTGAATATTGTAGAATTTCAATCAAAGACTTATAACTCAGATTTCACAACACATTGTCAATTAATCATGAAGCAGGTGTAGTCAGAACTACCTTATACTTAGAGGATTACTGAAAACCCTAAGTCATGCTTAACATGTTCTTCACTAAGCACACATAGGTAAAACTCATAAAGAAGTTTCAAACAAAAGCAAGGTTCAGACACAACAATAGACATTTTCCAGAAGATACGAACTAATATGAATATGCAGAAGATCTAAGTAGTAGACATGAAGAAAGAACAAATCTTAAACAGAGAAACAAAACAAACAGGAATTTCTCAAAGATAAAAACCTTAATCTAAGCATTCAAGACATCTAAGTGAAAGATATGAAGATAGATAAAAAAGAACAGAACTTAAGCAGAGAAACAGAACAAACAAACAAAATTTCTCAAAGACAAAACCCTAATCTAAACATGCAGTTGTTCATATGACTAACATTCTAAAAGAAGCATGCTAAAACACAAAATAAAACAAAGATAAAAAAAATTAAAGAAAAATAAGCAAAAAGGGAAGGGAAACTTGGCTCGCATGATCTGACTCCTAAGCTTTCCCCAATTTCTTTTTCTTTTCTTCTTTTCTTTTTCCAGTTTTCTCTTTTCATTTTCCTTATTTTCTTTTCTGGTTTTTCTTTTTCTCACACAAGACTTTAGTTTCAAAGTCTTTTTGGCTAAGGGATAAGTGTTAGAAGTAGAAAAGGCGGGATTTTTAGGGGTGGTTTGTTCCGAGTCGACGGAGTTAGGTTTTCGGTGACCTTCTTTTGGATATTCAAGAAGAAAGGGGAAGATTCGAGGGAAAAGGTTCAGATGGGGTGATAGATCAAGGAAAGCGGAGTCTTTGGTGTTAATATGGTGGTGGTTCTCGTAGGTTTTGTCATAGGCGGTGAACTCTGATGATCGGAGTTTCAAGAAGATGAGGGGTTTCAAGGTTTCATGGGAGTTTTGTGGGGTTTGGGGTGAAGAAGAAGGAAAGAAAGGTTTTGGGGTTGAGACCTTGGCTGGAGACTGCCGTGGAAGTGGACAGTCTCCATGGCCGGCCAGCTTGAAGAAGGAGACGAAGAGGAGAGAAGAAGAAGAAGAAGAAGAAGAAGAAGAAGGGCAGCTAGGGTTAGGGAATTATGCAAATGAGCCGGTCTCTCTTAGAGACGGGGTTTAAATACCCCCCCCCCCATAGTTGACTGGTCCTTAGCCGTTGGATAAATTAAGATCAACGGTCAAGATCATCCTACACGAAACGGTGTCATCTCCTTAAAAGAAAGACAAGTCCCCATCTGTAAGATCAATAGGTTTGAACGGCTATGATTAGATCTTGAATTTAATTATTTAATTAATTCTTCAACTAATGTTTCAATCGTTGGATCTGGTCTAATGGATGGCCGAGATTTCTTGATTTGAATCAATTGGACCGGATTATTTGGGCCAATGTACTAGGCTGCTATTTCCAAATTCTTTTAGCCCAAACTTATTATATTTTTGGTATTTTCTTGGTATTTCAATTATTTTTGTGGTAATTTATTTTGTATTTCATTTTTTCTTTTTTTTTTGTATTATTTAAATTATTCAATTTCCTACTTTCACTAATTTTCTGATATTATTGGCAATTTTCTACTATTTTCCATAATTTTCGCTATTAATGCTCTTTTTGTTGATTTTTCTTTTTTAACTACTTAATTCAAAAATGCAAGTATTTAGCCTATATTTTTATATTTTTTAATTTTAATTTCTAATTATTCAATCACACAAATATATCTAATTTCAATCAAAACATGTAATTGCACTCAAAAATATTATTTATTTTAATTTCAAAATTTTACTGCTTAGTGCAAAAATCACGTGCTCACATTGCACATACGCAGAAGTTAAACTAAATTGTGATCAAAAGAGCTAGGCCATTTTGCAAGTAATTTATGTGTGATTCAAGTGTGCATTCCTTAAGCTACATGGACCAGATTGAAGAACCAATTCTAATGTGTTTATCTTATTCTAGTTCAATTGTAGTTGGTGTTTCATATTGTACCTTTCAACTTTTATAGAAGCAATTGTAATAGGTACTTTGATTATTCAAGGTATAGGCTAACTTGAAAGTGTCGCAGCAGTTAGAGGCTGGTTGTCATACTGGGATTAGAGTCTAATCCTTAGGTTTACAAGAGTTTTGTAAATGTTGTTTTGGCCCAGTGATTTTAGTGGAAGTTTGGGAAAATCATACAGAGTAGTAGGTCGTGGATTTTTCACCTTTTGAGCCAGGTGTTTTCCACGTAAAAATCTTTGAGTTCTTTATTTTATGCACTCTTAATTCAGCAAACAGCAATAGTAAATACATCTAGAAGAACTAGGTTCTACTAGTGTGAAAATTATGTATCACACAAATCACCCCCCACCCCCCTATTGTGTGCTATTGACGTGTAGAAAATCACATGAATATACCCTAGGGTGACCCCACGTCACCCTATCCATATATGTATAATAACACACTTTACCTTTTTGTTTGAATAACCTATTCTCGTTATCTTTAATAAGTTTATTACTCTAACCTTAACCCATAAGCTTTAGAATCAAATTTCTAACATCCAGAATTTCCATAAGATCAGAATCTTACATCTACACACTGTACAAGTCTGAATAGGTTATATCAAGTCATCACCATGACCCAAGATTTGATCATATGATATACTGCATAACGCAAATACTCATAGCGATGTCTTCTAATCACATTAGCTTCTCCAAACAATCCAATGCTGGTAAAAAACCTTTTATCAAACAAGTCTCGTTCTAACACCTTCTGCCAATGATGAAGGAAACACTTAAAAACTCATAACCATTCACCAAACCAATAGGTCGTGGAACTCCCCCTCCTTCGACAAGAATACTAGCAAATTTCTAAGTTGAATTTCGATATTATCCTTCTAAATATACCACGATCAAATTCGATTGTATCTATTCTAGGTTCATTGACCTCATCTCATCCAACTCGTCCACTCCAGTGGCATGACACATCAATAATGACACATCAATATAATCTAAAACCAAAACCCGTGCACCAATTAACAACTGTAACGACCCGGCCCGTCGTTACGGGAATTACCATCCCGTTACCTTGCATTTACATATCTTATGCTTTTAAATCAGTATTAGAATATATCGGGTGAGTTAGGAGTGATTCGGGTTGAAAATGAAGCAAATAGCATGTTTGAAGAAAGCTTGAATATGGGAAGTCAACCCAGAGTTGACTATTGAGTTAGAGTGCTCGGAACCGGATTTCGATGATTCGACTAGTTTCGGTGGATCATTTATGACTTAGGGGAGCAATCAGAATTTAATTTGGAGGTCCGGTGTAGAAATAGGCTTGAATTGGCTAAGGATGAATTTTGGCAAAATTCGAACGGTAGGTGAGATTTTGATCCGGGGGTTGGAATGGAATTCCGACAGTTGCAGTAGCTCCGTTAGGTGATTTTGGATGTGCCTGCAAAATTTCAGGTCATTCGGACGTCGTTTGATCGGGTTTTTGATCGAATGTGTAATTCGGAAAGTTTTAAGAAATTTAGGCTTGAATCCGTGGGTAATTGGTGATTTTGATGTTTAGGATGGTATTTTTATGATTGGAACAAGTTCGAATAAGGAATTAGGATGTGTTGGTGTGTTTGGATGAGGTCCCGGGGGCCTCGGGGTGTTTTCGGATGGCTAAACGGGAGAAAATGTGGAAAAAATACAGGGAAGTGTTCTGGTTCTGTTGTTTTCGCTCCTGCGGAAATAGGGGCGCAGGAGCGAGTCCGCAGAAGCGGACGAGGAGGCGCAGGAGCGCTTGTTTACGTAGAAGCAGAAAAATGTCCGCTGAGGCGGCGTCGCAGGAGCGAAGGGTAGACCGCAGAAGCGGTCAAGAGGCAAAATGGAGAAGTCCGCAGAAGCGGGTGGTTGGTCGTATAGGCGAGTCCGCAGGAGCGGACTCTTGGTCGCAGAAGCGGAACATTCCGCAGAAGCGGAAGACCTTCCACAGAAGCGGACCCGCAGGAGCGATCCATGTATCGCAGAAGCGAAAATCGCAGTGAGTTAAGTGTATCAGAAGTTAGAAAATTTCAGAAAACATTTCACACATTTGGGTCTCGGCTTTAGAGGCGATTTGGGCAATTATGAAGAGAAACTCAAGGGAAATCATCAGGTAAGCAACTACGGACTTAAACTATGATTAGTATTGATATTATTATGCAAATATACCATGAAAATAGAGGAATTTGGGGTGATTCATGGGAGATTTAACCCTAGGCTTGAACTTTAGAAAATTAAGGTTTTGAATGGGCAAATGGAGTCCGAATTTGGTAAAATTGATATGTTTAGACTCATATCGAGATGAGGGTTCTGAATATGTGACTTTCATGATTTTTCGTCAAGCGTACCG
The DNA here is from genome assembly GCA_032618575.1 of Nicotiana noctiflora. Classification (NCBI taxonomy): domain Eukaryota; kingdom Viridiplantae; phylum Streptophyta; class Magnoliopsida; order Solanales; family Solanaceae; genus Nicotiana; species Nicotiana noctiflora. The sequence goes on from JASVEL010012935.1 coordinate 346,257, forward strand.
AAAAGTCGGGTTTTTACCAACTTAGTGTAATTATGCGAATCTCATGTAAATTGAAATGGGTTATGATTCTTTGACCCGTATTTGATATAATTATTGTGGTTTGACTATATTCTATGCACGAGGGAGCTAAATTCAAAGGAAAAGGCATCGCGGACGAGTCGACGACCGGCTAGAGGTGAGTAGTTTGTGTATATGGTAGCCTGAGGGTTCGAAACCCCGGCTTAGCACATTGTGACGCTAATAGGGCGTGGCTCGCACACCGTGGCAGGTGCGGGATGGAATGTGACTGGGGATTGAGACTTGGTCCATCCCGGAAATGAATAATATGTTATTAGTGTTGGAAATACACTGTATTTGATATAATTGTGGGCTGTAAGCCTTATTTGGGGCCTTGTGCCGACCTGTAGAATCCTTAGAGGACAATATTTATGTGATAGCTATATTTGCTTAAATCACTGATCTCAGTCCTGGAAATTGAAATCACCTTTTGAAATGCTAAGTCACCGGCGTTTGCAAAATTTAATAAAGTTAAAGTATTTTTCATAAATTATGAATTCGAAATTGGAATTAAGAAAAATGAACTGTTTTGTGACTTATTTGCTTATTGTGGACTGAGCATCGATCGGGCTGCACGCCGCAGCAGTATTGCGCTTGGGCTGTAGGAGCCCCTCCGGAGTCTGTACACACCCCGAGTGAGCGCCGTCGACGTTAAATTGGATCGGGCTACACGCCGTAGCGGTTATGTGCATTGCATTGCATCTTTTTTTGTTGAATTACTCTGTGGTAGTTGTATTGTATTGTTGATGCTAGTTCGTATGAGATTCGAACTGTAGTTTAGCTTCATTATGTGGTATTCTGTGGATTTCTGATTTTCAGCTACTTGTATATATTTATTACTCACTGAGTACTTAGGACTCACCCCTACTCCCTACACCTTTTGTGTGCAGACTCAGGTACTTAGGAGCAGTAGTCAGGCATTTCCAGCGTTTGAAGTGTCATATCGAGTTGTTGAGGTAGCCGCCTACGTTCGCAGAACCTAGCTTCTCCTCTCCTTTCCAGTTGTTATTTTGTAATTTATATTCAGACTTGAGTATTTCTATACAGTACTCTCTATTCCTGTTGGGTTTTGTTAGAGGTTCTAGACTTGTGACTCCGGATCTTTGGGAGTGTCAGTATTTTGTTCATTTCTATTATTATTGGAGTTCTTAAACTCATATATTCTTCTTGAAATGTCCATTTGGGACTGATAGTTGTTGTGATAAGTAATAGTTGGTCTGGCTGGCCTAGCTTAATTGTTGGGCGTCATCACGACCAGATTTGGGTCGTGACAACAACATACCAAATGTACTCAATCATGAAAATGAATCAAACTAGAGAACTACCCCATCATATTAACAAGTACCATCACAAGGCCATGCTAAGATCCTAGCACACATCATAGAACCAAATCACGCGAATCCAATACAAAGGATCATATTCAACATAACTCCGACGCAATGTGTGACCCTATCCAAGGGATAGTCCAAATTACATACCTCGAGCCACCACACTCAAAATAACCACTCGAGATTTGACATCCAATACCCAAAGTGCATAACTATAACCACGGAGAGCAAAAAACACGACAGCACAATCTGAAAAGAACACAGCCAACGTGCAATCAATCATGCAGTACCCAAATACTCATCTCGCTCAATTTTTGCTATAAATACCAAATAAAACTGCTCCATGTGTGCATATAACCAACGAATCTCAACTCCTTGTAGCATAGAAGGGTAACTCACAGATCCCTTCATAACTCAAATAAGCTCAACAACAACTGAATGGCACACCCTCAACAACAGCAGTTCGAAGTTAACAAATCCGACCTGGTGCAGATCACACATCCATATCTAATTTCGACTCCACCTCCTGAATGTCTAACACTTATCCAATACACGTTTATCCACGAGGAAAATTTCTATAATTATTCTGTGCAAGAAAGAAAATTTTGAACATAAGTAGTCGATCAACCAGGAGAGTGCTGAAATACCAATGAAGTATCCATAAATCAAAACACATTGCCCCTTCTGAAACGTACACTCTCATCAAGACATACCATATAGTAATATCATTCACCTAGTCATTTAAAACTGTCCATGGTGCCTAATGACTCATGACCTTCCCTTCAAAATTAAGTTATTCTCTTACACATGCAAAATCCCAATCCTACACAACACACCGCATACACAATGCCATCATACAAAAAGTACTTCGTAATACACTCTCAGTCACAAGATACTATATACTCATTTAGCAAGGGACCTTCCATTTTATTTCATCTAGGAGAAAATCATTATACACTACATGCTCCTCATGCCAGTAGAAAATATACTCTGTATAACCAAGCCATCAAAACTGAATCTCTCTAACTTTACCAAGCCATGTAGGTTTCAAAAATCGGAGAGCATTTCCACGAAATACCTCTAGAGATTAGACACATCATAAGTATCCGAAGAACCGATTATATCCATTAATGTTCATATCTAACCTACTACCAACTTTTTCTAATTCTTTGAGTTCCTCCTGAATTGCCTTGAGATTGATACCTTTCCTTGCTAGAACACTACTAGCCTTAACCAAAACTTGCCTCATGAACTTTAGTATAGAACCACACCTCCCTAAGTCTCATAAATTGTTGTATTCCTTCTTAAGCACACTCAAAAGTAGCATAACAAATACATACACTCTGAAGAGACTTTCTGTGAATTTAAATTTGTTCATCTTACCTTTCTGATACTGAATATAGAATTCATAATGATATAGAAATACTGTGAGTGTTGATGTTGTTTACATCCAATTTATTTTATATATAATTTCAATATGCAAAATAACTTTAAATGGCTTATATATGCATATGTAATCATACTCAAGTGTCTTATTATCTTTTTCATAATTTTAAAGGCTTTTAAATTAATTTATTTTCCTTTTTCATCCATAGAATCGCAATAATTATGTCCAAAATTATTATTTTTGATGATTCATTTATTATATATTTTTATAATTTTATTTAGTATTTTTTAAAGTTAATTACACACAATTACAAGATTAGTATTTTTAGGTTTAAATTATTTGTAAATATGTATTGTTCTTTGTTTCTGACTCTATTTTCCTTGTTTGACTTGTTTGATTTTGAGTTCTTACCATCTCTTAAACTCGACTACTGTCGAAGCCCTAAAATTCTTAGAAGTTTTTCTCACTTGTTACTACTGTGAGACTTTTACATGTTTCTGATTTCTCTTATCTGGTACTATGATCTTCTTCACTATTGATTCTATGTGACTACTTGGCTTACTTGACTACTGTGCCTCAAATATTTTTCTTAAAACTGAATTCTAGCCTATTTTTGTCACTGCTGTATGTTTGTGTTATCTCTTTTGCCAATGTGTTTGGCCTCACATTTATGATGTGTTCACTCTATTTATATACTGAAGTGCAGAATCATGTGTCTTCTTTGAGTGATCTTGTGACTGATTGCAAAATATTTTCTTTTATTAACCCTAATTTCACTCTCTTGTTTAAATTAATTGACTCATTTCCCTTTACTATGATATTTTACCTTGCTGAATCCTTTTTAAAATAAGCCTAATTTGTACTTGGACTTGATTGTTTACTGCATGCTTTTACTGCCCCTTATATAGCAATAATCAATCTGTCCAATAGCCTATTGCATTTTAATTCTAGCCTAAATTGAGCTAGCCCCAAACCTAATCAAATCAGCCCAATACCCCAAAGCCCAACTACTAATCCTACCCGGCCCAATTCTTGTTTAATCTAAACCGTTGATCGATTTTGATCAATGGACCAGATCTGTCCTTACCATAGTTAACATAAAAGACTAATCCACCCCAAACCCTCATTTCTCTCATCACTCTCCACTTTCTCAACCTCTCAAGCTCTCTCAGGCTCTCTCTGCTAAATGATATTCCTACTCATTGGTCGTTGGCTCGCCGGTAATAAAGGTGGTTCCACCACTACCCCTAGCCTCTATGGCTCCCCGTATATCGGATTTTTGCTACCCTGAGGTCCTCAAAGGAACGAGAGGCGGTTCAACTCATCCCCATGGTTTTTCATGTCAATCTGAGGCCAATCTTGGCATGTCCGAGTAAGATCTTTATATTTTTCAGCTAGACCCATGGTTTCTAAGTTGGAATCCCTTTATCTCTGGGTTATCTCCCTCGGAAACCCTAACTCATCTCTTGAATCTTTAGATTTACTGCAGATCTGAGTATATTTTAAGTTAGCTTTATTGTTTTCTTAAGGATTTCTCTAATTTCTTCTAAAACGACTCTTCGTCTTTAAACTAGGGTTTCTTGACCCCTTTTCAAAAATGGCTTTTCCTTCTAGTTTAGTATTAATCTATGATCTTCACTATGTTTAAACATTAATTTGAGTTTTCTCTTTTTATCTATTATTATATTGAAAACCCTAATTATTTTGGTTTTAATCCTGGTTTCTGAGAACTGTCTTTGCCTATTTTGTTCGTTTAATCTATTCGCATTTCTGTTATTCATGAATATGTTTTATGTTTATATATGCCCTCTTATGGTAGCTACTGGTAGATATTATTGCATGCCTTGTAATTTATGGTTTTATATTTAGCTAACTATTTATGCAATTTTTGCTGGAGTCACTAATGTTTTCCTTTTTCCTCCTCTCTTTCTTCTCTTTCTCCTAAGCCGAGGGTTGATTGGAAACATCCTCTCTGCCCTTTCGGGTAGGGGTAACGCCTGTGTACATATTACCCTCCCCAGACCCCACTTGGTGGGACTATACTGGGTAGTTGTTGTTGTTGTTTGTTCTATGTTTCTATAATTTTTGCCTTATTATGCTCATTAGGGTTTCTGATTTTGCTTCTTCAGACTATACTATGTTTATTTGGTTTATTAACCTAAGAGTTATGTTAATTGATCTAATTTGTACCTTTTTTTTGTTGAATTCCTAACTTTATGTGATTTTCGCTTTACTATGCTTATTAGGGTTTTCGATTTTACTCCTTCTTGCCTATGTTGTAATTATTTCATATATTCTGCAATAAATTTGTGTTAATTCCCTTAATCATTACTACTCATACTGGAATCCCTAATTTCCTGTAATTGATACCTTGCATTAATCTCTTGTAATGATTGTGAGTACGTGAATTTCGCCCTATATGAATTACTCCCAAAATTTCACACAAAATAATTTCTTTTCATTATTTGTAATTTCGTAAATTTTTATGGCATTTTATGCTAAATGTTGGAATTTTGTTTGCACATTTTAATTCGTAAAAAATACAAAAAATATTTGGCATATGCATTTAGGGATTTAATGTTACATTTTTAGGATTAATTAGAAATTAATTATTTCATAAAATGAAAATAAAAAAATATATGTTTAAGTTTGCACTTTTAATTCTGATCTTGATTTTGAGTAGTGTGTCTTTTTAAATTTGTTTTGTGATAATTATCATAGGTGTTTAATTAGTTTTAGGATTAATTGAATTTTAGGAATTAATTTAGATGTATTTTAGTTTTAAATTAACTAGAAAAAGGAATTAAAAAGAGGTGAAAGCGGGGGAAAAGGAAATAAAATGAAAAAGAAGAGAAATTGCGCCATTTTTGAATTAGGCCACCAGGCCCAAATCACGTCTCAACCCGGCATGCCCCCTCCCTCCCCCTTAAGTGAAACAGCATTGATTCGTCAAGGAGCAATCCCAGCAGTCAACGATCTTTGATCCAACGGCTGGGAAGTGGGGACTTTATAATATTCAAGTGTCCGAAAACCCCCTTCCTACCTCTTACTGATCTCCCTCACAACCCCTTATTTGGCGCCGCCACAAACCAGCTTCAAATTAACACCAAATGCCCCCCTTCAACTTCCCCAATCCAAATCTGCAAACATTGGCCCGCAAACATACCCAAGACTCCTCGAATCTTCGATAGAAGGTGGAAACCCTAGCGCCGCTCTGGTGGCGGTGGCGCTTCCATTCAACCCCAATATCACACCATAGAACCCCCAGGCCTCTCCCCATGCCTAACATGACAACCACACCTTTCGAATCCACTCACACTCAAATCTTGGATCCGAGGTCAAGCTTCAGTCGTTCAAGTCGTCGACCTCAAGTTATTTTTTTGTGATCCTCGTGTGAGTTACAACATCAAACATTAAGTGTCAAGTAAAATCAGTAAGACTCTTTTTTTATTTAATTTTCTATTCTGACTTGTTCATAATCAATCATTGTTCTTCATATGAACTGATTTGGAATTTGTGTTTAATTGATTTTTGTTCGTTCTGTGTTGGTTTAATTCATTTTTTTTGTCTTGTCAATTTTCCTATGTATCTAATTCGTTACTTGGTCTTATTAATATAAGCTTTAAACTTTAATTCTCACTTTTAGTGATTTAGTTAGTTAGATTTGATTTTTTCTATTATTTTTAGGTTTCTTATAATTAATGTTAACTCAATTTGATTCATATTTTGTGGTTGATTTCAATTTCTGATTGTGCTATGGTATTGATTTTATTTTAGTTTTAGTTTACTGATTAGTTTCCTATTTAGCCTTAACATTAGTTAGGGATGAATTATGATCTTAGTTAATTAGTTCAATTTTCAAGTTCTTTTATAATTGTTTGGGTACAGCTGAGTGTTTTAGACTTTAATTAGTTAACTAGGATCATCTTTTGACCATGGTAAAAGGAGTGAATTTAGTTAGTAATTTTTAGAAGCAAAAAGAGTAATACGGGTAATTCAACATAAGGAATCTGATAGTAACTAAAAATAGAATCCCCTAGGATCTTCTAGATGAGATTTTAAGTTGAAATTCAAAAAATTGGTATAGTGACTTGGGTAGCAAGTCAATAAATAAGGGACTAAATAGTCTAAAAGTGAAAACAAAAGGGACTAAAGGGCAAAAGAGTAAGCCTGCAGGTGTTGCCCTAGTGGTTTGCCTATAAAAGACACCATTTCTTGCCTTTCAAGGCAAGGTTTTGAGAGTTGAAAAAATCCCCATAAATTTCTACAAGTTTTGAAGGCTGAAAATTGGAAATTCAAATTCAAAAGAAGAATCTGAAATTTGAGAGTAAAAACATTCATCCTAGATCTTAAATTTCCAAAAACCAAAAAAAATAGCACAAAAAACTCCAAAATGCCATTCCATTAAAGTTTCTTAGTTTAGTCTCGAGTTCTGGTTGCTGATTTGATTTTCCAGCTTAGATAAGGGTAGAAATAGCTTAATATTCCTTGTGTATTGGTTTCTAAAGTGTCAGAGATTATCCTGGGTTGAATTCCATGTTTTTTTGGGTTTATTCAAATTCTTTTGGTTGACTTAGTGGTCAAAATTTGTCCTGAGCTATTTGATATTGCTTCTGGATTTACAATAACTCTCAAGCTGTTGATCCCTATTACTGTACTGTTGTTGAAGTTGCTGACTCTGCCTTCTTCTCTTTTTTTGCTTTAATTCCAGCTACATTCCATGTAGCTCTCGAGTATTGGAAATGAAATGAAATGTTGTTTGTTTGTTTTTCCTTGTCTAAATTTATTACTGTATTTTAGCTAAATTCAGAACTCTATTGTATTTTCATGTAAACAATTAAGAATTATTTGGAATTGAGATATGTAATTGTAGGCTAGAAATCAGTTTGTTAGCACATTATAACTGTTTAATTGGACTGTATGAACTATTATTTTCATATCTATGTAGACATTGTGAGTAGAATACTAGGTGTAGTTTCAGTTTAAGCTATTAGATTAATTTGGAGTTTAAGTTCAAAAGTAGAATCCAAAACCAATGTATGATTATAAGGTCTTGTGGTTTGAACATGATACAAGCCTTAGTTTGCCCATCGTGATTGCTTATTAATATTTGCTGGACATAATAGCTGCCACATATGTTCGTTTAAAATGGTTCAGGAACAAAATGAGAAAGCCAATAATCACTTTTATTTCTCAGTCGTGGGGTTGTTTAAGGAGAATGGATTGAACCTAAGAGCTTGTTTAAAATTTTAGATCAAGTGCTAATCCGTAAATTAAGCATTAAGTGATATGTGAACATGAGAATCACCATCAAAATATTAAAATGTGAATAAGTTCATCAGGCCCTCAAATTTCATTTCTATGTTAGCATTAGTTTAGTTTTGGATCATGAGCTATAAAAAAGGCCCAAACGTAGACCCAGCTGAAGAACCACCTAAACTTCTTACCTCATTTTGGATTTGGCTCACTTTGAGCTCAAAGTTTGACTATTTTATTGAGATGATCTGCCCAGTGTGACCTAGCTGTCTCATGTCTGGGCCAATTTTGTAGGTCTAATCTGCTAGAGAATTTGAAATTTTGTTTTTTAAATTATTGGTTAAACTCCATAGGGCAATTTTGGACATTCCCAGTTAAGTAGCACATTTGAATTAAGAGGTTTTCCTCTTGTTCAAGTGTGAACTTGAACTCGAGGTCCAAATTCTTTGATTGCCTTTTAATAAATAGTGCTAATTAATTAAGGTTTTGTTTTTTAGAGACATTCATTAATAGAAAAAAAAATATAGTAATTTCACTATAGGATGGCCTTTAAACTAATTTGAGGTGCGCTGCACAAAATAAAATCACAAATTGCGTGACCCTCTTTAATTACTATATTAAAATATATAGAATCTAGGACGTGTCATTTAGTGAATTTTCATGGCCTCCCGCAAAGTTAATAACACGTTAGTCGCTTTAGGCGCGTTCTTTAATAATTTTACCTTTTTAAACTCGGGTGTGCATTTTATGTGACCTAAATCTAATTCCTTATAACGTTGAATAAAATGTGTTTCGGATTGTGAATGCATTTCATGTGACATGATCCAAAGACATATTGTAGACGACATTAAATCTCCTTTTAAAAATTAATAAAAGGTATAATGCGCATAGGTTAGAACATGTTCTAAAATCACATAGTTATGGCAAATATAGCAGTTGAGCGACCGTTCTAGAACTACGGAACTCGGAAATGCTTGACTCCTTCTCCCGGGTTAACAGAATTCCTTACTCGGATTTCTGGTTCGCCGACTGTAATACAGAGTCAACCCTTCCTCGATTCGGGATTTTAACCGTGACTTGTGACACCATAAATCTCCCAAGTCGAGACTCTGAATCTTTTAATAAAATCGATCCCATTTCGATTGTCCTTTAATTGGAAAAACTCCCTTTATTATATCCTTCACGGGGTGTAGTAGAAAAAGGAGGTGTGACTGATTTCCTTATTGATTGTTCACCTCTAAGATATTTTTTTGCCTTGTTTTGTGGTTGATTATGTTGTCAAATTGATTCTTAAGTACTTTCCTTAATTAGATTTTCTGAACCTAGCATGGTTACTTGTTCTACACTTGCACTATGTCGAAATTATTTCCTTATATGTTATATTCCAGTCTTATATGATCTTTTTTCTTATTTGTCTTTACCTTTTGAAGTTAACTCCTTCAATTAAGGGAGTACTTATACTGATTTTATACCAATTGATACCTAGTTCCATAATTAATTCATGACTTTGATTCTTACCTTATTATTCTACCTAGTTTCGAATTATATATACATGTTCTTTCATTAACACAATACACAAACACTTTGATTCAAAAAAATCTCTCTCACACTCAAAAGCTTTCTCCTCTCTTTTCTTTGGTTACTTGCTATTATTCTGAGTTAGTCGGTTGCAAGGCAGGGCTGACTATTGTTCTCTCCTACCCCCTTCACTTTGTGCTTACTGTCTTTTTTACTGGTATGTCCCGATTTCAATTAAAGTCTCAAAATAACATGTTTCTTTTATTGCTTCAATTCCTCTTGTTTCTAGTTTGTTTTCACTTATGGTTCTGCTATTCAACTTGCAACTAATATGCTTACTTCATTGCTTCATCAGTATGCTCCTGAATGTGTCCCCTCCCTTAGACTCAACAAGTTTATGGAATGTTATCCCCCATTTCTAGTGTACCCCAATATAGCTCTCCCTTAATAATGTTCTATGCAAAGTAGTGGCTATCTTTACGTGGCCTTATTCTGTATTGATTTTAAAGTTCCTTAACCATTTAGCATGCTGCTGATTTTGTACTTAAGTGCTCCTATAACTATGTGTTAACCTATGTGACCTATGTGTCCCCCAAAATCCCTTGACATCCCATGATGGTGGTTGCTGAACTTACTTTGGTTCTATGATCTCTGGATATGTATGAACCTATGTTGGGAATGATGTGTTTAGATTGCTGTTTACTACTCCACTCTTTTTTTAAACTGTCTTTGTTGTCTTTGCAAAACTATTGCCAACAAGTCCCTTTTCTCTTTTCAAACACTCTCACACCCACTCTTAGATTTTAAGTTTTGCCCCTCTAATATGTGATTGCTTGGGGATCCCTATGAGATCCCTCTGAACTCTGACACATTAGAGTCGGCCTTTCTACTATGCACTTACTCAGTCATGGCTATAAAATCTAGGTGTGAGCAGTGCCCGAGATCCCTTGAGGTCCTTAGGGAACTCTAACACACCCAGATTATATGAAAGGCTATGAGACAATCTGGCATTGGGAATTTGGGGAAATTTGGGAATATTGATAGGCTCCTAATAGTGTAACTTCTTATTTTTCTTATCTACTTATGTAATTCATTCAATATTAGCTTGTAATAATTTGTAAACAAACATTGGGGTTTGGGTAATGAAAATGGGAGAGTAGCTATGCATGTTATAGAGATCAAAAGGGTAGAAATCACGCTTTAGGTCTATACTTCCTGTATGTGCAATGGAATACCTGCTCAAAACATATCATGCATTAGAATCCATGCTCTTAGGTCTTATGTACACTGTCTCAGCATCTCATTTTAGTATTCTTGCTATCATTTAAAAATCCAGTTTCTAGGATAAATGGCATTAAAATAGATTGCTACTCGTGTACACTTGACCGCATTTTATACAATATTGTAACCTCTTATGCATTTAGAAATCTTGATTTAGGAAATTCCGCAATCATTTTGTGCATTTGGAAGTCCTGCTTTAGGAATTTTGCATACAGCATGACTATTGAAGCATACTCGCTCAGTCACACCTAGAAAACTACTGAAGCATGAAAAAGGGACATAAAAATAGTCACACTTTTGTTATCCTGTTTAAGCAAAACTGGTCATAATCCATGTGTCTCTGCAACACTTAGAACATCATGCTTTAGGTAAAATAACTTCTAAACTATTTTAATAATTCTGGTAGCTATTGTGCATTATCATATGCCTAGGCGAGCCTTAGGTAATCAACTCTATAAAACTGGAGATTGTTCTTTGTGTTTACTGCTTAATGTTTAACATGCTTAAAATCAGTAGGCAAATCGATTAGGATTTTGCTTCCGAGTTATAAAAAACTGCATATCTCATGTGTTCTGATACTTATCTAGACATCATGTCTTAGGATCCTGTTTAACAATACTGCCCATATTTGTGTTTGAATCGTGCTATTTACATGCCTTATCTGTGGAGGTTAAACTGAGCCTCTTATTTACCTTTTCCTTCTTTTATTTGCTAAAGTCCTATGTGTTCTTGCTTGTCGCCTTAGTATTTTCTCCTTTAAAACCTTGGGGGTCTGTCAAGAATTACCTGTAGGTGGTGGTCCTAAATTTCCTCTAGGACCATTAACAAGGGATGGGTAATAGCACGCAATAGAGACCGCTACCTAACATTAGGTTTAAATAACCAATTGGGTAGGAGGGTAGACATGGATATGATGATCAATGCGCTAATGCCACTCATAGCCCCTTTTTGAAGAGTGATTGCCGGGTATTGTACTGACTGGTCCTATAGGCTGACCAACCTAGGTATCCTCTTTCCTCAAATCCCTTTTTGCTTGAAAATGTTACTTTCCTTTTATGCACACAACTTGCTTAAGATCTTTTCTTATTATTTCATTTATACAACGTCCAACATGCTTTACTTGCAATTATTTATTTTTATTACTTATTTGTTAATGGACTAATTAGTAAGTATAAGTTCGGTTGAGACCCACAATTGTGGAACGAGAGGGGTTCCTAACACCTTCCCCTAAAGGTTATCCTGAGCCCTTACCCATCTAAGAGTTAATTGCTCTAGGTGCCCCAACGTACCATAAGTCGTTAGGTGGCGACTCTTCAAATACTCAATTCCCAAAAGGAAATGAGTTATTACCCCCATGAATATCGAAACCCGAACTTCCCCACCAAAAAGGGGAAAAAGGGCGCAAAAATGGTAAAAGAATAAAGAATGGAAATCAAGAAATACATCGCAAAAAGGGAACTGTTTCATCTTAACTTTCTAATTACAATACTTTTACAAAGGGCTCAAAGATGCTCTCACAAAAATAGCAAAGCAAAAAAAAACTAAGAATATAGCTTTACGCCACATCATCCCCTCAGCGTACTTATCATCATAGAAAAGATCAGAGGTGAGTCTATCAACATCTTCATCATCCTCATCCTCACCAGGCGTACCATGGGCGTAACCACAAGTTTCATCGGCCGCACGTGCCTTGACACGAACACCCTCGAGTTCTTCTTCGGAAACTTTCCTGATAGCCTTTAGAGACTTATACATGTCAAGTTGATCCTCAACGTGAACCCACATATCATACGACTCTCGTGACACACCGGGATCAACAGAAGTATGAGCTATAGATGGTTGTGACTACCTTCATACCTTCTTGTCCTTCAAGACAATGACCTACTCGTTCAACCCAGACAACTTCGCCTCCAAAACCTCGATCCATTCTTCTAATATTACCACCTTAAGCGCCAATGTCTCCACCTTATTAGCTCTCTCGAACCTACAAACGCAGTGGGCATCTTCTAAGGTCGCTGCTTCAACCATAACGTCCATTCTTCCTTTATCTGCATGACCCAATTCTTTAACCTTGGCACTCAGCTCGCCCCTTAGATCGATAGCCCCTGCCTCCCTCTTCCTGAGTTTAGCCGTTAAGGATGACACCCACGTTTGAAGGTCAGCATTATCAGCCATCACCCTCTTGCTCACCTCGAGCTCATCCTCTTTGTCTTTTAGAGCTGTCCCAAGCTTGTTTCACCTACCAACGACCCTTATTAGATCATCATCCCTCTCCCTTACCTCTTCATCTCTCTTCGTCAACTTATCATCTTTCTATTTATGCCATCACAAAGCGACTTAAATTCACCATCCTAATTAAGGAAATCGGCTAGAGTTTGGTGCTTAGTACGGCACTCTTTGTATTAGGAGTTCATCTTCTTAAAAATGGTCGTCCTCTGCTCCTCCCACCAGTCACGCTCGATCCCCATGATAAAAGTTTGACTTGCAAAAGAAAGGAGTGAGTATGAGCATATTACACATGCAAAACTGTCACGACCTGGATTTTTCCCCAACATCAGGATCGTGATGGCGCCTACTCGTGGTAGCTAGGCAAGCCACTGTATTCATACTATCCTGTTTTTAACACAATTTTAATTAAATAAATGCGGAATACTTTATCGAAATGGAAATAACAAATCACAAGGTGAAAATCATACTGAAATCCTCTACCCAAGACGTGGAGTCACCAACTCACAAACTACTATGGAATACTACACATAAAAGTCCGAAGAAATATAACACAATTCTGTTTGTCTCGGAACAAAGAGACTCCAGCTAATAATATAGATAAAGAGAGAGACGCCGGGCTTGCGGACGCCTGCAAGCTACCTCGGTCTCAAATATGATCAACTCCCACGCAATCTACTTACTGCTGCCGCTGCTGCTGTCCGTAACCTGTATCTGCGCAAAAGAGCGCAGAGTGTAGTATCAGCACAACCGACCCCATGTGCTGGTAAGTGCCTGGCCTATCCCGGCGAAGTAGTGACAAGCCTAGGACCAGACACCCACATAAACCTGTGCAGTTGCAATATATATATATATATATGTACATAAACATTTATAAGGAAATACTCTACTCTGCAATAACAATCAATAAACTCATAATATCCAGATTAATCTAATCCACAGAATTAAATCTTACTTTCGTGTATCAATTCTTTATTTTCCTTTTCATATCTCGTGGTAGGCATACCACCCGCTCCCAACTGTATCAATAAATATTATCTTGTGGTAGGCATACCACCCGATCTCATTGTATCAATAATTATATCTTATGGCAGGCGTACCACCCGATCCCAATTCTTTAATATATATATTACCACAAATAACAAGAATTAACCAAGTAATAACACAATAAGGAATATTTCAAAGAATTCAACAATTAACAACAGTTAATAAGTTCACAAAGAAAACAAGGTATAATGGAAACACAAGTAGTATCAAGTCAAGGAATGATAAATGGTTGCACGACATCACCCAAATAAAATATAATGGAAAAACAAGTAATATCAAGTCAAGGAACGGCAATTAGTTGCACGGCATCACCCTTCATGCTTTTACTCTCATCCTCACATCCATAGTACGGCATGATCCTTCGTACATGGTTCAATAACAGGGCACGGCATGATCCTTCGTGCATAATCAATAATAGGGCACGGCATGATCCTTCGTGCATAATCAATAATAGGGCACGGCATGATCCTTCGTGCATAATCAATAAATAAACATGGCACGGCATTAACCTTCGTGCATAAATAATTAACCATGGCACGGCATCACCCTTTCGTGCATTATCACTCTTCCTCACCCAAATAACAATCACAGTTAAGGGCAGAGAAAGAAACAGTAATTCATAAACCGTTCCATCACGGGAAATCAATAATTATCTTCACAACAAGTCCCAACAAGGGAGAACAATAACAATTCATCCGTAATATATCTCAAAATAATCATTTTCCAACGACTCACGGTCATACTAGACGCCAGTGTATGGATGCTCGTCACCACAGCCCATACACCGCACTCGATCACATAACACATAACACATAATCCTATTCCTCAAGCTAGGATAGAACAAACACTTACCTCGAATGCTTATGAACAATTCACTCCGTGGAAATGTCTTTTCTTTCAATTAGTCTCCAATCCAACCGTATCTATACACAATTGATTTAATATCATCAATTCTACTCAACAAACTAATTCTTAATACCAAATACCACTTTTACAACATTCGCCATGAATAGTAAATTTCAACCCCGGGCCCACATGGTCGGAATTCGGGGTTAGAGCCAAAATCCGGTTACCCATTCCCCCACGAGTTCATATATATAATTTGTTTCAAAATCGGACCTCGATTCGAGGTCCAATTCCCCAATTTATGAAAAACCCTATTTTCTAACAAAAACAAGAATTTTACCATGAAAATCTTTGATTTCTTATGAAAAACGTGTTTAATGATGTTAGGAATTGAAAGAATTAAGTAAAAAGTGACTTACAATCGTTTTGATGAAGAAGAAATCTTTGAAGAATCGCAAATGGGTGTTTTGGTTTTGTAAAATGTGAAGAAATGACTGAAATTCGTGTTTTTCAGGTCTCTGTGTTCGCATTTGCGAACATGGGTTCGCAATTGCGAACCCCGACCAATTTCTGGAGTTTGAGAAGCCAAGGCAAAACTGGGAAGTTCGCATTTGCGAACTATTGTTCGCAATTGCGAACACGGGCTAAATATGGGGAGGTTCGCATTTGCGAACTATTGTTCGCATTTGCGAACCTAGGCAGAATAGTGGCGAGTTCGCATTTGCGAACTATAGTTCGCATTTGCGAACACAGGCACAGTAGGGTCAAGTTCGCATTTGCGAACTATTGTTCGCATTTGCGAACACAGGCAGATTATTGGGGAGTTCGCATTTGCGAACTATTGTTCGCATTTGCGAACTCTGCAGATTATTGGGGAGTTCGCATTTGCGAACTATTTTTCGCATTTGCGAACTCTGCAGACCAGGTGCTGACAATAACTTCTAACATGAAAAATTGATCTCGTGGCCTATCCAAAGTTCACCCGAGCCCTCGGGGCTCCAAACCAAATATGCACATAACCTCAAAAACACATTATGAACTTGTTCGTGCGATCACATCGCCAATATCACCTCGTTTTCATCAAATCAAGCCTCAAATGCATGATTTTCATACCTTTAGTTTTCAAAACTTTCAAACTTGGGACTCAAGGTCCAAAACATCTCAAACGACATCCAAATGTCACCAAACTTTACAGAAATCACATATATAATATTTAAGACTTGTACCGGGCGTCGGAACCAAAATACGAGCCCGATACCAAGATCAATTAATTTATTTCCTTTAATAATTGCATCAAAAATAATTTCACATAAAAATTCATAACTTGGGCTCTAGGCCTCAGAATTCGACTCCGGACGCATGTCCAAGTCCCATATTTTCCTACGGACCTCTCGGGACCATCAAATCTCGGGTCCGGATCCGTTTACCAAAAATGTTGACCGAAGTCAACCATATCAATATTAATATCATTTTTATCCAAATTTCTCATAGAATTCATATTTTCTATCACAAAATCTTTCCGGCTACATGCTCGGATCGTGCACGTAAATCGAGGCAACATAGAATGAGGTTTTCAAGGCCTCGGAAGCTCGAAATGATTAATTAAATAAGTGATGACCCTTTGGGTCATCACAGATATATTATGTTTTAATTTAAATGCCTTGTACGCGAGATGACGGGTGTGTACTTGCGCAAATTGTTGAAAAACTCAATTTACTTGAATTGCTGAATCAATGTTATCTCTCGTATTTGATTGGTTTAATTGCAAGACTTATCTTGTGTTAGCTAGGAAAGCATGATTAGATAGGGTTAACTGTCTAAATGCCCACTTGTCTAAATTGAATTTCGTGAAACATGTGGAGATTGAATATAGTTGATAATTGTAGCAATATATTTCATTTCTCTATGCATATTCTCACTCGTCTAAAATCTCAAATGGACCAATATACCTAGGGCCGAGCTTGCCCTTCTTTCCGAACCTCATCACGCCCTTCATAGGCGACACTCGAAGCAATACTCGTTCACCAACCATGAAATCTACATCTCGAACCTTACGATCCGCATAAGTCTTTTGCCTAGACTGAGCTGAACGCAATCTCTCCTGAATAGTCTTGACCTTATCTAAGGCCTCCTGAACTAAGTCTGTACCCAACAACCGAGCCTCTCCCGGTTCAAACCATCCGACCGGTGATCGACATCGCCTACCATACAATGCCTCATACGGAGCCATCTGGATGCTAGATTGGTAACTGTTATTGTAGGCGAACTCTGCTAATGGTAGAAACTGATCCCACGAGCCTCCGAAATCAATAACACAGGCTCGAAGCATGTCCTCAAGAATCCGAATAGTCCTCTCGGACTGGCCATCCGTTTGAGGATGAAATGCTGTACTCAACTGAACCTGGGTGCCTAACTCCTGCTGGACTGCTCTCCAGAACCGCGAGGTAAACTGTGTACCCCGATCAGAGATAATAGATACTGGCACCCCATGGAGACGAACAATCTCCCTAATGTAAACCTCCGCTAACCTCTCCGACGAGTAGGAGACAGATACTGGAATAAAGTGTGCTGATTTGGTCAGCCTATCAACAATGACCCAAATAGCATCAAATTTCCTCCGAGTCAAAGGAAGTCCAATAACGAAGTCCATAGTGATCCGCTCCCATTTCCACTCGGGAATTTCAATCCTCTGGAATACACCACCAGGTCTCTGGTGCTCATATTTCACCTGCTGACAATTTAGACACCGAGCGACATACGCAACGATATCTTTCTTCATTCCGCGCCACCAATAGTGTTGCCGTAAGTCCTGGTACATCTTCGCGGCGCCTGGGTGAATAGAATACCGCGAACTGTGGGCCTCTGCTAAGATCAACTCTCGAATCCCTTCGACATTGGGCACACAAACTCGACCTTGCAATTTCAATACCCCATCATCATCTAGGTTTACCTGTGTGGCACCTCCCCGCTGTACCGTATCTCTCAACTCACGTAAATGAGGATCATCAAATTGCCTCTCACGGATACGCTCTAATAAGGAAGAACGAGCGACCGTGCAGGCTAACGCTCTGCTAGGCTCAGAAATGTCTAATCTCACGAACCGGTTGGCTAAGGCCTGGACATCTAAAGCTAATGGTCTCCGATTGACCGGAATATATGCAAGACTACCCATGCTGGCATACTTTCTACTCAATGCATCGGCCACCACATTGGCCTTACCTGGGTGATATAATATAGTAACATCATAGTCTTTTAGCAACACTAACCATCTCCGCTGTCGTAGATTCAACTCCTTCTGTTTGAACAAGTACTGTAAGCTTTTGTGATCAGTGTACACCTCACATGTCACACCATATAGATAATGCCTCCAGATCTTTAAGGCATGAACCACTGCTGCTAATTCAAGATCATGAACTGGATAATTCTTCTCATGTATCTTTAACTGCCTCGAAGCATAAGCGATAACCTTACCATCCTCCATCAATACCGCTCCAAGCCCTGTACGAGATGCGTCACAATAAACTGTATAAGGCCCTGTACCTGTAGGTAGTATCAACACCGGTGCGGTGGTCAAGGCTGTCTTGAGCTTCTGAAAGCTCGCCTCACACTCCTCTGACCACTGGAACTGGACACCCTTCTGGGTCAACCTGGTCATCGGGGCCGCAATAGAAGAAAACCCCTCTACAAAACGACGGTAGTAACCTCTGCTAACCCCAAGAAACTCCGGATCTCGATCATTGAAGCTGGTCGAGGCCAATTCTGGACTGCCTCAATCTTCTTTGGGTCTACCTGAATACCTTCCACTGATACAATGTGACCCAGAAATGCTACCGAACTCAGCCAGAATTCACATTTAGAAAATTTGGCATATAGCTGGTTATCTTTCAGAGTCTGAAGAACCACTCTGAGGTGCTACTCGTGCTCTTCCTAGCTGTGGGAGTACACCAGGATGTCATCTATATAGACTATCACGAACAGATCTAAGTAAGGCCTGAATACCCGATTCATCAACTCCATGAATGCTGCTGGGGCATTGGACAACCCGAAGGACATGACCAAGAACTCATAATGCCCATATCTAGAGCGAAAGGTCGTCTTAGGAATGTCAGCCGCCCTGATCTTCAGCTGATGGTAGCCTGACCTCAAGTCTATCTTAGAAAATACCCTCGCTCCCTGGAGCCTGGTCAAACAAATCATCAATCCTCGGCAGTGGATATTTATTTTTGATAGTCACCTTGTTTAACTGCCGGTAATCAATACACATCCGTATCGAGCCATCCTTCTTCTTTACAAATAACATAGGTGCTCCCCAGGGGGAAACACTGGGCCTGATAAAGCCCTTCTCAAGAAGGTCCTGCAACTGATCTTTCAAGCTCTTTTAGCTCCGGCGGGGCCATACGATAGGGTGGAATAGAGATGGGTCGAGTGCCCGGTGCCAGATCAATACAGAAATCAATATCCCTGTCGGGTGGCATGCCCGACAGGTCTGAAGGAAAAACCTCAGGAAACTCCCGTGCAATAAGGACTGAATCAATGGAAGGAACTTCTGCACTGGAATCACGAACATAAGCCAAATAAGCTAGACACCCCTTCTCGACCATACGTCGAGCCTTAACATAAGAAATAACAGTGCGAACGGAGTGGCTTGAGGTACCCTTCCACTCTAATCGGGGTGATTCTGGCAAGGCTAAGGTGACAGTCTTAGCATGACAATCAAGAATAGCATGGTATGGGGACAACCAGTCCATCCCCAATATGACATCAGAATCTACCATATCCAAGAGCAACAGATCAACACGGGTCTCAAGACCCCCAAATATAACTACGCACGAACGATGCACCCGATCGACTACAATGGAGTCACCCACTGGCGTAGCCACATAAACTGGAATATCCAGAGCATAGCTGGGCACAGCCAAATACGGTGCGAAGTAGGAAGACACATAGGAATATGTAGATCCGGGGTCAAATAATACTGAAGCACCTCTGCCACACACAAGAATAGTACCTGTAATCACGGCATCTGATGCCTCTGCCTCTGCCCTGGCTGGTAAAGCATAGAATTGGGGATTTGCACCTCCCCTCTGAGCTTCGTCTCTAGGACGACCATCAACTGGCTGACCTCTACCTCTCGCTGGACGGTCTCCACTTCTACGGTCTCGACCTCCACCTCTATAATCTCTACCCCCGCCTCTGGCTGGCTGGGCAGGCTGAGGGTCAGCTGGGGCCTGAATCATAGGACGAGGACCTCGCTGCCGAGAGTTGCCCGCTGCTAGAGGGCAATTCCTGATAAAATGACCTGGGTCACCACAACCGTAGCAATTCTTAGATTGATAGGGCTGCTGGCCCTGACGACCTGAATGGCCTCCACGAACACTCTGAAGAGGCTGAGCATTAATAGTAGGCTGGTCTGAATAATGCCCCCGAAAACCGCGATCACCTGGTCCACCCTGTGAAGCCTGAAGGGCGGAATGAAAAGGCCTGGAGGACTGGCCTCTATCAAAGGATTCTCTGCTACCAGAGGAAGAACCACCAAACCTGCCTGAATGACGAGGCCTCTTATCTGAAGAATAACCGCCTCCCCTAGCAAGAGCCATCTCAACTCCGCGTGCTGCATTGGCTGCCTCCTGAAATGATATGTCACTCCCCACGCCCATAGCCATCTGGAGTCTAATCGGCTGATTAAGCCCATCTATAAACCTGCGGACCCTTTCCCGCTCCGTTGGAAGTATCACCACTGCATGACGAGCCAAATCGACAAATCTCGTCTCATACTGTGTAACTGGCATAGTGCCCTGATGGAGGCGCTCAAACTGCCTCCGAAGTACATCACGCTGAGTAGCAGGGAGAAACTTCTCCATAAATAGTTCCGCAAGTTGATCCCATGATAAAGCTGGGGACCCTGCTGGTCGAGTCAGGCAATAATCTCTCCACCAAGTCTTGGCGGATCCTGCAAGTCTGAAGGTACAGAAATCAACTCCGTTTGTCTCCACGATCCCTATAGTCTTGAGAATCTCATGGCAACTGAATAAAAAGTCCTGAGGATCCTCTGATGCGGCTCCACTGAATGTAGTGGTAAATAGCTTGGAGAACCGATCAAGCCTCCATAACGAATCAGAAGTCATGACTGTTCCATCACTAGCATGAGTGTAACGACCCGGCCCGTCGTTACGGGAATTACCACCCCGTTACCTTGCATTTGCATATATTATGTTTTTAAAACAGTATTAGAGTATATCGGGTGAGTTAGGAGTGATTTGGGTGGAAAATGAAACAAATAGCATATTTGAAGAAAGCTTGAATATGAAAAGTCAACCAAGAGTTGACTATTGAGTTAGAGTGCTCGGAACCGGATTCTGATGATTCGACTAGTTCCGGGGGATCATTTATGACTTAGGAGAACAATCGGAATTGAATTTGGAGGCCCGGTGTAGAAATAGGCTTGAATTGGCTAAGGTTGAATTTTGGCGATAACCGGATGGTAGGTGATATTTTGATCCGGGGGTCGGAATGGAATTCCGACAATTCCTGTAGCTCCGTTAGGTGATTTTGGATGTGCCTGCAAAATTTCAAGTCATTCGGACATCGTTTGGTCGGGTTTTTGATCGAATGTGTAATTCGGAAAGTTTTAAGAAATTTAGGCTTGAATCCGTGTGTAATTGGTGATTTTGATGTTTAGTATGGTGTTTTTATGGTTGGAATAAGTTCGTATCATGTTTTGGAGTATGTTGGTGGTTTTCGTTGGGGTCCCGGGGGTCTCGGGATGAATACGGGGGTCCAAACGGACCATTGTTGAAAGAAAAGAGAAAAAATCTGGTTGCTGTCATAACCTCAGCAGACAATTGCTCTCCGCGATCGCGGGGATGGGGATGCGATCGCGTAGAGCTGGGAGATAAGGCATCGCGATCGCAGGGTAACAGTCGCGATCGCGTAGAGGTGAAAGGGTGTTGATCGCGATCGCAGGCCAGTATACGCGATCGCGTAGAAGAGGAAAGGGGTCCAGGTGAAATATGCTACGCGATCGCAGGAGTGAATGATGCGATCGCGTGAGGCAGGGTGTCTGTGCTTCGTGATCGCGTGAAGAAAGTCGCGATCGCGTGAGGCCGTGAATTTGAGCATCGCGATCGCGTGAGGAAGATCGCGATCGCGTAGGGTAAATTCGACTGGCAGTGAATTAAAATCACAGAACAGAGGGCATACGGGTTCATTAACCCAAAACCCCATTTTTGAGTTCCAAGAGGAGAAATTGACGGGAATTGCTGGTACTTCATCGGGGATTCGTTGGAGGTAAGTTTTGTGGCTTAATTACATCATTTTAACATGAAATCCTTGGTTAATTCCCTGTAAATGGAAGATTAATTGTGGGTTTGAGCCCTAAGCCTAAATTGAAGAAAAACAAGGATTTGAGTAGGCAAATGGAGTCCGATTTTGGTAAAATTGATATGCTTAGACTCGTATTGAGACGAGGGTTCCAGAAATGTGAATTTCGTAAATTTTCGGAATGTGGGCCCGGGAGTCCGGTTTTGACAACTTTGGGAATTTTGATGTAAATTGAGTTGTATTGATTGGGTGTCGTCCCATTGGCCTAATTTGTTGTATTTCTACTGTATTTGATCAGATTCTACGCGTGCGGAGCTTGATTCTCGTGGCAAGGGCATTGCGGAATAGTCGTCGTGCTGTATTGAGGTGAGTAATAGATGTGGGTGATGACCAGCGGGTTCGAAACCCGGGTATACCACTTTGTGACGCTGTATAGCGGCGAGACACGCACACTCTTGAGAGTGCGGGGTCGATCATGAACTGGAGACTACATATTAGTCCAACCTGTTGATATTATATTATTGGCTATTCTAGAGTCGTCGAACCTCCTTCTCGGATGGTTGTATATATATATATTGTGATAATGGCCACTCTTGAGCCGAGGAACCCCTTCTTGGGCGGTTGAGTATACATGTGGGCCGTGAGCCAGTTATTGGATCCCGCGAGGATCGTTATCATGGTCTTATCATATAGACATGCTAGTTTACTACTAGTCCGCAGCTATTTTTGTTATTATGCTAATTCCAATCTCTGGAACTTGATATTACTGTTTTCCAACTGAAAAATAAAAAAAAAGTTTTCAAAAACTACTTTTGAGCTTGCGAGGTTGTATCTGCATATTAGCTGACTAGTAGTGGATCGGGCTGCGCGCCGCAGCGAGATATATGTTGGATCGGACTGCACGCCGCAGTGATATCTCTATGAGATGTGCTTGGGCTGTAGGAGCCCCTCCGGAGTCTGAACCCCCACAGTGAGCACGGGTACCCAAAAATTGGAGTCGAGCTACACGCCGTAGCGGTCATATCATGCATTGCATTGCATTTAGCTACATTCTGCTAGCTGTTATACTGTTTTGCTGGTACTTGCTGGTACATGTACAGTTGATATTGATTCTGTGACAGGGTATTTGATTATAGCTTTACATAGTGCTTTATTGCGGATTTCTTATCTGCGCTGTCTTACCCCTGTTTATTACCATTGAGTCTGGCAGTACTCATTTTACTCCCTGCACCCTGTGTGCAGATCCAGGTACCTCCCAGCAGTGATCCAGTAGCTGTGCGAGGCGACATCTGTGGGATATACGAGGTAGCTGCAGAGTCCGCAGGATCCGATATTCCTTCTTACTGTCTTTTGACTCTGTATTGATGTTTCTTTCTGTACTTGGTATCTTGTAAACCTTTATACACTTATGTTCAGTAGAGGCTCATGACTCTTGACCCTTCGGTCTATGGGAGTTGGTATATTTTGGGACTTGGTTCCCCGATTTCGTTATATGTATCGCTGTTGCTTCGCGATTAGATATGCTTAAATGTGATAAAGCGAGCTTCTAGCTCTGTTATTGTTATTGATTGGTCAGGATGGCTTAGCAATGTGCTGGGCGCCATCACGACCGAATTTGGGGTTGTGACAAGTTGGTATCAGAGCCTAGGTTTACTAAGCCTCGTGAGTCTTGAGCCGGTTAGTAGAGTCTTGTGGATCGGTACGGGGACGCCTGTACTTATCCTCGGGAGGCTGCGAACACTTAGGAACACTTCACTTTTCTTGAACTACGTCGTACGATCTTGTTATTCTGAGAACTAAATTTCTATATTCTATTCTCGCGCAGATGGCGAGAACGCGAGCATGAGGACGAGGTGGACGACCTCCATTGCCACTGTTAGAGGCCGTGGCGCGGTCGTGCTAGAAGTTAGAGGTAGAAGCGGTGAGCGATGCCGGTGACCACGCCTGTTGTACCGATTCGAGAGCGACCTGATGGTTGATGCTCAAGCGGTCCCAGTTCAGGGCCGGACTATATCTATTGCTATTCCTGGTCTTCGGAAGACTCCTCGAATATTATCGGTGTGTTCCGGTTTGGCTCAGGTAGTTTCAACTACCGCTACTGTAGCGACATCTCGGTCGGGGGTGGTCGGCGGACCCTGCTGGCTCGCACGCTCGATCCGGTTGTTCGAGGACTTCGGATGCGAGGCTGTCCCGCTCGAGTGGTTGCACCGGTTATTCCTCCGATTGCACGGCTCAGACTCGAAGCATATAGTTCGAGTTATGCCGAGAGACGAGCGTACGTCTTGAAGGTTTGGTGAGCTTCGACCACCCGTTTCGGTGGCGTTGAGGGCGAGGATGCCCGAGGTTTCTTGGACAAATGTGAGAAGATGCTGCGTACGGCTGGTATTCTTGAGTCCGGCGGAGTTTCATTTACTACATTTCAGTTCACTGGTCCCGCATTTGATTGGTGGGAGGAGTTTGAGAGGCGTAGGCACGCAAGAGCAGCACCTCTCACATGGCAGCAGAGTTCTCTACTCTCTTTCTAGAGAAATATGTACCTCGGTCTCGTCGCGAGAAGCTACGTCGCCAGTTCGAGTGGTTGATTCAGGGCGACATGTCTGTGACTCGGTATGAGCTTAGATTCACTCGGTTGGCTAGGCATGCCACATGGATGATCCCTAGCGATAGGGAGAGGATCGGGAGGTTCATTGATGGCCTCGACTACTCTATTCGTATTCTTATGACCGGCGAGCGAGTTCTATCATCATCGTTTGAGCGGGTAGCTGATATGGCACGCTCCGTTGAGGCGGATCGTCGCCGAGAGAGAGAGCGAGGAGGCGAGAGGCTCGTGGTTCTGGTAGTTTCGGTGGTGCTCCATCCAGAGGGCATTCCCGGCGAGCGAGAGGTCGCTCATCTGAACCTTCTCATTCGAGCCGCCGGAGCGAGCGGAGGTTGCATGGTCGTGGTCGGCGAGGATTTCGACGGGGTCGGTCATCGACCGGTGCCCTCCGGCCCGAGTGCGGCACCTACTTCTCCAGCACCGGTGCATGTTATGAGTGTGGTGAGTTTGGCCACGTGAGGAGACATTGCCCTCGACTACGTAGGGGCAGGACTCAGCAGAGGGATCAACCCTCCTCTTCAACACCATCTCAGTCTAGTAGAGGTGGAGGTCAGTCTTCTCGTGGTCGCCCCAGAGGCGAAGAGAGATCTGGTGGAGGCCAAGCACGGTTCTATGCACTTCTGACAGGCGTGATGCAGTTGCCTCCGATGCAGTGATTACAGGTATCATTTTCTGTCTGTCACAGAGATGCCTCTGTTCTATTTGATCCAGGGTCCACATATTCTTACGTGTCCTCTTGTTTTGCACATCATTTGGGTGCGACTCGTGGTATTCTTGATTTACCTGTTCATGTATCCACCCCCGTGGGTGATACGATTGTTGTGGATCATGTCTATAGATCTTGTGTTATATCTATTGGGGGTCTGGAGACCCAGGCAGATTTGTTATTGTTGGGTATGGTGGACTTTGATGTTATATTGGGTATGGACTGGTTGTCTCCGTACCATGCTATATTGGATTGTCATGCTAAGACAGTTACGTTGGCCATTCCTGGTATTTCTCAGATTGAGTGGCGGGGTTCGACTGATTTCGTCCCTAGCCGTGTTATTTCGTTCTTAAAGGCTCGGAAAATGGTTGAAAAAGGGTGTTTATCGTACTTAGCTTTTGTGAGAGATGTGGGAGCTGAGTCTCCTAGCATTGATTCTGTACCTGTTGTGAGGGACTTTCCTGATGTGTTTCCCTCAGACCTGTCGGGCATGCCGCCGGACAGGGATATTGATTTTGGTATCGATTTGGTGCCAAACACTCGACCTATTTCTATTCCTCCGTATCGGATGGCACCAGTTGAGTTGAAGGAATTGAAGGAGCAGCTCCAGGAACTCCTAGATAAGGGGTTTATTCGGCCGAGTGTGTCGCCGTGGGGTGCACCGGTTCTGTTTGTTAAGAAGAAGGACGGATCTATGAGGATGTGTATTGACTATAGGCAGCTAAACAAAGTAACAGTGAAGAATAAGTATCCTCTGCCTTGCATTGATGATTTATTTGATCAGCTCCAAGGAGCTAGGTATTCTCGAAGATTGATCTTCGTTAGGCTACCACCAGCTAAAGATTAGAGAGTCTGATATTATGAAGACGGCCTACAGGATGCGGTATGGGCACTATGAGTTTCTTGTGATGTCTTTTGGGCTGACCAACGCCCCAGCAGCATTTATGCATCTGATGAACAGTGTGTTCAGGCCGTATCTTGATTCATTTGTAATCGTATTCATTGATGACATACTTGTCTACTCTCGTAGCCAGGAGGAGCATGCTCGGCACTTGAGTGTTGTGTTGCAGAGATTGAGAGAGGAGAAGCTGTATGCCAAGTTCTCCAAATGTGAGTTCTGGCTTGAGTTCGTGGCATTCTTAGGGCACGTGGTGTCCTGTGATGGTATTCAGGTAGATCTGAGGAAGGTCGAGGCGGTGCAGAGTTGGCCCAGACCGACCTCAATTACTGAGATCCGTAGCTTTCTGGGATTGGCAGGGTATTATCGCCGATTCGTTCAGGGATTCTCTTCTATTGCTTCACCCTTGACTAGATTGACTCAGAAGGGTGTTCCTTTCTTATGGTCCGAGGAGTGCGAGGAGAGCTTTCAAAAGCTCAAGACAGCATTGACCACAGCACCAGTCTTGATTCTACCGACAGCTTCAGATTCTTATACTGTCTATTGTGATGCCTCAGGAGTGGGCATTGGTTGTGTGTTGATGCAGGAGGGTAGAGTTATCGCATATGCTTCTCGTCAGCTAAAGCCCCACGAGAAAAACTACCCTGTTCACGATTTGGAGTTAGTTGCTATTGTTCATGCCTTGAAGATTTGGAGGCATTATCTATATGGTGTATCTTGTGATGTATATACAGACCACCGTAGCCTTCAGCATTTGTTTAAGCAGAAAGATCTAAATTTGAGGCAGCGGAGATGGCTTGAATTGCTTAAAGACTATGATATTACTATTTTGTATCATCCCGGGAAAGCCAATGTAGTGGCTGATGCATTGAGTCGGAAGGCTATTAGTATGGGCAGTTTGGCGTATATTCCAGTTGGGGAGAGACCCCTAGCAGTTGATGTTCAGGCGTTAGCTAATCGGATGGTAAGGCTGGATATTTCTGAGCCCAATCGGGTGATGGCTTATGTAGTAGCTCGTTCTTCTTTATATGATCGTATTCGAGAGCGCCAGTATGATGATCCACACTTACTTGTCCTTAAGGACAGAGTTCAGCATGATGATGCCAGAGATGTCACTATTGATAGTGATGGTGTATTGCGGATGCAGGGCCGGATATGCGTGCCCAATGTTGACGGCCTTCGTGAATTGATATTGGAGGAAGCCCATAGCTCGCGGTATTCTATTCATCCAGGAGCCGCGAAGATGTACCAGGATTTGAAGCAGCATTACTGGTGGAGAAAGATGAAGAAAGATATTGTGAGCCATGTGGCTCGGTGTCTAAACTGTCAGCAGGTCAAGTATGAGCATCAGAGACCTGGTGGTGTATTCCAGCGTATTGATATTCCGGAGTGGAAGTGGGAAAGAATAACTATGGACTTTGTTAGTGGACTCCTCGGACAGCGAGGAAGTTTGATTCAGTTTGGGTGGTGGTGGATAGGTTGACTAAGTCAGCTCACTTCATCCCAGTGTGTACTACCTATACCTCGGAGCGGTTGGCAAAGATATTCATCCGTGAGATAGTGAGATTGCATGGAGTTCCTATTTCCATTATATCAGACAGAGGTACCCAGTTCACATCTCAGTTCTGGAGGACATTTCAGCGAGAGTTGGGATCACAGGTAGAGTTGAGCACAACATTTCATCCACAGACGGATGGGCAGTCTGAGCGTACTATTCAGATATTGGAGGACATGTTGCGTGCTTGTGTCATTGATTTTGGTGGTTCATGGGCTGATTATTTGCCTTTGGCGGAGTTTGCTTACAATAATAGCTATCAGTCCAGCATTCAGATGGCACCGTATGAAGCTTTATATGGGAGGCGGTGTAGGTCTCCAGTTGGTTGGTTCGAGCCCGGCGAGGCTAGGTTGTTAGGGACCGAGTTAGTCCAAGATGCCTTAGATAAGGTGAAGGTGATTCAGGAGAGACTTCGCACAGCGCAGTCGCGTTGGAAGAGTTATGCGGACCGAAAGGTCCGAGATGTGTCCTATTCAGTGGGTGAGAAGGTGTTGCTGAATGTTTCGCCTATGAAGGGCGTTATGAGGTTTGGAAAGAAAGGAAAGTTGAGCCCAAGGTTCATTGGACCTTTTGAGGTGCTTAGGAAAGTTGGGGAGGTGGCCTATATGCTTTCTTTGCCACCCAGTTTGTCGGGAGTTCACCCGGTGTTCCATGTATCTATGCTCCGAAGTATGTCGGAGACCCGTCTCATGTGTTAGACTTCAGCACGATACAGCTAGATGAAGACTTGACTTATGATGTGGAACCAGTAGCAATTTTGGGTCGACAGGTTCGTAAGCTGAGATCCAAGGATATAGCTTCAGTGAAAGTGCAGTGGAGAGGTCAGGCTTATGAGAGATAGGGCGACGTGTGATCGCCCGAATATATGCTGGGTAAGGTCATTCAGCTATTGAGTTGCTTCTAGTACCACTCTGGTACGCTCGCGGACGAGCGTTTGTTTAAGTTGGGGAGAATGTAACGACCCGGCCCGTCGTTACGGGAATTACCACCCCGTTACCTTGCATTTACATATATTATGTTTTTAAAACAGTATTAGAGTATATCGGGTGAGTTAGGAGTGATTTGGGTGGAAAATGAAACAAATAGCATATTTGAAGAAAGCTTGAATATGAAAAGTCAACCAAGAGTTGACTATTGAGTTAGAGTGCTCGGAACCGGATTCTGATGATTCGACTAGTTCCGGGGGAGGTGATTTGTGACTTAGGGGAGCAATTGGAATTGAATTTGGAGGTCCGGTGTAGAAATAGGCTTGAATTAGCTAAGGTTGAATTTTGGCGAAATCAGAACGGTAGGTGAGATTTTGATCCGGGAGTTGGAAGGGAATTCCGATAGTTGCAGTAGCTTCGTTAGGTGATTTTGGATGTGCCTGCAAAATTTCAGGTCATTCGGACATCGTTTGGTCGGGTTTTTGATCGAATGTGTAATTCGGAAAGTTTTAAGAAATTTAGGCTTGAATCCGTGTGTAATTGGTGATTTTGATGTTTAGTATGGTGTTTTTATGGTTGGAATAAGTTCGTATCATGTTTTGGAGTATGTTGGTGGTTTTCGTTGGGGTCCCGGGAGTCTCGGGATGAATTCGGGGGTCCAAACGGACCATTGTTGAAAGAAAAGAGAAAATCTGGTTGCTGTCATAACCTCAGCAGACAATTGCTCTCCGCGATCGCGGGGATGGGGATGCGATCGCGTAGAGCTGGGAGATAAGGCATCGCGATCGCAGGGTAACAGTCGCGATCGCGTAGAGGTGAAAGGGTGTTGATCGCGATCGCAGGCCAGTATACGCGATCGCGTAGAAGAGGAAAGGGGTCCAGGTGAAATATGCTACGCGATCGCAGGAGTGAATGATGCGATCGCGTGAGGCAGGGTGTCTGTGCTTCGCGATCGCGTGAAGTAAGTCGCGATCGCGTGAGGCCGTGAATTTGAGCATCGCGATCGCGTGAGGAAGATCGCGATCGCGTAGGGTAAATTCGACTGGCAGTGAATTAAAATCACAGAAAAGAGGGCATACGGGTTCATTAACCCAAAACCCCATTTTTGAGTTCCAAGAGGAGAAATTGACGGGAATTGCTGGTACTTCATCGGGGATTCGTTGGAGGTAAGTTTTGTGGCTTAATTACATCATTTTAACATGAAATCCTTGGTTAATTCCCTGTAAATGGAAGATTAATTGTGGGTTTGAGCCCTAAGCCTAAATTGAAGAAAAACAAGGATTTGAGTAGGCAAATGGAGTCCGATTTTGGTAAAATTGATATGCTTAGACTCGTATTGAGACGAGGGTTCCAGAAATGTGAATTTCGTAAATTTTCGGAATGTGGGCCGGGGCTCGGGTTTTGACAACTTTGGGAATTTTGATGTAAATTGAGTTGTATTGATTGGGTGTCGTCCCATTGGCCTAATTTGTTGTATTTCTACTGTATTTGATCAGATTCTACGCGTGCGGAGCTTGATTCTCGTGGAAAGGGCATTGCGGAATAGTCGTCGCTGCTGTATTGAGGTGAGTAATAGATGTGGGTGATGACCAGCGGGTTCGAAACCCCGGTATACCACTTTGTGACGCTGTATAGCGGCGAGACACGCACACTCTTGAGAGTGCGGGGTCGATCATGAACTGGAGACTACATATTAGTCCAACCTGTTGATATTATATTATTGGCTATTCTAGAGCCGTCGAACCTCCTTCTCGGATGGTTGTATATATATATATTGTGATAATGGCCACTCTTGAGCCGAGGAACCCCCTTCTTGGGCGGTTGAGTATACATGTGGGCCGTGAGCCAGTTATTGGATCCGCGAGGATCGTTATCATTGTCTTATCACATAGACATGCTAGTTTACTACTAGTCCGCAGCTATTTTTGTTATTATGCTAATTCCAATCTCTGGAACTTGATATTACTGTTTTCAAACTGAAAAATGATAAAAGAGTTTTCAAAAACTACTTTTGAGCCTGCGAGGCTGTATCTGCATATTAGCTGACTAGTAGTGGATCGGGCTGCACGCCGCAGCGAGATATATGTTGGATCGGACTGCACGCCGCAATGATATCTCTATGAGATGTGCTTGGGCTGTAGGAGCCCCTCCGGAGTCTGAACCCCCACAGTGAGCACGGGTACCCAAAAATTGGAGTCGGGCTACACGTCGTAGCGGTCATATCATGCATTGCATTGCATTTAGCTACATCTGCTAGCTGTTATGCTATTTATTGGTAATTGTTGGAACAGGTACGGTGAAGATTGATTCTATGACAGGGTAGCTGATTATAGCTTTACATAGTGCTTTATTGCGGATTTCTTATCTGCGCTGTCTTACCCTTGTTTATTACCACTGAGTCCGGCAGTACTCATTTTACTCCCTGCACCTTGTGTGCAGATCCAGGTACCTCTCTGCAGTGATCTAGTAGCTGCGCGAGGCGACGTTTGTGGATATTCGAGGTAGTTGCAGAGTCCGCAGGACCCGATATTCCTTCCTATTGTCTTTTGATTTTGTATTGACATTTCTTTCCGCACTTGGTATTCTTGTAAACCTTTTATACTCATGTTCAGTAGAGGCTCATGACTCTTGACCCTTGGTCTATGGGAGTTGGTATATTTTGGGACTTGGTCTCCCCGCTGTTGGTATAAGTATTACTATTGTTTCATATTTTAATTTGCTCAAATGGGTTAAGGAGAGCTTCTAGCTCCGTTATTGTTATTAATTGGTCAGGCTGGCTTAGCAATGTGTTGGGCGCCATCACGACCGGATTTGGGGTCGTGACAAGTTGGTATCAAAGCCTAGGTTTACTAGGCCTCATGAGTCTTGAGCCGGTTAGTAGAGTCTTGTGGATCGGTACGGGGACGCCTGAGAAGTAGCTGGGGCAACTGATAATAAACCCGCTCTGGCAATGCTGTCCATGAATCCCGCTATTCTGACCAAAGCATCCCGGAGATCTGGGGTGATTAAAGCCTCTCCTGGGACCTGAGCTGGGCCCTCTGGAGCTGCTGGAACCGGAACCTCCTCGTCAATCTCAATATGAGGCTCCACCTCTGGAGTAGCTGCCTGGGGCTGAGCTCTACCCCTACCTCGGCCTCTGATACGGCCTTGGCCCCTGCCCCTCACGGGAGATGCCTGGGGCTCGGGCTGCTGATCAGCGGACGAAGAAGCGCGTGTCCTTACCATCTGTGAAAGGACAGAATAGAAACTTAATCAGTATTTGAGGAACAAGTCGCACGACAAGAAAGAACAAATGAGAGACTCTTTCCTAACTCAATAGACTCTGGAGGACAAGTACAGACGTCTCCGTACCTATCTCTCAAACTCTACTAAGCTTGTTCGTGAGTGGTGAGACCTATGTAACCTAGGGCTCTGATACCAACTTGTCACGACCCGGATTTTTCCCCAACATCGGGATCGTGATGGCGCCTACTCGTGGTAGCTAGGCAAGCCACTGTATTCATACTATCCTGTTTTTAACACAATTTTAATTAAATAAATGCGGAATACTTTATCGAAATGGAAATAACAAATCACAAGGTGAAAATCATACTGAAATCCTCTACCCAAGACGTGGAGTCACCAACTCACAAACTACTATGGAATACTACACATAAAAGTCCGAAGAAATATAACACAATTCTGTTTGTCTCGGAACAAAGAGACTCCAGCTAATAATATAGATAAAGAGAGAGACGCCGGGCTTGCGGCATTTGCGAACTTTTCTTCGCATTTGCGAAGCCAAGGCAAAACTGGGAAGTTCGCATTTGCGAACTATTGTTCGCAATTGCGAACACAAGCTAAATATGGGGAGGTTCGCATTTGCGAACTATTGTTCGCATTTGCGAACCCAGGCAGAATAGTGGCGAGTTCGCATTTGCGAACTATAGTTCGCATTTGCGAACACAGGCACAGTAGGGTCAAGTTCGCATTTGCGAACACAGGCACAATAGGGGGGAGTTCGCATTTGCGAACTATTGTTCGCATTTGCGAACTCTGCAGAATAGTGGGGAGTTCGCATTTGCGAACTATTGTTCGCATTTGCGAACTCTGCAGACCAGTTGCAGAAAGTAACTTCTAACATGAAAAATTGATCTCGTGGCCTATCCAAAGTTCACCCGAGCCCTCGGGGCTCCAAACCAAATATGCACATAACCTCAAAAACACATTATGAACTTGTTCGTGCGATCACATCGCCAATATCACCTCGTTTTCATCAAATCAAGCCTCAAATGCATGATTTTCATACCTTTAGTTTTCAAAACTTTCAAACTTGGGACTCAAGGTCCAAAACATCTCAAACGACATCCAAATGTCACCAAACTTTACAGAAATCACATATATAATATTTAAGACTTGTACCGGGCGTCGGAACCAAAATACGAGCCCGATACCAAGATCAATTAATTTATTTCCTTTAATAATTGCATCAAAAACAATTTCACATAAAAATTCATAACTTGGGCTCTAGGCCTCGAATTCGACTCCGGACGCATGTCCAAGTCCCATATTTTCCTACGGACCTCTCGGGACCATCAAATCTCGGGTCCGGATCCGTTTACCAAAAATGTTGACCGAAGTCAACCATATCAATATTAATATCATTTTTATCCAAATTTCTCATAGAATTCATATTTTCTATCACAAAATCTTTCCGGCTACATGCTCGGATCGTGCACGTAAATCGAGGCAACATAGAATGAGGTTTTCAAGGCCTCGGAAGCTCGAAATGATTAATTAAATAAGTGATGACCCTTTGGGTCGTCACATTGATTGTCATGCCAAGACCTTGACTCACAGAGCCATGCCAGATATACCCAACGACAACTCTGCATCATTCATCACATGTAGCACCGTGTCTTTAGAAGCCGCACATATGGAAGCAAAGGATGGCACCACCTGTTTTGAGTTGGCCAAAAGGTTGTAGTCCAAGGGAATGACTATGTGCCTATTATAACCCCCTGTCCTTATCTCTACACGAGTATTCCTCTCCAGGAAGGCCCATACCTCCTCAGTGTCGACGTTTGAGCCAGATTCATCATCTCCCATAGGGATCGCTCTACTTTCTCCAGCCGCCAATGACACACCACCTTCGGAGGCCTGTGCAAGCTCTACGTCACCATGAACCCCATCAACCATAAAGGGCCTCCTCTCCGTAATGGCACCCATCATGAAAACGGTCCCTACGTCGGGTTAAGTGCATATTCCATTCCTAAAGTGATGAAATTTTTTGGTCTGACATCAGGGACAATGGCCTTTCCGGTTTCTGCCCTTTGCCTTTTCCTCGACAGTGACTCCTCGCCACTTGATAGCTCGTCTACAAGATGATAGATGCGCTGGGAAGATATCTCATCCCACACGGCAGCATTTGAGAGGTGGAGTCCCTCATCAGTGGAACTTGAGTCCGACTTCCTCAAGCGGACTCAACTAAGGCAGATTGCATTCCAGCCGATGCGATAGCCTGGCGAAATGTAGGCACTGGAGCCTTTTTCTTGGAAATACGCCGACCTAGCACTAAATGGAGGCCGCATCAAAGAGCAATGGAAAACACCAATAAGCAAAATTAAAAGTGACACTCACTGAACGAGAGCTTGGGTCTAAAATGCTTGTGAAAGGACACATAATCACGAATTCCCATGAGGTAGGGTAACACGCGATCCACAAAATCTTCAATATCAAAGATAGGAAAAGGTACACGCCTCTAAGCTGAAAAACAAGGAAGCTACAAGAGAGTCCAAAATGAAAGAACGAAAGAAAATAAGAGCATACGATAAGATACTTAAGATTATAGCTCCATTGCTCGGGAAACCCAGTCGGGTATGCCACCAGGTGATCAGTCTTGATGAAGTAGTACTTATGCCAAAACTTCGTTTTGTCGTCCATACCGACCACCAACCCTCTTGTCCCATGATGTTGTAGGTGTATCAAAGTACCTCTATAAAAAATAGGCGAAAATAAATGCAACAGGTGGCGAATATCGACCTCACAACCAGCTAACTCTACATATTTCGTCAGTATCAAGAAAACTTCATACATATAAGGAGAGAGTTGCACCATGCAGATGTTGTAAAATTGGAAAAACTCCTCCGCTAGTGGAAAGAGATGAAGAGTATAACCAAGCAAGAATGCATAGACATAGAAGGCAAAATATCTGGTCGAGGAACCTCCATAATGTCGCTTCCGGTCGAAACAATTTCGACGTGGGGAGGAATGCGATATTTGGACAAGAGGTTGGCTATGTGAGGTCGTCTCGTCTTGAAAAGCCTCTGAGCAGGAGAAAAATCAAGCTCATTTGGAAAGTCATGTCTAACCAAAGAGTTTTTGGGAACTATCTCCTTGGTGGTAGGGAAGTTTTCCTCCTCTTCATCCTTGAATTCCTCACTGCTGGGAGGAAGGGCCACAGATAATAGATTGGCATCAGAAAACTCGTCGTGGATATGAGGGGATTGTGACATATTTTCATATAGAACATATGCAACAAATATTTGAAGAAGATATTGACTGGGTAAGAAGTCAGGGATTATAATTGAAGATGTTGTAAAGAATTATAAACGGAGATTGAAGAAGAAGATCAAAGAAGAGCGGTGCACATGCGAAATGAGAAATAATGAAAGTTTTCAAAAATGAATACCCCCACATCTATTTATAGAGTTGGGTGGAACCAGAATCAAAGTAACTGGCCGTCAATAGCACTAAAATCGAAATGACAAAAGTAGAGACACTACATCAGGAAGATGCATAATGATGACGCGCGCGACCATGACGTCACCCCACATTAGCCACACCAATCGCAACTTCGTAGGCCATGATGTTCTCTCGACATCAGCCGATTTGACTTAATCAACATGACCAAATTACTTCTAAATGGGCGCAGACTGGGTCCACTTATCGAGGGCATGCAAGACCACGACCTCAACAAGTGGAAGTACTATCTATATTGGTCTAAATTTGGCGACTTGATAAAAGATAATAAACATGATAAAGGCTGAGGTCGACCATGACATAATAGCGGGGAGTCGTCCTTAGAAGGATTATTGCGAGGACGAGCAACTGAAATAAAGAAATAACGGTAGGATAGGTTTAAAAATAGACACAAGGAATATTACTTATTTTGTACTTTTTAGGGTTTCTTGGGAATATCACTTATAAATAGGATGGGATAGAGAACAAAAGAGGGACTTTTACTCTTTGATAAGAGCACATTGTAAAATGTTGACTAGAAGAAATATACAAAAGTTGTCTTATTCACTTATTATTTTATTCAAGCACACGTTGTTTAATCTTTGTTCACAAGACAAAAAATTTCTTATCCATTTTCACTTATCATCTTTCCACATTGCTGTCAGGTGGAAGAATTATTCAAATCATATCATAATTGGGTGATAGATTCTTTTTTTTTACATTTGTTGGCATTATCTACATTTATGGCATGTTCATGTTACAATATTTATTGGTAATTACTAAGTATAAATGTGTTATTTAATGCTCTCAAACGCTATTCACCTTACAAATATTCTTACAATATTTGATCTAAGATTTATTATATTTGACTAAAATTCACCCATTATTTCAATATTAATTAATTTAACAAAAGACTTTATACTTTTTAGTCAAACACAAATGATATTATGTACAAAAGTTGATATATTCAATCTCACACCAAATTAATGAATGCATATTATATATTTGTATATATGCTTGTATAATTATGCATATTATTGTCACTAAATTGTAGTCATATATCACTTCAATTAATTCCTATTACTAATGAGTAGGGGTGGCAAAATGATTCAAAGAAAATAGTTAACCACCCATGTTATCCACTAAAAAATTGGTTGGATAATGAACTTTTAAAAATGGGTCAAATATGAATAAGAACCATATTATCCATTTAGAAAATGTATAACCAATGAGTCTAACTTTTATATTTGTAAAATGTCAAATTAGGGGTGTTTAACCAAAAATTAGATTTTCGGTCAAAGTTTGAATTTAGAAGAACACATGTTACTGATAATCGGAAAAGAATATAAAGAAAGAAATTTGAGAATAATAACAAGATATGAAGCTATTAAATCAGAGTCTACTTCAACAGAGCCTTGTATCTACAATCGTTTGTGACTTTCCCTTTTATAGCCATTCTGGGGAATACAGACTTTGCCTTTGTCATAATAAGGTAATTATGGACAATTAATGACTTTAGATGTTACTTTATGTAATTATATAAATTAAATACATATTCTCTAACGTTTCTCGCATTTAATGCTCATTAAATGCTGTATCTGGGCTCTTATTTGTTGTCAGATTTATTTCTTTGATTCTTCACGATCTTTCACCTTTAAATGCCTTGAATGGGTACGAGCATTGAATGTCTCGCATGACTGCTCGTGTCTCTTTTGTTTAACTTGATCGTGGTTGTTGTTGCTCGTATCTATTGAACAACCTTATTTCTTTGACTGTTTGACCAGTATACGTGTCATGACACGTCATCTCTAATATGCAGAATAATTTTTTTCCAACACAGATAGTCCCCCCAGTTTCCATTTATTCATCAGTTGAATATTTGGGAAGTGGATGTCATAAAAGGAGAATTTTTATCATCACTAATGCTATGACAAGATTGACGCTTCAATGGTCACATCTATTTAATGTTCTTCATACGTGTCAACTTCTTCTCAATTCTGTAACTTGCACCCCTTTTTGAGGTCCTTTTTTACAGCTCCACTATTCACGAAGCACAGTTACCTTTATTGTGGCTCTTCCATTACCGCGTTTTCACTTTTGACGGTTGCCTATAAATATAGCTTTTACCTTTTACTTTTTTCCACACAAAACTCTTTCGAACACTTGATCTGTGCAAATTTTTATTCACCTCGTCTTCTTCCTCATCATGTCTTCTTCGAACCCTAACCCTAGAAGAGTTCTAGCTCTAGAAAATTATCCCAATGCCCATGTCAGACATAGAAGGAAGACTTCATAGTTTAGGATCTTCTAGTAGTGGTGGTTCTGCCATGCCTTCTTCTAACCCTCGTTCTTTTTTTACCCAAAAATCATCTTCTAAAGGTAAGGAAACCTTTGAACCATTACAAGAGCCTTTGGTAGAGGAGATAGTTCCTAACTATTTTTCTTTTCACCATGATAGACAATCACTTCAAAGCCAAGTTGCAGGTCTAGATCGTGCTGATGCTTTCCCCACTTTGATTATAGAGCTTTTAGCTCCCATAGTTCGCAAAGATTGCCACTGGAATGATGATTTTCCCATTGTAATCCCCAATTCAAATCAAAGAATTACTTCATATATGACTGGACTCTCTTTCGTTTACACATACCCTTTTACTCTTGGGTTTAAACCAGTTATCGACCCAGCGATTCTCGATTTTTGTCGTTTTTTCAAGGTTTGTCTAGCACAGATTGGCTCATTGGTATGGAGGGTTATGGGTGCTTAATACATCTGGCTAACTAAGCAGATGTTAACTTTACATTCCCTCACCTTATTCACCTTTACTCCCCTAGGCTATTTCGTAATGGCGTTTCACCTTGGTGGCTAGGAGCAAGAGGGTGTTAGTGAGTCCGAAAGATGACAAAGATCGTGACTGGAATGCCCGATTTGTTGCTGCCCTTATAGTTGGTTTGGTGGGTAAAAAAAATGTTCCCTTCCCTGAGAAGTGAAATTTTGCACGTAAGTTTCTTACCCTTTCTCGTACCTCTTTCTTTCGAGTTTATCAATTTCTTTAACTTTGTTTTCCTTTTTTTAAGCAACCGTGGGAGTTGTGGAGAACATTCCCAACTTTTGTGGTTGGGTAGATAAATTGTTGAAGACTGCACCTATGGAAGCTAGGTCTTGGAAATACATTCTAGTATTTATGGTTGGAGAGTGAAGACTCACGGTAAGAGTTTCTATCTCTCTGAAATGTAAAAATTCATTCTTTTAACTTCATCCTTCTCTTTGTCAGGATTTGCTCTTTGAGGTGTTATCACTGATAAAGTTGCAGCCTCTCGTTTAGGAACCCAACTTTCCTTAGAAAGTGCTCAGGATATTCTTTTGAAAAGAAAAATCGCAGATGATGATAGCTCCGACGAAGAAGATGAAGGTGGTTCGTTGATGACAAGGACAAATGTTAGGAGACGTATCATTTCCGACGGAATTAAAACTCCCCATCATCTTTCTCCTACCAGACCTGTTAACCTTGTCTCCGATGATGACGTTGTCACCCCTCATGACACTTATTAGTCTATTAACCAGCTTTTCGTTTGTGGTTTTGAGAGTGGTGAGTTAGGACCTGTTTTGGATGTACCTCCCCTATCTTCCTCTTCAACTCCTATATCTTCAATTTCTTCTCTTCCTTCTTCCGTCGTGCCTTTTATTCCTTCCTTACCTGCTCCATCTGCTTTCATTCCTGTTCCATCTGCTTTCGTACCTCCCTCTGCTATTTTTACTTCTTCTACCGCTCCTTCTTTTACTGTCTATAATACAGAGGTGTGTTCTACAAGTAGATATTTTGCTATAAGGAGCGTGACTATCAAAGTTCCTGCCAACAACAGCCTCTTGAGGAAATATGGCCAGTCAGGTGTTTGGCTTGAGCCTTTAATAGGCCAAATTGAGAAGGAAAAATGAATAGCCATAGTTATCTGACTCTGATGAACGACATAGTTCATTCCACCTTGAAAGTATGTCCCTCCTTTCTTTACTTTGTCAGATTGTTTTTTTGAATTCTAATTTTCTTCCCTTATCATTTTCAGGCCAAACTTATTGGTACAGAGATGATGAGCAGAGTTTCTCTATTAGAGAAAGTGGTATGTGACTCTGAAAAGGCTATTCTTGATTCAGAGAGGGCATCACGTGAATCTCAGTTGGAGGCAGCTACTTGGAAGGGTTCATTTGATAGTGCACAAATCACTATAAATGATTTGCAAGAGAACAAGAATAACCTGGAATAGCAGGTGAGAGCCTTAACCTCGGAGCTTGCAGTCATCAAGGCTTCTTCAAGTCAGGTAGAGCAAGAAAAAGAGTGTATTAAGGCTTCTTTCTCAGAGCAATTAACTAAGGCAAATGAGGAAATTAATGAGTTGAAAGCTCTGTTGAATCAAAAAGAAGTTTATGATGGGGATCTGATGCAGAGTTTGACTCAGACACAAGAAGATCTGCGAACTTGTGAAGACAAGGTGCAGGCCTTGGAGAAATCTCATGCCTCACTCCAAGCCTCTTACAACTCAACCATGGATGAAAATGAAGGTCTCAAGAATGAATTGCTGCTTGGGAAAGAGATTATGAGCTTCTTGGAGATAAGATTGCAGTTAATGTAAGTTGGGATTTTCTAAACTCTCGTCGTGATGCCTTAGTTAAAGCTAGCCAAGAAAATTTTAATCTGGAGTCAAAGTTGGCTAAGGTGATGGAGACCATTGAAAAGGCTTAACAACCACTGGACTTCCCTTCACCTGCAATTGAAGTTTTTAAAGCTGAAGTTCCTGGAGTTGATGCTATTGTGGGTGAAGTTTTGGTGAGTGAGGCTCCCTTGGCTGAAACTTCTGCATTCAAGTCCCCATGAACACTGAAATTACCGCGAGTGATGTACCTTCTTCAAGCTCAGTCATGCCTCTTATTGCAAATCAAGTTGAGACTTCGTCTATTGATACTCAAATTGCTGCAGTTGAAGATCGACCCATTTCTGTTGATGATGTTGTTCCAGTTGAGCCCGCTGATGATCCTTATTCAATCCTTTACTCTTAGTGAAAAAATTTACATTTTTTTTAAATTCCCTTTTTGGAGGTACCTATTTGGAAAACTATGTTTATAGTTCTTATATTTTTTGAGAGTTTTTGTAATCAAACCTTTGGCTTATCACTTGAGGGTAGATTTTAGAAGTACAAGTTCCCAAGTCTTGTTATGGGGCATTAAACAATTCGATGACTGAGTTTATACTTAGTCTCTAATTCTTAAATATTAAGAGTTTTTTATTATTATTAAACTTCCATCTATTCTATTCTTGCCTTTTGTTTTCAAGGACTTAAAGAATAGTCAGCATATTTGTTCTTTAAAAAAATGCTTATGTTAATCTCATGACTAAGTAATATGAGTTTTATAAAAGAGGACCCTTTTATATTTTGACACTTACTGAAGAAGGCATCTCAACTTCATAATGGTGTCATCATACGATAAAATAAATAGGAATACACATGTTTCTTTGTAATAACTTTGACAAGTTTTTATTTCTGAACCTTGACAATTTTGTAATGCTTTACATGTATTTGAATTACATCTATAACTTCCTCATAACTATTTTCCTTGTAACAAATTTATACAAAAGAAGAACAATAGATACAAGGTTTTTACTTATAACTCGTTTTAGTACATAGTCTTTACCCTAACTGTTTTGAGGTACATTGAGTCTCTTTAGCTCCTAAATATTAGGAAGAGTTTGAGAGGTGACTCCATTGTTCTCATGGGAAAAAATATTATGATGAATGCCATTATTCTCATGGGAAAGAATGCTATGATGAATGTCACGACTTCGTAACTTTCACTCCGTACTTGATTCTTCTAGGCTTGATTTTTTCTAAATCTTTTTTGCCTTTTTTATACACGTGCCCGTATATACTATGTTGTCCCCCAAGTGTTTGAGTGTTGAAGTATGATGTCTTGAGCACTTGATAGTCTCTTTCACCTGGTCCTTTTCTTGAAAAGGAAATACATAAGGGACTCGGGGGTGCGATTATAGATGAAGACTGCTTAACCAATGTATACTTCTATCAGAATAATTGTAACCCTGGGCTAGGAATGGAATTTTAGTTTATTCCATTTTGCCTTATAGGTCGTGACTCATCATTTAGTACGGGTTAACATTTTTCTTATCATCTAAAATCGTTAGTAAAATTTTAACAATTCAAAAAATTCAATTTAACATAGTGATACCTGACCGTGGGTTTATTCCTTAGAATTAGTATCTCTTCAAATGAACTGCATTCCAATGTGAAGGAAGCACCTTCCCATCCATTGTTTCTAACTTGTATGCTCCTTTTCCTGCAATATCTCGAACTCTGTAGGGTCCTTCCCAGGTTGGACTTAGTTTACCCGTGTTGGCTACCTTTGTAGATTGAAAAAACTTTTTAAGAATGAAGTCCCTAATTTTGAAGTATCTCAAGCGTGCTTTCCCGTTGTAATATCGTTCGATCACTTGTTTTTGTGATGTCATTCTTATTAATGCAGCTTCTCTCCTGCCTTCCGATAAATCCAAATTGACTCGCATCTCTTCCTCATTTGATTCTTGTGTTGCTTGTGAGAATCTTATGCTTGGTTATCATATTTCAATTGGAATTAATGCCTCAGCTCCATAAACCAAAGAATGGTATTTCATAATTCAATAGGAATTAATGCCTCAGCTCCATAAACAAATGAATGGTGTTTCACCTGTGCTTGTTCTTGTTGTTGTGCGATATGCCCATAAAACTCCGAGTAACACTTCAGGCCAATTATCTTTTGACTCCTCTAATTGTTTCTTTAAATTGTTGATTATGACCTTATTTGTGGATTCTGCTTGCCCGTTACCCACTGGGTGATAAGGTGTAGATGTAATCCTTTTAATTTGCCAACTCTAAAAAAACTCTGTGACTTGAGCTTTGATAAATTGAGGGCCATTATCGCATACGATTTCCTTTGGTACACCAAATCGACAGATGATATTTTGCCAAATAAAATCTTTAACTTCCTTTTCTCACACATGTTTAAATGCTCCTGCCTCCACCCTGAAATAATTAGTAAGTACGAGAAGAAACTTTACCTATCCTTTTGCTTGAGGTAATGGTTCTACTATATCCATTCCCCATTTCAGAAACGGCCACAGCGCAATGACTGGATGATAATAATTCTACTGTCATGTGCATGTTGTTACCATACCTCTGGCATTTATCACATTTAGCCACAAAACGTTCCGTTTCTTCTTCTATTTTAGATCAATAATACCCTGCTCTAATCAAGGTTCTCACCAGTGATCTTCCTCCTACGTGATTCCCGCAATGCCCCTCATGTATTTCCCTCATCACATACTCTATTTGAGAAGGTCCGAGCATATTGCTAAGTGACCACCAAACATTTTAGAATAAAGGTTTCCTTGTTTTAAACAGTAAGGAGCAGCCTTTTTGCGAAGTGCATACGCTTGTCTCTTGTCATTAGGGACGATATCGTACTGTAAAAAAGCAACAATTTCATTCCTCCAATCCCAAGTTAAATGATTAAAATTTTCCTCATTTTTATCAGGTTCGAGAACTGAATGAAATAAATGTATAACTGAGGCATTTGCATCATTTGCCACATCAGCTACAGATGCGAGATTCGTTAAGGCATCTCCTTCACCATTTTCATCCCTTGATATTTGTATGACCTTCCAAGTTTGGAATTGCTTTATCAATTCCAGTACTTGTTCCAAGTGTTGTTGCATCCTTCCTTTCCTAGCCGTGTAACTCCCCAACATTTGATTAACCACGAGTTGTGAATCACTATTGATCACCACTTTATTTATACCAAGTTCTCATGCCAACTCTAGACCTGCAATCACAACTACATACTCCCATTCATTGTTAGTTGTGGAATGACACTTAATATCTTGCCTAATAGTTTCACCCGTGGGTGGTAATAAGACAATTCCTAATCCTGCACCTTTTACATTAGATGAGTCATCAACGAATAAGGTCCATGTTCCTGGATTAGCCCCATTAAGTATTTGTACTACTTTTTCTGCTTCTAACTGCATCCCCTGGCTAAAGTCAGCCATAAAATCAGCTAATATATGGGATTTTATTGTTGTTCTAGGTAGGTACGTGATTTCATATTCACTTAGATCTATATCCCATTTGGCTAACCTTCTTGACAATTCATGCTTATGCAATATACTACGTAAGGGGTATGCAGTTACCACAACAATGGGACGACATTGAAAATATGGTCTTAACTTTCAAGATGCCATGATTAAAGCAAGTGCCAGTTTTCCAGATGTGGATATCGTGTCTCTGCATCTAATAAAGATTTACTAACATAGTAGATAGGAGGTTGTTTACCCTGTTCCTCTCGAACCAAAATCGCGCTTACTGCAATTTCTAAAATAGCAAGGTGGATGAAAAGTTTCTCCCCACCCTTTGGTTTAGCTAGAAAAGGTGGATTTGATAAGTATGTTTTCAAATCCCTAAGTGTGTGTTGACACTCTTCATCCCATTCAAAATGATCCTGCTTCTTAAGGCCCGAGAAAAATTTAAAACATTTTTTCGATAATTTAGAAATGAATCTTCCCAAAGTTGTGATTCTTCCGTCAGTCTTTGAACTTTTTTCTTGTTTGAAAGTATATCAAGGATTTCTTCAATGGCCTTAATCTGTGCAAGATTCACTTCAATACCACGGTTAGAAATAAGAAAACCTAAAAACTTACCTGATGCCACACCAAATGCACATTTTTCTATATTCAACTTCATATTATATTTTTGTAAAATTTTAAACGTATCAAACAGGTGCGATATATGATCTTATGAATGTTGAGTCTTAACTAGCATATCATCTATATATACCTCCATGATCTTACCTAAATGTTCTTGAAACATTTGGGTAACTAACCTCTGATATGTTGCACCTGCATTTTTAAGACCAAAGGGAATTACCTTATAACAGTAAGTCCCCCTATCTGTAATGAAAGAAGTTTGTCCACATCTTCTTGATCCATCTGGATTTGATTAT
Organism: Nicotiana noctiflora; assembly: GCA_032618575.1. Lineage (NCBI taxonomy): Eukaryota > Viridiplantae > Streptophyta > Magnoliopsida > Solanales > Solanaceae > Nicotiana > Nicotiana noctiflora. Next base: position 390,958 of record JASVEL010012935.1, read on the forward strand.
AACCTGAATATGTATCTAAAAACTTAATAGCTCGTGCCCTGCACTAGAATCAATTAATTGATCAATGTGCGGTAAAGTGAAAGAATGTTTTGGACATGCTTTATTAAGATCTGTGTAATCTACACAGACTCGCCACTTACCGTTCTTCTTAAGAACCATAACAGTGTTAGCTAACCAGTCAGGATATTTTACCTCACGAATTGAACCAATTTTTAGCAAATCTTGAACTTCTTCTTGAATCACCTTATTCTTACAATTTCCTTGCTTTCTTTTCTTTTGCTTGACTAGATGATATGATTGATCTTTATTCAATTTATGGGTCATGAACTCTGGTGGTATCCCTGTCATGTCTGAATGGGACCAAGCAAAATAATCTGCATTAGCTTTGAAAAATTTAATCTATTTACGTTTTACCTTCGGGCTAAGATTAGCCCCTATATACACTTTTCTCTTGGGCTAGTGTATAAATAACACCACGACTTCTAGCTCTTCTATCGTTGTTTTGATGTTCTCCTTGTCCTCCGGTTCTTGAATGGTATCAAGTCCTGAATCCACATCTGTTTGCCTTTGTTCAATGGAGGTTGACGCCATGTTACCCCCACTTAAATTCTGTAATTGCTATTTGTCTTCACCCTTAACAGTTGAATCTGAAATAGAATTGATGTTTCTAGATGTTTGTTGATTGCCTCTGATTTGACATATTCCCCATGTTGATGGAAATTTAATAACTTGATGTAAGGTTAATGGAACAACATCCATGTCGTGAATCCATGACCTCCCAAGAATCATGTTGTAAGCCATTCCCATATTTACGACTTGAAATTTGGTATCTTTAACAATGCCTTTTGAAAACGTAGCAAGTATTGCGTCCCCTTTAGTTACAATACTAGAGTTATTAGATCTCGACAAAGTATGCACTTTTGAAATTAATTTATCCTCTGCTTGCATCTCGCGCAATACTCGCATCAAAATAATATTTACAGAACTACCTGGATCAATCAAAACTCGTTTTACGTTAGTATCACATACAAGTAAAGATATTACCAGTGCATCGTTATTCAGAGCTAAGAGACCATTGGCATCTGCGTCGTTGAATGTAATATTTTCTTCTTCCAGTACATGTCGCAACCGCTTCCCATGAGTAATTGTTATTTTGAAAGTCTTATTAGCTGTGGTATGTAAGACACCATTGGTATCTTCACCCCCACTTATAACATTGACGGTTCTTTTGGGCGAGGGTGGTTCTGGAGGCTCCTGCATGTTCTTCATATATGCTTGTTTACCTTTTTCATTGAATAACTCATTGATACCCCATGTTTTAGCAAATGATCAACTTCACCTTGCAAAAATCTACAATCTATTGTATTATGCCTGGTCGTTGTGAAATTCACACCAATGATCACGGTTTTGTCTATTTGGATTTGATCGCATCTCATTTGGCAATCGTACCTTATCTCCCATGCTTCTTAAAATAGCTACGAGTTCAAAGTGCTTACATTAAAATTGTAACCTCCGAACCTTGCTTTTAGACTTCCATCATCATCATCATCTCGTGACCCACCTGTACTCCGATCATTTCCGAACCTTGATGAGGAGCCCGATTCTCTATTTCTAGGTTTGTGATCGTACCTTTGATTATCTTGCCTTGACCGTGAATCCTTTCACACAGGTCCCATGTAAGGCTCTTACCTATTCTTATTGGATCTCTTTTTATTTTCTACACGCCTTGAACTTACTTTTTCTTCTGTTTTATGTCGTAAAATAATGTCCTCTTCAATCGTCATCTTTGTACTGTATCTGTTGTAGACATCATTCTACGTTGTTGCTTGGAATTCTTGAAGGCTTTCCTTGAGTCGCCTCGTGGCTTCTAAACTCTCCCTATTCAAATTTCTGGTGAAGGCTATGGCTGCCCAGTTGTTAGGTACTCGTGGCAATGTCATTCTTTCCCGTTGAAATCTATCCACGAATTCTCTTAGCACCTCTGAATCTCCTTGCTTGATTTTGAAGATGTCTTCCATTCTTTTTTCAACTTTTTGAGCTCCCAAGTATGCTTTAATAAATAAATCTGCAAGCTCAGCAAAAGAATTTATAGAATTTTCAAGCAAAAAAGAATACCATGTTAGTCCCCCTTTAATGAGTGTTTCACCAATTTTTTTGACCAAGACTGATTTAATCTCCTGCTTATTCAAATAATTGCCCTTGACACCTATTGTAAATGTAGTGATGTAATCTCGTGGTTCCATTGTCCCATCATACTTTAGAATATCAGGCATCTTGAACTTCTTTAGAATTGGGAGAGCGGTGACACTTGGCTTCCAGGGTTGTTGAGAATATTTATCTATATCTACTCTCTTGATTACGGGCAGTACTCCGGGTATTTTTTCTATGCAATCGTTTTGCTCTTTAAGCTGTTTCTGCAATGTTAGTACTAGATTTAGCAAATCAGAATTAGTTGAATTACCTAGGTCTCCCTCTCGTGTTTCACTGGGTGTTTCACTGGGAGTTCCACCGCCCCCTGAATTAACCAGTCCAAAATGATGGTTCTCCGAAGTATTGTTATTTGGAGTAGGTGTGGGTGGAGCAACATGTAATTGACTAACAAAAGCTTGTAAAGCTTTGTTGATCTGAGTAGCGATACGTTTTGTAAAGCATCATCCATAGCTTCAACATTTTCAAATTGACCTCGTTCTTCTATGTGATATCCTTTAGGAGTGCGTTCACGAGATTGTCATGGTGAGTCTCGTGGTGTTTGATCTTGAATAACATCATTTTGTGGATCTCCCTGATTTTGTTGATTGATTGGGTTTCTTTGGATGTTGTCATTGATGATCGACATAGCTGTTTTAACAAAGAAAATCAAGCTAAGATATAATTGATTATAAGATTCCCGGAAATGGAACTAATTTTTTTAACCAAAAATTAGATTTTAGGTCAAAGCTTGAATTTAGAAGAACACGAGTTATTGATAATCGGAAAAGAATATAAAGAAAGAAATTTGAGAATAATGATAAGATATGAAAGCTAGTAAATCAGAGAATATTTTAACACAGTCTTGTGTCTACAATTGTTTGTGACTTTTCATTTTATAGCCATTATGGGGAATACAGACTTTACCTTTGTCATAATAAGGCAATTATGGGCAATTAATGACTTTAAATGTTACATTATGTATCATATACATTAAATACATATTCTCTATCGTTTCTTGCATTTAATGCTCATTAAATGTTGTATCTAGGCTCTTATGTGCTGTCAGATTCATTCATTTGATTCTTCATGATCTTTAACCTTTAAATGCCTTGAGCGGGTATGAGAATTGAATGTCTCGCATGACTGCTTGTGTCTCTTCTTTTTAACTTGCTTGTGTCTGTTGTTGCTCTTATCTATTGAACAACCTTAATTATTTGAATGTTTGACTAGTCTACATGTCATGACATGTCATCTTCAATATGCAGAATAAATTTTTTCCTATACGGGGGTTCCTCAAGTTAGGGAGACTAAGAATACTCTAAAAAAAGATCATATACAAGAAGTCATGTAATCCATATTATCCGCCGGTTAAGCTATTTTTTATTCGTATTAAATATGAGTCAGATCGGATAATTAATCTGTTTTCGACCCGAATCATATCCGACCCGATGTGCCCGTTTGCCACTCCTACTAACGAGGGTAAATTAATGGAGTATAATTTAGTGTAAAGTATGTTAATGTTTTAACCGAAAAGTTAAATTCTCAAAAGATCTCTCAATTAGGGAAACAAATTATCGCGGTAAACAGGGAATCTATATATCTATATCTATATATAAATGTAAAACTAGTCAATAGGCTAGCTTATGTGGCGCTCTCTTGTGCCAGCGTTTCTATTTATCGTTTTTCTTAAAATTTTGCCTTTTTCTTTTTATGCAACTTTTGAAAAACGTTGTTCTATTAGAAAATTCAATAGTTACAGCTGTTAGATATGTTGCTACATTAACTATTACCGTGAATTTAATGTTAATTAATCCCAAGAATTGTTGTTTCTTCTCAAACCTTTCATATTCCTTAACTTGAGGAGGAATCTTAAAGTCTCCAGCAATCACCACTGACTTATATATTATGGCACCAATAGAGATATGGAACAATCCATGCAAGATGTGAAGTGAATCAAATCAAATCAAATCAAATCAAATATTCTATACTTCTACAGTCGAAAACATAGATTTGACCATGTTTCTTCCGTCACCCGTTAGCCGGGCTAACCTAGCCCTCTTCTGTTCAAGAAAATTTTTCCAGGTTGAGTTTGGTTTCAATGGATCCTCCCTAAATGGACAAACAAGATAACTTTGTTTGCCCATGAAGAAAGAGAATATTTATCGATAATGGAGGTAACTGAAAGAAAAAAAATTTGGCCATTTTTTCTTATATTTCTTCGGGTCCATTCCTAGATTTTTACATCGGCTTCGTTGTAGTTGCAGCAAAATCTGAACTAACCAACGATTTTTTACTTTTTAGTCGGTTTGGTCTCCCCTTCTTGGTGTTATCTGTAATAAATTTAAAGGAGGAGTATTCGAAGTACTGGAATGGTAAGAACAATTATTAAACAAAAAAAAAGGTAGAATTATTAGATTTTGCATAATATTTTGTAGCATAGAGAAGATTTTTCTGATTTTAGATAGAAATTAAATATAAAATGGCTGGAGATGGCAACTATGCATAAGTTATAGGGAAGGTGAGTGATGACAGGTGATCTGGAAAAGAAAGAAGGAAAAACGAAAATGCATATTAGGAAAAACAAAAATAAAGGAAAAGAGTAAGAGATTCTATCATTCACGGGGGCCCCATATTAGTAGGTACTATGTGCATTCCATCAATTTATTATTTCTTTCCTATGTTTGAGCCTTCCATTTTTTCTTTTTCTTCTTTTATTCTAAATTATAGCAAAATTTTAAAAGACCAAAGTTGCCATAAAGGAAGGTTGAGACGCCCGCGTGCCTACACTACATTCTAAAACTCCAACTGTAGAATACGGCTGGCATTACTTCGTGTTCAATCAAATACATATTTCTTAGGAGATACTAACAACGTTTTTCAAATCTTTTTTTAATTTTTATTTTAAAAATGCTGTTAATAGTAGTCTATTTATAAAAGTTTTAGAGATGTTTCCTTTCTTAAAAATCGAAGATGTTACCTTTTTCTTTAGTTGTCTCAAAGAAAGTCAAGTACTTGAAAGGAAAAAACCCACCTCTGAATATATCATTGAATATTTTATAACAGATAAATAAATAATATGTGATTATAAGTTGTAACTCTATTATTACTGTATGTGACTATGAGACGATTACAATATATTCACATGGTTTGTCAATAGCCATGTGAAAATGAGGCTTGATGCAAATAAAATTGGACTCACTTTTATACAATCTAAAAGTTTGAATAAGTAAAAACAAGATATCTCTATTATACTAAATTGTTGATTATTGAAAAAAAAGATGGTAATGATATTTTTTTGACAAGTTCAATAGGAGTAAGCTTAATGCCTATGTAAAGGAACTCAAGTCTGGCCTCAAAGCAGAAGTGTTTCTTACATAATGTCATTTATATAACTACATTACAATAGTCAAAGACAAGGATAGTCTTTGACTATTGTATGTAATTACTCATGAACAATATTTACCTCTAAATATAGTCACTAATAAATATATTATTATTATAATTAATAGGAGTATTATTTATGCACAACATTTAACACCATTCAAAGGCTTACGTTACTTTGATTTTAAACTACTAAAAGTTATGTGGTAATTTTTATTTGGATTTACTTTTTTATTGTATTACTATCTTTTTCTGTTTTAAAAAATCACTTTCTAATATATTGAAATATGTCCGCGCAAAAGCACAAAATTTAACTAGTGTTTACTAAAATTCTCCCGTAATTCCCATAAATTAGGATAGAAGATTTTGAGGTTACGTCCGCACTGATCTCATACGATACCAAAACAGCTAGCCGCTCCTGTTTGCTTGGCGCCCTTATGTCCACGCCACGCCACCTATTCACTTTGCTTCTCATTTCATTTTCTCCATGCAAAATATTAAATATTTAAAAAAATCAATTTTCCGCCTCCAGAAAAATTACCGAAACCACTAGAAATTTCCATTCGTTCGAAACAAAAAATTGTTCAACCCCAGAAGCTACCTTCTCTGAAAAAGTATCCGAAATTTTGTTGAAATTCAATGGTCCACCTCTGACCTCTATACACAGAAGAAAGAGTGAGAAATTTCAATTAATTTCAATACAAAAACAAATATTTGTTCAACCGCAAAGCTTAAAATAAAAAGGAAAAAAAGAAAATTGATGGTGGGATCAACATCAACAAAACAGGGGTTGCCGTCATGGATTGGGGCAGCCACTGCAACACGAACCACCGTTGAATTTGACCAAAACGTCGCCGTTTCTGCTGTGGACACGTCTTCAAGTATGCCTTCACATTCCGAGAACTTTACGGATGTGAATTTGCGTTTTGGAGAGAGGGCTATTTCCGCCGCTGGTGCTGCCGTTCTCTCCGCAGTCCTTGTCAACCCTCTTGATGTTGCCAAGGTCACCTTTTTCCCCCCTTATATTGTTTATTGTTAAATTAAGCCCACACTGTTCTTTTAGTTTGCCTTAGAAGTTCTGCCTTTTTTTTAATTGTACAGTAACTTCTATTTCTAATTTGATTGTGTGTTCCAATTTAACGTATGTAAGTGTGGTTGAAAGTTTGTTCCACTGTTACATTGCAAATATTAGTGCTTAAACATAAATTTGTACCGGCAGCTTACAATCTTGAGTCGATTCTCTACTTTCTTGTCATTTAACTTCTTTCAGGTTTTAAATTTTAATTGCATCTTTCTTTCTGCTTTGCAGACAAGGTTGCAAGCTCAGGCTGCAGGTGTCCCTTATGACAGCCTTTGTAGTTTGGGACCTCTTCATGCAAATACAGTAGGTTCCCTGCACTTCTTCCTATTCTGTTTTTCTACGTTTCACATGGACATTAGAATGCTTCAATTTTTTTGATAAATGGGAAAGTCAAATATGTTGTTCAGAAAAAATAAGAATTTTCTAAGGTAAATAACAAAAGGAGATCTTCACAATGCTTATAAACTCATTAACATGGCTAACAGAATTTACTATGCTATTTGAAGTTATTAAGTTTCACCATGATATTCCAAAATTATATGTGATGCTCCAAATTCAAGATAAAGCTGTTTAATTTGTACGAAGTCTTCTTTTATACATCACATGGTGCAATTCTGACTAGTTCCCACTTCGAATTTCTTAGTCTTAGTCCTTACACTGGTCCCATGGTGTCTACTTATCATTGACCTTTTTTTGTGTATGGCATGGACACTGTAATGCTTCAAAATATTTGGTAAATGGGAAGTCAAGTACGTAGTTCTGGAAAATAAAAATATACTAAGACAAAGAACAAAAGCAGATCTCCAAAATGCAGGAAAAATTTGTTTTATCTAATTCAACTCGGTACAACTACTTATGTTGTCATGGAGAATTCTCCTTCAAGCTTGGAACTAGCTGCACTTTTGGTTATCATGTTTGTGCTCAACCTATTGGATCCATATGAAATTATTAATGTCAGAGTTTTGATTCATGGTAGTGGAGTGGACACTTTTGATAAAAGGCATGGTTTGTAGGCTGCTAACCCTGGCAGAAACTAGCGGTGCTGCCTGCTGTCTTTCATGCTATCTCCCAAATTTTGTGCACGAGATGTATTTAGTTTTACCTGAATTATCAATCTAAAGTTACACGGACCAACTTAAGTTGATTAAGTTTCCACTATATGTTGTTCAGCCAACAATTTTTTCATCTGCCATCTTGTTTAGGTGCTGACTGGTCTGAAGTGCAACTCATCAGGCACTCGTGCTGTTCTTGGTGCTGAACCATCATGTTTCCCAGATTGTTCCAGATATAAAGGAACACTTGATGTCTTTTATAAAGTAATACGTCAGGTTAGTCACTTTTGTGGGAAGTAAAATAGTTACATGTTGCATTTAGTTTGAGATCCTCTGCTTTGAAATCTGTATGTCTTCTTTGAAATTCGCTCAAAGTTATGACTAGTATCACATCAACATCCATCATGAACTAGTCATCTAAGAAAGTGTTGAGGATGATTTTGTAGTTAGGCTGCAAAAAAAATTTAAAACTTAAAACTCTAGTTCCTTTTTCTGTACTTTTCTGGGGCATGCAAGACGACTCTCTTCTCATTAGTACTCACAGAACAGCTATGGATTTTACATGAGATGGTCATGTAAAAGGTGATAATTCTGTAAATAGAATTACCCTTGAAAGGGTTTGCTGTCACTACCTTTCTCTTTTTCCCCTCCCCCTCCCCCCCACCTCAAAGAAAAAAAGTTGAGTGTTGAAGTTATTGGTTAGAAGCTGATATCAACAGCTGTGCCATAGTTGTTCTAAATTCATGCAATATTATCAGGTCAAAAAAGAAAATAAATAGAAACCATTGGACCTGAAAAGTAGGGGATTCTCTAAACATCTTCTTTCAGTTCATTTCTGCATTACCTCGGCTCTGTGAAAGTGAACTGTCTCATCTATTTAACCCAGGTAACTTGTGCAGGAAGGAGTTACTAAATTGTGGAGAGGCACTAATGCAAGTCTGACACTGGCAATCCCTTCTGTAAGTCTCGATTTAGAAATTCATTTGTCTTTCATTTTTCACTGGTTATTCAAGTATGAAGCATGCTGCTATGTGCAATTGCATTTACAACTGTCTTGTTTCGTGATAGTTCTAATTAAGTGTTTTTTTGCCTTTTCAGGTGGGGATTTATTTACCTCTTTATGACATTTTTCTGAACTCTATGGAAGAGTATACATTACGTAATGTACCAATGGCTACACCATATGTCCCCTTGGTAGCAGGATCCATAGCACGTTCCATTGCTTGCGTCACTTGCTATCCCGTTGAGCTTGCAAGAACACGAATGCAGGTAAACCTGATTATCTGCTTGATGCAGATGGAGATATTACACGATTTCTTGTGAGAGTACTATGCTAATGGAATCTCTTGCTCCTAGAAGATGTTTATCACTATTACAGTTAATCTAGTGGATAAAACTAAAGATACAACAACAACAACAACCCAGTTTAATCCCACAAGTGGGGTATGGGAGGGTAATATGTACGCAGACCTTACCTCTACCCCGAGGGGCGGAGAGGCTGTTTCCAAGAGACCCTCGGCTCAAGAAAGCAACAAGAGACAATATATTAGTACTATCAATAGACTCATAATAAAATAACATAAAACAACATAGAATACACGACATAACATAAAATAACAGCAATGTAAGAAATATAGGAATTTTCAAATATGTGAATATTAAACCTTTACCTTATTAAAAAAAAAATGTGAATATTGAATTTACATTTGCAAAAAAGATCAAAAGAAATTACATATTCCAGAAGATAGTTAAAACTTTTTCCCAATTTTTAAAAATATTTTACGGGATAATGGCTTGTATTCTTCCTAGATGCTTGTATTCTTTCCAGATGTTTCTTTCCCTCAGTTGTGAATTAGTGGCTAGCTATGGTAAAAGCTAAAAGATGAAGATGGAAATCTCGTTCCACTGTTGGGAAAATTAAAGGGTTGTGACATTGGTAGTTTAGAAATATTGGTTTCTTTGTGTGATGTTTGTCTTTATCATTAATTATGGAGGTGCTTGGAACTTACCAGATAATGTTAATTTCCTTTTCAAAGAGCAGCACCACTTAGGTGTTTGGGTTTATCATGTTGTGTATGTTTTAGATGCTATCTCTACCTTATTTTTCTGCTAAGTTTTACTTCGTCCCGTAACTTCATTTCTTATAGGCCTTTAGAGACACAAAAAATGGCGTGAAGCCCCCAGGAGTGTGGAAGACATTAGTTGGGGTCGTTTCTCCGGTCAATAGTGCAAACAGCTATCAAAATTGTAATACTTCTTCCTCAAGCTCACTTTTGTTGTCTGCACATAGTTATGTTATATTATCTGTCCCTCTTCATGGTTAGACAGTAGTCTTGAGTCGTTTAAAATGTGTGAATAGGTTCCTGCCTTATGCGTACATAAAAGTTGTTTCAATAAATAGGCAGGGTATGTGGATCTACATGCTCCATCCTCTTTAGGGCAATCCACCTTTAACCAGCATTAGTCTTATCCTTCGTACTATCTATTTTTGCCATCTTATGCTGTTTCCTTTTCTTCCCACCGCAATCTTATGCTCTTTCAATGATAGTGACAGTATTACATGCGTGCTACACACACAAGGTGGAGCTATTATCTCTTCCTTGGATCCTGTGGGGCTCCGTTGAAGTGCAGGGTTTTCTTGTAAAATAATTATTTAAACGACCTCATTTCTTCGTAAATTTATGGGGCAATTCAACATACCAATAATGCTAATGTGAGGAAGTTCTCTCCTAATTTATCTTGTCCTTAATTGACTTTAGAATAGATTCTACATGAAGCTTTGACTTAAAAGGTTTTTGCTAAGAAATACTAGAACCTTTCACAATTAACTTATTTCTAGCAAAGGAAACACAAGTTAAATCCCGTCATTATTTAAATACTTCACTGTAGTTTTAGTTGTTATTGAGACAGAATGAATCAGCTAAAAGTGTAACTTACAGCATATGGAATTAGAAATATTCAATTTCTTTGAGTACACAATTATGGAAGTGAACTGCTCCAGCTCTTTGCTTTATGGTTTTTAATGCTATGATAACACATTGTGGTTAATTACTTCTCCACTAACCAATGGCTAGCAACACGAACCTACCGCCTCCTCTGGACTGGTTTGGGGGCACAACTAGCTCGTGATGTTCCTTTCTCTGCAATTTGCTGGTCTACTCTTGAGCCAGTAAGTTCTTCTAGCCCTTAACTGGCTATTCCTGTGCTCACTCTGCGTTTAATTGAATAGAACTCTCGCAACTTTTGTGAAGGTTAGGAGGAAGCTACTAGGCCTGGTGGGAGATGAAGCAAGTGCAACTACTGTCCTCGGCGCAAACTTCTCTGCTGGATTCTTTGCAGGAAGTCTTGCAGCTGCTGCAACGTGTCCGTTAGATGTTGCAAGAACTAGGAGACAGATAGAGGTCGGTCTTTTCCCATTCACCTAAAATTTTCCTAAAAGAAACAGCTAACAGAAAGTGTGATTGCTCATTGAGAAGTTTACTTGGGTCACGTGAGTGGTTGGACCTCTTAATAGTGGGTTGATATAAACATAAAGAAATTTCTACCTGATAGCGCACACACCTAAATAAATTTCTTCTAGTTTGCCTGTGGAGTCTGAGTGTAGCACTCTTGGTTTCCTGGATCTAATGTCACATGTTCAGTGGAAAATTACGTTTAACCTCAATCACTTGATAAGTCTTGGGTTCGATCAAACATGATCTCAAAGTGAAAAAGATCATGCAGTACTTTTTGCCTTAGGCATGGGTTTACATTGATGAAACCTGTAATGGGAACTATAAAAAAGGGCAGCCCGGTGCACTAAGCTCCCGCTATGCGCGGGGTCCGGGGAAGGGCCGGACCATAAGGGTCTATAGTACGCAGCCTTACCCTGCATTTCTGCAAGAGGCTGTTTCCACGGCTAGAACCCGTGACCTCCATGTCACATGGCAGCAACTTTACCAGTTACGCCAAGGCTCCCCTTCTGTAATGGGAACTATATCAAGTACAAAGAACTTTTTTTGGGGATTCACTGCAGTTAAACTACAAAGAACTCTTCTAATGTCACATTTGGAAGTAGAGGATTTTTAGCATCAGATGTATCTCAAAACAACAAGGTTTTGCACAAACTGCTACGTCCAGGCATCATAACAGGAGCTCTTCAGCTCAGCTCTCCATGGGAGCAGAGTTGCTTCTCTCCCCATACATGCATGTCTTTCTGATCTACCATTTTTTTCATCAATTTTAGATAATTCAGTATTGTAATGCTCCCAGTAGGGATGACTTGTCATTACATCATTCTGTTCAAGGAAAAGTAAGAATGAGGAAAATGAATTAGTACGTTAAACATGTGTTAATGTAGTTAATAAACTTAACACACAAAGTCAAACATCATATTTTGGTGGCGGATGGGTTTGTCGATAGGTTTACCAGTGTTTTGGAGAGCACAAAGCGCAAAAAAGCGACAAGGGCTCCCCTCGCTGCAAAAGCGAAACATACGCTTTATTAAAGTGAAGCGCAATCCTTAAAAAACATAACGTAAAATTATAAATAATCAAAAACATCAATTTAAATACTTAAAAGTAGGTACTAGGTACCACCAACTCATTCACAAACCATCCACAAACATAGGACAAGCAAAATCAAAGCTACTATGCTAGAAGTCAATCAACATCTTATTCTTCTACTCTTCTCCTACAACAAGATTCTCAAAATCTTGAATTCCTCTATCATCTTCATATTGCTCGTCATCTTCGTCCCCTACCTCTTCATGATCACTTTCATCTTCATCAATTAGGGATAGGGATCGACTTGTAGTAGCCACACTTTTTCCCTTCCTAATAGAGCTTGAACTTGGAGTATATCTCCTAAAACCATAAGGATTCTCCCCAACTCCACTACCAACCGCAACATCACCCCCAAGTGAAATCGGAGTCGCCTTCAAATACTTCTTGATCTTCACAATTTTCGGGGACTCCGGTTAGCCACTCATTAGCCTTATCAATATTTTCCAAATGATTGGATCAATTATATTGCGGTTGTTGTAGTGACGCCTCAATGCTCTGTATGTTATAAACACTAGATTATGGAGGCGCTTCAAGGTTAGTTCCTTTTCTTTGTATGAATATGCAAAAATGATATGCCAACTAATTAGTAGGAGTTTGGACAATTGAGATATAATTTACTTGATCTCAAAATACGAAATAATTGTTTTTATTTCTCACGTGTTCAAAAACACTCCAGTTCCTTTCACATCCGGATGAGCTACAAGTTAAGCTTAAAACTTTGATGGCGAAAGTCTGTAACTCCGGAGTCTCTGCACCATATTGGTCTCACCATTCAACAATAGAAGTCAAAAATAATATTCATGAGTTAATAAGTATAAAAAATACATCGAAGTTAGAGTTATAAAATATAGAAACACGGCCACCTGGCGACTTTTTCGTTCTTTGTTTAATAGCAAGTCGAAGCTTAAAAAGTCCTTCAGTTGCCTTGTAAGTAGTAAGCTGATCTACTATCTTCTCTTGCAAGTCTTCATCTTCATCTGGGTTCAACATGATAACAACCCGATGGAATCCTATCCACATTTCTTTAGCCAAATAATTCTTCTTATACTGCTCATAAAAGAGTGAAGGGTTCAATATAAGTCCAGCTGCATGCAAAGGTCTATGAAGTTGCTCGTCCCATCTTGCATCAATGATTTGGAAGACCTTTGCATATTTCTGCTCATCAATGAATGATGCTTGAATAGTCTCCTTGGCCCTATCCATAGCTTCATAGAGGTTTTTGCTCCCCATCCACCAAACAGAGTACTTTAACCAAAGGCCCACCAATTTTAAGAGCATGAAGGGCATTATTCCAATAAGAACAAGAAAGAATAATGCGTGCAACCTTTTTCCCCGCACTTTCCTTTGCAAATTTACTCCTGCTCCAATCCTCTACAGTGACCATCTTTCTCAAATTGTCTTTTTGACAGTGGAGACTACGCAAAGTCAAGAAAGCAGTGGCGAACCTTGTCTTGCCCGGTTTCACCAAACTTTTTTGCATGGTGAATCTTCTCATCATATTCAATGACAATGGCCGTTGAGAAATATAAGAATATAACCTAACGCCCTGGCGAAAAACTGTAGAGAATTGGTCTTTCCTTGAAAATGTCCCTGAATATCAAGTTGATACAATGAGCCGCACATGGAGTCCAATAGACATTCTTGTACGCTCCTTCAATTATGCCACTTGCTTTTACATTTTCACTTGCATTATCAGTGACCACTTGAACAACTTTGCTTGGACAAATCTTTTCGATGGTGTTCTGAAACAAGGTGAACATTTTGATGTGGCCGGTGGATAAGTCGCTAGCATCAATGGACTCAAGAAACAAACTTCCTCGGGGAGAATTCACCAACACATTAATAATCATTTTGCCCGTTCTTGCCGTCCACTTATGCATCACAATGGAGCAGTCGTACCTATTCCACACAACTTTATGCTGCTCAACAATATTATTAGTCTCCTCCACTTCCTTATTTAGATAAGGACCTCTTATTTCATGGTAAGTGGGAGGCTTCATTCCAGGTCCGTATTGATCAACGGCCTCAATAAAGTCTCCAAAAGTGTCATAGTTGACACAATTGAAGGGGAGCCGGCATCATAGACCCATCATGTAAAAGCTCTAACTGCACGATCCCTCAAAATGTCTCTAGCAATTTTTTATACATCTTTTCCACTGCCCTTTGCTCCCTACTTCTTTGAGAAGTAGCAATCCATAGGACCTTTAGTCGATGATCCATGGCTTGACCCATCTCTTCCCATTTAGTTGGAAGTGACAATTCTTCAATATCGTCATCATCAAGATTGGTCACCATTGGTTGATGAACCATTTGATTTTTTAGCTCCTTCTTCTTCTCAACAAAATTCTTTATTTCTTGCCTCACATCCGGTGGACATTTCGGACAACTTGTGACGTTTCTATTGCCACCAATTAGATGGTATTTAAAGCGATAATTCCACCCGTTGTAATCTTGTTGCAAAAAAACATTTCTATTCTTCTCATTAACTATCTCGCCATATGCCCAAGTCGGGTCTTTCTCTTTCGAACTTTGAGACATTTTAATATCCCTATTAAGATATAAGTGAAAACATAATCAATAAACTGAAATATAATAATAATTTAATTTTATATGCTGAAATAAAATAATAAATAAAATACAATAATTAAATATAAAAATAATTTTATATGTTGAAATAAAATAATAAATGAAATACAACAATTAAATATATATATGATTATATGCTGAAAATATACACAAACAAACGAAAAGGAAAAAAAAATGAGAAGAAAGGAGAAGAAATTACCTGGGTTGGTCTTCGAGGTCGACTGGTCGAGCGACTGAAAAAGAAGAAGATGGAACTCTAGCTTTCTTTTGTTGACTGAAGAAGAAGATGAGTGGCTGTCGAGCCTCTGTTTTTGGTCGAAGAGGGTTTTTGTCAATTTAGGGTCCATTTTGTCTCAGACCAAAAGTTTTTTTTTTAAAAGGCCCTTGCGCTTTTTTCAATTAAGCGATCGCTTCAACGCTTTGGTCGCTTCGTCGATTCATCGATTTTTCTAGGGAAGCGTGCGCTTCTGCAAATCGAGTCGCCTCAAGGAGCTGAAAGCGACACAGTATCGCATCGCGCTTCGCGCTTTAAGTGATGAAGCGAGCGCTTCTTTAAGCACTGCGTTTTATTGATGATAGTTTTGTATCCTGGTTCTGCTGTTACCAGATTTTCTGTATTACTCCATACCTTTTGTTTCTGTTGTTTGTTGATATGGCATTGATAGGAACAAAGATTTAGAAGGTGTTTGGCTAAGCTTATAAGCTGGTCAAATTGGCTTATAAGCACTTTTTGGCTTATCTACGCATTTGGTAAAATTAAAAGTGCTTATAAACTAAGTGCTTATAAGCCGAAAATAAGTCAAAAGCTATAAGTTGGTCTCCCGACTCTTATAAAATTTTAACTTATAAGCACTTTAGGTTTGACCAAAATATTTACTATTCTATCCCTAAAATACTTTTTTAAAAACAAAACTCTTTGTATACCCAATTTTTTAGTTGCTTATTATTAATTTCAGTACTTTTATCCAAACACGTAACAACTTATTTTTTAAATAAGCTTCAGCACTTAAAAGTGTTTTTCAGCACATATGCTTATCAGCTGCTCTAAATCAGCTAAGCCAAACGGGCTCTTAATAATGGAAAAAGAGATAGAAAATACACTGATGTTATTGATAATAGAGAGACACAAGCATCTCGTATCTCACAGATAGTTTGACTGCATATACAGGATAATTACCACACACCTACATATTACTAGATCTATTATTTATATAGAAGCTGACAATAAAGACAGACAACTTCTAGTAACCATAATAAACTGCTAAGAGATAACTTTTCAAATAACTCTAAGTAACTGCTTAATTTTCCATGTTTGAAAGCTCCAGGAATTTGAGAAGCAAATCATTATCTTCTCTACATTTCTTTGCTTCATCCTCCTTGAATAAGTATGGAAAATACGTGGCCTATCAGTAAACCCCTTCTGGAAAGACGACTTGTCCTCAAGACGAAAGTCGGGAAATTGTGCAGCTAACAGATCATAGTTTTCCCAACTTGCTTCTTCGAGAGGTCGACCAACAACTTGAATTAATAATTCAAAGTTGAGGATTGGTTGTTGGTGGTCGCCAACGATGATCAAGAACCTCTTTCAGGTGAAAGAATGAGCTCGCCTTCATCACTTAATGGTAATTTCGGTGGCTGGGAAGGCAAATCAGAACCAAGCGCAGGCTTTAAGAGAGAAACATGGAAGATAGGATGGATTTTAGAGCTGGCTGGGCGTTCAAGTTCGTAGGCAACATGACCCACTTTGCGAATGACCTTGTAAGGGCCAAAGAAACGAGGCGACAACTTCTGAAATGGGTGATTGGCTAAGGACTTTTGACGATATGGTTGAAGATGCAAAAGGACAGCATCACCAACATTAAAAGAGATATCTCTGCGCTTAGAATCTGCATGTGCTTTCATCTTGGATTAGGCTTTCAAAAGGTTATCCTTCATAAGTTCCAACATAGCATCTCGAGTCAGCATCTGTTCTTCGCAATATTGGTGTCGCCTAGATGATAGGGATGTAGTAATGGGGGTCTCGACCATACACAATTTTGAATGGAGAATAACCAGTTGAAGTGTGATACCCAGTATTAAAGGAAAATTTTGCCCAAGAAAGAAACTTATTCCATTGGAGAGGCTGGTCATGGGCAAAGCAACGCAGGTATGCCTCTAAAATGCGATTGACGACCCTAGTTTGTCCATCAGAGGATGATAGGAAGTGCCTATGTGAAGACGAGTATTACTGAGGCGAAAAAGTTCCTGCCAGAAAGCACTAAGGAAAACAACGTCACGATCGGACAAAATAGAACGTGGAATGCCATGAAGTCTGACAATTTCTTTGCAAAAAAGGCCAACAACAGATTTAGCAGTAAACGGATGAGACAAGCCATGAAATGGCTATATTTGCTGAAGCGATCCACTACCAGCAACACCATATCGATTTCACCGGATTTTGGAAGACCGACAATGAAATTTAGTGAAATATCTTCCCAAACATGCTCTGGAGGTGTTTCGTTTGTGCGTTTGCAACATCCGAAAGGAAAGCCGTCTCTCTTCCATTCGGAGCAAGCATCGTAATCGTACCGCTATAAAACAATCCATAGGAAGCGGAGCAACCTCTACGTTTTGCCCATTTTCCATCCTTGGTGAGTCCGGTTTTTTGTGCTACGTTATTCTTAGATCCAGCGAAATCATTGGTATTGGTTTCAGAGTCTACTGGCTGTCTAGAAAACCGATTGTCAACTTGAATGTTTACACAAGAATCTCCGATCCAAGCCTCTGGAAGAGGTTGTAGAAGGCCAGCTGGAGCTAGAGTCTGATACTTATTTTTCTAGCAGATCAAACAATTCTTTGACATATTGCTTGTCATCCTTCTTCAAATGGGGCCAATAAAAACTCTCCGAAACCCGTTTAAGTTTTTAAGAAACCATCGTGTCCTCCAACATAAGAATCATGAACCTCGCCCAATATCTTATCATTAAGAGAAGCATCATCAGGAATGACCATGCGAGACTTGTAATATGAAATATTAGAAGACACCTGAAAATCCGAAAGAGCAGTCGGATCTTCAAGCTTTTGAACAAAAAGCTCTTTTGTGTAAGGATCTGACTGCAACTTGGCTTGCAAATTTCCAAAGTCCATTGAAACAGGAATAACTAAAGCCAAAAGACTTGCAAAATGTGGCCTGCGAGAGAGCATCTACTCCTATATTTTCACGCCCAGACTTATAAACAATGGTGAAATCAAAAGGTAGAAGCTTAAGCAAAAGCCGTTGTTCTTCTGCTGTGGTAATTCGTTGATCCAACAAGTATTTCAAACTATAATGATCAGTCTTTACAAAGAAATGCGCCCCAATAAATAATGTTTCCATTTCTGCAAAGCCAACACCACGGCTAAGAGTTCCCTGTCATAGGCAGATTTGATTCTATTAGAAAAAGACAAGCCTTTACTGAAATATGCAATGGGATGTTCCTTTTGCAACAAAATGGCACCAATTCCCGCAGTAGAAGCATCACACTCCACCGTAAAAGGGTGGGTAAAATCTAGAAGACATAAAACATGAACTATAATTAAGGCTTCTTTTAACTGTTGAAATGCATAGTAGCATGATTGTCCCAATGAAATGCATCTTTTTTAGTCAAGTCAGTCAAAGGGCGAGCCAACATGCCATAGTTACGCACAAAGCGGCGATAATACCCTGTCAAACCCAAAAAACCACGTAGCTCCTTTACAGATTTAGGCAATGGTCAATCTAAGACAGCAGCAACCTTGTCAGGATCAACCCCCACTCTTGCCCGGAAACAGTGTGACCTAGAAATCCTAAACACTTTTTGGATTGGCGAAGTAAGAATTGCTAGACAGAAGGTTAAGGGTCGTATAGTGTGACCTAGAAATCCTAAACACTTTTTGGATTGGCGAAGTAAGAATTGCTAGACAGAAGGTTAAGGGTCGTTCGAAGGTGATCATACTGTTGCTGGATGGTAGGACTATAAATTAGAATATCATCAAAAAAGACAAGAATGAATTTACGCAAGTAGGGGCGGAAAAGATCATTCATAGCAGCTTGGAATGTAGATGGAGCATAAGTCAAGCCAAAAGGCATGACGATATACTCATAGTGGCCAGAATGAGTGCAAAAAGCAGTTTTAGGAATGTCGGAAGGATTTACACGAATTTGGTGGTAGCCAGAACGTAAATCTATCTTAGAAAATATGATTGACCCATGGAGTTCATCAAGTAGTTCATCGATGTTGGGTATATAGGGTATTTATCTTGGATAGTGATTTGGTTAAGACTGCGGTAGTCAACACACATACGCCAACTATCTTCCTTTTTCTTAACTAATAGGACAGGACTCACAAACGGGCTAGAACTAGGACGAATAATCCAGATTGCAACAAAATAGATATTTGTTTTTCAATCTCGGATTTTTGGGAGAAGGGATAACGATATGGACGTAGATTGGGAGGTTTTGAGTTAGGAAGTAAAGGGATAGAATGGGTGAAATTGCGAAAAGGGGCAGGGATTCTGAAAACACATTGTTAAATTCACTGAGGAGGTGTTGCATCAATTGTGGAGTAGGGATATCACCTGAATGTTTGGTTATAGCTACCAAAGATTGTAAAGTTGCTTTTGTGTCTATTTTCTGTTGAACACCTTGCAATCTGTATTTTTTCCCATTTAGTTGGAAAATTAGAAACATCTCGTTCCAATTGACCTATACTGTGTTCAGTGATGCTAGCCATTGTATACCCAACACAATGTCAACGCCGCCAAAAGAAAAGGGGAAAAAGTCTTGCGTTATGACCAAATCAGAAAGCTCTACTGACAAGCCTCTACAAACTCTATTGCATTTGACAATTTAACCATTGCTTATCTGAACACCAAAGGTGGGAAGATATTGAACTGCCAACTCAAGTTCTGAGACAATTCCTTCTGCTACAAAATTATGTGTAGAGCCACTCTCCACCAACATCACCCACTGAGAGTACTTTGAAGCTTCAAAGTGGTAGCCGATCCTTTGCCCAAAATTGCCTGAAAGGAAATTTCTGCCAAATCAGTAGGTCACATGTTGTCATTTTTGTCGGTGTCTTCTATACTCTGTGCCTCGCTCTCCTCTTGCATTAACTCCAAATGAGCAAAAGCCCCAGGTTTGCAACGATGACCAGGGGCAAATTTCTTTCCACAACGGCAGCATAGACCCTTTTCTCGGCGATTCTGTTGTTCAGGAGTCAACGGACGAGCATTTGGAGGTGATGGCTGTTGAAAAGGACGTGTAACTAGGTGTCGAGATGATTGAGAATCCAAGAAGTCTCGAGCGATTGTTGAGGATGATCCTGTTAAAGAAGGTCGTAATGCTGAAGGTCAAGTGAGTCCCTTACTGGATTGATTTGGCCCTTGTTTGCCTTCATATTCTAAAGCCAAACTCATCGCCTTGTATACATATCGAGGCTTGTGAATCCTAACGTTCACGCGAAGGTCTTCTTTGAGCCCACTAAGTAAACTCCAAGCAAACAGTGGTCTGGCCAGTTTTGAACACGTGCTACTCGCTTTGCAAATTCCTGTCGATACTCAAGCACTGTTCCAGTTTGTTGGATATTCATCAGGGTTTTGAAACACGGGTCCGTAATTTTCTTGTATAACTTTCACCAATTCGTCCCAATAATAAATGGTTCGCTCGCTATTGATCCAAGCGAAAAGATTCAATGCATCTCCTTCCAAGTACATTGAAGCCACATCAACTTTACAGTCTTCATGCGTTTGATAGTACTGAAAATACTTTTCTGCTTTCAGAATCCATCCTCGAGGATCACCTCCCTCATACTTTGGAAAGTCCATTTTTGTCGAACAACGGGAAGTTTCTCGATGCCACCAAGTGATGTCAACCTCGCCTTCTTCTGGTGCTTTAGCTTTCCTTTTATTGTTGTGATCTCCACTGTGATCACCTTCACGGTGCGTGTTCTGATTATTTTGTGCCTTTAAGACATCAACATTAGCGGCCAAAGCATCAATGGCCTCCAGTTTCGCTGCTATAGTCGTCAATTGTTGGGCGATTGGATCAAGTGTCGGAATGATGGGTTCGCTTTGGGAAGTGTTGGTCCGCGTGTTCACCATAGCGGATCTTACTGCTCTGATACCAATGATAGAAACATAGATTTAATAATGGAAAAAGAGATAGAAAATACACTGATATTATTGATAATAGAGAGACACAAGCATCTCGTATCAGATAGTCTGATTGCATATAAAGGATAATTACAACACACCTACATATTACTAGATCTATTATATATATAGAGGCTGACAATAACTACTTCATAACCAAGTTAGGATAAAGACAGACAACTTCTAGTAACCATAATAAACTGCTAAGAGATAACTTCTTCTAATAATTGTAAGTAACTGCTTAATTTTCCATGTGTGAAAGCTCCAGGAATTTGAGAAGCAAATCATTATCTTCATTTCTTTGCTTCTTCCTCCTTGAATAAGTATGGAAGATACGTGGCTTATCAGGCAGTCTATTTGATGAGTTTGATTTGGACGAATTAGCTTAGAGTTTCCACTGGCATCTGGCTACAATTTTCAAGAAGCTGATTGTCAGATTAACATGATTGCCTGTTATTTTTATTAATTTGAAGAAGCATGGTGGATGAGACGAAGTAGACTGTTATCTCGGCAATAATGAACTTTGCGGTGAATCCCCCATTAAGTAGTCGCGCATTATGGTTTGGAACGCCCGATTCTCTAGCATGCGCTTCATTTCTCGATTTTTCGGTTTAAGCTCTAAGTACCTTTTCGTTTTTTTGTGCTCTCGATTTTTAAAAGCATCTAGTTATTATTATTTCCTTCTATTTGTTGGCTTAATGGAACTTCCATTTGACATTGCAGAATGATCCTGAACGAGCACTGAGAATGACCACGAGACAAACGTTGGTTGAGATATGGAGGTAGTTCATTTTGTTTCTTTATCTTCAGCTGCAACCCCCATCTCCCCTTCCAGCCCCTCGTTTCAGATACTGCAATATGTTTTGATCTAGTTGACAAGATAGTTGGAGAAGTAATAAGCTCTCATCAGTTGATTGACTGTAGGATTACTCTTGGTTTTCACAAACTAATCCTTTTCTTTAGGGTGCCGATTGCCGATAGGATAATTGTACATTTTATTAAGTTTGATAATAGATGTATGAAGGATGTTATTCGTTTTGGAAGGGGTATGGGGGAAGAAAGCTGAGGACGGAATGGTACGACTTTCCTAAAAGTGTCTGAGGTCCCACTAAGTGATGACTTACAACTCTTCACCATTTCTAGCTCCGTGTCTTCCTTACCCTTTCATTATGATCTTCACCATTTCTAGCTCCTTGTCTTCCTTACCCTTTCATTATGATAAATCCAGTTGATTGGCTGGATGTTATGGAATTCATGTTTCGTCGTGTTGTCTGTCTCCATTTGTTCTTTTTTCTTATAAGATACGGGGTGATTCTTTCATGCTGCTGAGAAAAATAGTTATATTTTGTCTGGGTGCTTAGTAAGTTTTTAAGTTAGTACAAAGGGGTAGAATGCTTAGCGGATACACAAAGTTCCATTTGATGATGAACCTTGGAATATGCTTGTGTCCCACATGAAATCAGCATCTTGCTGAGTGTTAAAAGACTTGTTCTTGTACCGGGAATGATTTGAAGCATAATTTTAGCATCTCAGGACGTATAGACCATTGTCTTATAGTTCTTTGTGCTGTGAACTGTGCTAATTATTGTTTTCATGAACCAGGGATGGGGGAGCTAAGGGGTTGTTCACTGGCGTTGGCCCCCGAGTTGCCCGAGCTGGACCTTCAGTTGGGATCGTTGTTTCCTTCTACGAGATGGTAAAATATGCTTTGCGCCATAGGCATATTCATCGGCAGAGCAAAGGTGCTGATCTATAATAGCACTGTGATTTACATGCCAATGAAGCAAGTGATGTTAGCATAACTTGTACTGATAACAGGCTGAAGAGCAAAAGAACAATATTCGACCTAAGTGTATTCTACTGAAGACCTGACCGTTGCAGTAATTTGGGTCATGACTGGGTAATTCATTCTAGCCCAATTTTGCCTGAGGCTTTAAGTTTGACTTATTCAAGCAAGTGGAGAAGTTTCTCCAGATTCATAAATAGGCAGCCACTTATGCCTTTAGTTTCTTTGTAAATTCACAATCTTCCCATTGTACCTATTGCGTACATACAGAGATATAATAAGAGAATAACAATTGTACCATTCTGTATTTCAGAATCTTTGTACAAGCAAACAAATAAAACTAGACTTGTGTTTCGTGGTAGTAGGAATAAACTAGTTGTAGGAAACTTCCTGGAGGGAACTAAGGGATAATACACTTCGGGTTCGGGTTGCTTGGAAATGCTTGAGGAGGTGGGTTTAAGAACAGTGTATGATCCAATACAGTCAAATGTTATAACAAACTGTTGTTACAAAGAACATATATTACAATATAATATGAAAATTGGTGTCGGTAAAAGGTTGGAGTTATAAAGTGTTGTTATAAGAATGTTGATGTTTGACTGTACACTGTTTCAAGTATATGCTAATATGGGGAGAAAAGGGGGCCTGAAAAAAATATAGACTGCAACTCTGATTCGCCTTACTTTTCTACTTCCACTTCTTTAGAATTCATGTCATCTTTGTATTAATCAATGTGTTCCGAATGGTGAATTTCTTTTCCTTATATGTCCTAGAAGAAATAAAACTGATGCGGGTCTGAGACTGGATGTTGAGAAAAGTGGAAATGAGAAAAAGGAAAGTAAATGTATAACTATTTACTGGAAAAATAAAAATGAACAGATTGATAATTAAATCCATATGAAGAATGACCAATCATTATGCCAAAGAGAAAAATAAAACACAATTTTAGGTTTAACTAATAATTAGAGATAAATTTAGAAAAAGTTGTAGGGAGAAGCGTCCATAGGGTGGATGAGATATGTAAGGACTAGAGCCGCCAGCATCAGCACGTATGCAATTCCTTGATCTATCGATGTTCCTGCAAATTAACCCTTTCAGAGACGTGAAAATCAGATCCTACAAACCCCTACTGTTCACATGGCAAAACAACCCAAAAAATGCACTCTACAAACAAGAAGGCACGGTGGGGGTTTGGGGGGGGGGGGGTTGCATAGCAGATTAAAAAGGGTTTACACTGATGGTGTATAGATGATTTGCAACAATATATAATACTAATTTCTAATGTGATTAATATAAAAAAATCGACTATTTAACTCATTATGATACATTATTTTACAGTTTTAGAAAATGTAAGTTAAATACTACTAAATGAAAAAGAGAAAAGGATAGAGCAAACCATCACTGGTAGGGGCAGGAGCAGGGGCCAATTCTTGAGCTTGAACACAAGGGATGAAATTGAACAATGCCATGGCAAAGATGGCCAACAATATTGAAACTACAAGTTTAGAGGCACCCATATTCTCCCCAACTTTTCTAACTCTACACAGAAATATATCTTGGTAACAAAACTGTGAGGATTGCTGGTTGAGACCTTTGGAGATTTATATAGTTAGTTAGTAGGATCTAGTATTTTTTGTTTTTTGTTTTTATTTTATTTTAGAATTTAAGTTATATACATCTGCAGTATAAATATTTTTCTACCCTATCAGTTAATTTGACCTATTATAACAATTTAATTACTATTTTTATTAGATTATCAATTAATACTTATCATAGATATTCATCTTAATTGTGTAATATTTTAAAAATAAAATTCTTTATTTTATTTTTTAAAGCGAGCATAAAAAAAATAAGAAACCAGCTAAATTGTGGGGTCTATCAAACTTTGTTGTTTTGAAACCCCATGTGCCACCTCCTTTTTTTTCAACTCTTTATTCTTTTTCCATCAAACCTTAGTTTATATGATAATCAGCGATATGCATAAATAAAAAATTTTAAAATTATTTATCACTCGTTCAATAATATCAATTGAAATGGATGCTAATGGAGCTGGACTTTACAATCTCTATTTCTTCTTTTGACAGACAAGTTGGACTTTATCTTATAAATTTTATATTTTAGACCAAATTTATAACCTTAAATGTTAATGATTTGTGAACCTTTTAAATACAATTTCCCCACTGAAGTTTACCTTTAAATTATGGTTAGAGAGGAAAACGATATTATGTCAATTGAATTAGGATATTCTGTCGTTTCTTTTTATCTATCAATCCAATATGATAATGCATAAGAATTTGAAAGGAGTTCCACAAGAATTCTAAAGGCTGATTGACAACTCAATCCGTATTAGCTGCCACCTAATTTGAATTCAAATTTAAATTTGTTGTGAATATATGTAGGTGAGTAGTTATGTAGCTATTACACCTAGAAGGATACATATAAATTGTAATCCCAAAGATATGAATATGAATGCATTTTTCTTTTAAAAATTTGGTTATCTATTTCCTGTGGTAAATCTTTATCAACCTAAATGAGCAGATTTTATAGCAAGGTGAAGGCAATGGTCTTTTAATGAACTTTCCGCATTTCAAAAATTTTCACTATGAAACAATATAAAATGTAAGTCTGAAAATGCCTTACTGGAAACTGTTCGAGCTCTTTGGATTTTCACATTTAGCCACTTTTTCCTAAGTGCCAAAAGCAAATTAGAGCGATGAAACTTAGCTAAGTTCCAAATTTGGGTGAAACAAATTATATGTTGCCATTAGCAAAGGCAACAACACCAACAACAACTAAACCCTCCGTGGTTGGCCCGATGGCAACTGACTTGAGCCTTGAGATTTGCTCCCTTTCAAGGTCTCAAGTTCGAAACCTATTGGGTGCAAACAATTTCTGAGGGCCATTGGACTGCGTAAAACCTGAATTAACCGTGGTGCACTTGTGGGAAACTCCTTGCCGAGGGCCTGTGCACTCCCGGGATTAGTCGGGGCTCGAAAAGACTTGGACACCCGGTGCAAAATAAAATAAAATAAAAACAACAACTACCCAGTACAGTCCCACAAAGTGAGGTTTGGGGAAGGTAATACGTACACAGGCCTTATCCCTACCCGAAAGGGCAGAGAGGCTGTTTCCAATCGACCCCCGGCTCAGGAGAGAAAGAAAAGGAAAAGGAAAAAGAAAACCAAAAGAGCATTAGTAACTCCACAGAAATCGCACAAATAATTATCTAAACATAAAACCATAAATTAAATGGCATGCGATAATATAGACCCTTAACTACCATAAGGGGGCACAATACAATACGCAAGTCACCTATGAGGAGCTTTATCAAACCCCACCTAACCCCGGGAATGAAGAACGAAAGGTACTAGAAGCCCCTATCCTACAACCCTGATACTAGACCTCCAGACTCTCTTACCAAGGACCATGTCCTCGGAGATCCGCATTCTCGTCATGTCCTGCCTAATCACCTTTTCCCAATACTTCTTAGGCCTCTCTCTGCCTCGACTCGAGCCAACCACCGCCAACCGCTCACAACTCCTCACCGTGACATCAGGGCTTCTCCTCCGCACATGTCCGAACCACCTGAGCCTCACTTCCCGCATCTTCTCACCCACTGGTGCCACCCCCACCTTCTCTCGAATAACTTCATTCTTAATCTTATCTAACCTGATATGCCCGCACATCCACCTGAGCATCCTCATCTCCGCAACCTTCTCTCTCTGAACATGAGAGTTCTTAACGGGCCAATACTCCGCCACATACAACACGGCAGGTCTAACCACAGCTCTATAAAACTTCCCCTTGAGTTTCTATGGCACTTTCTTATCACACAAGACTCCTGATGCAAGTCTCCATTTTGTTGACCCCGCCCCTATACGGTGAATGATATCCTCATCGATCTCTCCGTCCCCTGAATTAGCAAAGGCAAATTCAAAATCAGCCGGTGTAGAATACCGTTATACTTGCTAATCAATTGTAATAACATATGAGAACTTAATGTAATAGGACTGGAATTAAAAAATGCGCATCACCAATTTTAAGGGGAGAAAAAAAGGTCTAGATACAATGACAAGCTCACCAAGTTAAGGTCCCGTTTGGTCATGAGTTTTGCCAAAATAAATTTGGGATTTATTTTCAAAATTCATGTTTGACCATAAATTTTGCCCGTATTTTGGCCAAATCTCAAATCTCAAATTTCAAATCTCAAAATCAGCTATTGAACTAATTTTGGGTCAAAATCCCAAAACTTAGAAATTATATACATATTTTTTCCAAAATAAAGTTGAAAAATATGTTTTGAAAACGTATGTCCAAACACAATTTCCTTTTCAAACCAAATTTCACTCAAATCAAATTTTGCAAAATAAATTTGACATGTATGACCAAACGATAGCTAAATCGCTTGGACGATCACAAGGTAGTCTCACTTGAAAAGAAAAATAAAAGAAAAAAGATAGAAAAAGATAAGTAAAAGAAAAAGAACGGAAAATGATGATGACTATTTTTACGTTCATATTATTGATACATTCTCTTTATTCAATTTTTATATTGTATTATTGTATAGGTCAAAATCAGAAGCCTCCGGTTTACTGGATCGAGGGTCTATCATAGGCCCAAGTTTAAGCAATGTCAAGTTCGAAACTGGTGGACGAGACTCGAGCTCGAAGACAGAGTGCAATGCCTGAAGATAGGAGTTCGAGGAATACCAAGGCTGAGTGTGCTTGACCCCGAAATAGTACTGTTATGAGTCTGTAACAGAATGAGCTAGATTCCTGCCACGTCCCCAAGATCATGGTGTAAATCCCGAAATAAGATTGTACGATTCTATACTAGGCGGTTAGACAACTGTATTAAGAATATTCCTTACTGTAAATAGAAATATTCTTTATTTAGGGTTCCCCTATTATAAAAGGAGTGGGGGACAGACATTTGTAACACCATCTTACCACTGCAAAAATAATATATTTATATGGGGCCGAATCGGACATAACCAATGAAAGTCGAGTACGCATCCTTTCACGGCCACTAAAGCAAATTATACCTCTCCTCACGCCCTTATGACGTGGGGAAGTACGCCTCTAACAACAAAGGCGTAATGCCAACTCGCCCATATGGGTACTATGCCCCCTCCGCCCGTTTATATTTTTGGGAGGATAGAAGCCCTTAAATAAATTATATTTTAACGAGGGAACCTTCCTTCTATATAAGGAGGGGTTTTGTTTATTGTAAGTCCAAGTTTTATTTCATTAATAATACAACTTCTGACTATCTCCCTCGCTATCATTCTGTCTCTATTATTTATTTCTCTCTTAGTGATTTGTATTGTTTTGTTTTGTTTGTTGATTTTTTCTCTCTTTTTCTGAGCCGAGGGTCGGCCGGAAACAACCTCTCTACCCTTTCGGGTAGGGGTAAGGCCTGTGTACGTATTACCCTCCCCAGACCCCACTTTGTGGGAACATACTGGGTAGTTGTTGTTGTTGTTGTTGTTGTTGTTGTTAGTGATTTGTATTGATAATCCACATAATCTCGTTACAATCTCATCAGGACAAATAACATACAAATTATAGATCTGTCTTCGGGGTTTGTTATTGTTGATTGCGATTTACCCCCTCATAACCTTTGATTGTCCCTAACTTATAAAGCAATCGATAGCTTTTAGTTAAAACAATTTGGCGCCATCTGAGGAGATTTCGAGAATCAAACCTATAGTATACACCTGAAGGATCAGATTACCAGATAAAACCCCGAAATGGCCAAAAATAACACCCGGTCCAAAGCTATAATGGAAGTCACCACCAACCTCCTGAGCTCCCTGAACGAGGTCGGTGGTAGCGCTACCATCAACACCACCCCTGATATCGCGGCAGAGACAGAAGCTTCACCTTCCCCATCGGGAACCTTGTGACCTTGC
This sequence comes from Nicotiana noctiflora, assembly GCA_032618575.1. Lineage (NCBI taxonomy): Eukaryota > Viridiplantae > Streptophyta > Magnoliopsida > Solanales > Solanaceae > Nicotiana > Nicotiana noctiflora. The sequence goes on from JASVEL010012935.1 coordinate 419,642, forward strand.
AAGAAAAAGACGCCTCCATATCCGCAGCAAAAGAAGCACCCCCGGCGGTCAGAAAGTTACTGGAAGAATGGTTGACAAGCACACTGAGCGGCTTAGTGGAAAAATCACCACAACGTCATGCAAAAGCAGCACCAACGACGAGTATCACCGCCACAGCGGACGAGCAAGAGGAAACACGGACCAACAACCAACCCGTCGAATCACAAATGTATGACGACACACTAGCGTCCATTCTGAGAAAAATGGAAGAAATGGAGAGCGAAAACAAGGCCCTCCGCGACCAAATGAAGGAGCATCAGGATAGGGTCGACAAGATCCCTGGAGCACCTAAAATGCTGCCCATACGCGACGTGGGGAGGTTCGTAGAACAACCCTACTCCGAGAAAGCCGCCCCTTACACCATCCCGAAAGCTTTCAAGATGCCTCTTTCTCTAAGGGTGTACGATGGGACCACCGACCCCGAAGATCATCTCATCCATTACGTCACCTCCGTGAAAGGTAATGACCTGTCTAAAGAATAAGTATCAGCTGTACTGCTGAAGAAGTTTGGCGAGACGCTGACCGGAGGAGACCTACCGTGGTATTATTAACTACCCACTAAAGCAATCTCAACCTTCGAAGAAATGGCAGACAAATTCGTCACTGCGCACGTCGGCGTGAAGAAGGCAGAGGCACGGGTGAACGACATTTTCGCCGTCAGACAAACCACAGGCGAGGGCCTCAGGGACTTCCTCACTAGATTCAACAAGGTGAGAATGAGCCTGCCAAACGTATCGGAGGGCATGACGGTAGCTGCCTTTCAAAACAGACTCAGCAGAGACGGTTCCAGAGCAACCAAGAAACTACTAAGACGACTCATGAAATATCCTCTCACAACTTGGGACGAGATCCATAATGCCTACTGTGCCGAGGTATGAGCAGACGAACATGACCTCAATGGGCCGACCCTATGACTAACAACTATACACTCAGACACAAGGAAAGATCGACGTCATGAGGGACGTCGAGAACTCCCCCTCGTCCCAGTAAAGAACGGTATCAGACTTATATGAGGTCTCCTCATCCGCCCCCTCATCATGCAGATGCAATACAACATCATCTCGCCCCACTTAAAAACGAAAGAGGTATGGCCTATTTACTTTCATCACATAATTTGTGTGTCTCTCCTTCAGAGATAGTGTACAGTGGCCTCAGAAAATGAAATCAGACCCCGTCACGAGAAAATCAAATGTCCTGTGCTAATTTCACCAAGAACGGGGGCACAGGACCGAAGATTGCATAGGCCTACGACAGGATGTCGTCAGGATGCTAAACCAAGGATACCTAAAGGAGATGCTCAGCGACAAGGGAAAGGCCAATTTCGCACGCGGGCGAGAGCAGTCCCGCGGACCACCAAAGCCACCATCCCCAACACAGATGGTAAACATGATCGTTGGAGATGGTACCGACGTCGCTATCAACCATATCAAATTCGCCAACATGCACAGACTGAAGCGAACCACCTCCCACGAACGGTACGATGACCTCGAATGGAGTATCACCTTCGATAAGTCTGAAGCTGACGGTTTGTGTTTTCCCCATTATGACGCTTTAGTTATCACTTTACGTATTATTGATACAAAAGTCAGAAGAGTCATGATCGATGACAGAAGTGGCGCTTGCATCATCTATCCGAGAGTCCTCTCACAGGTGGGACTCAAGGATAGGATAACACCCCGTTGTATAACTTTAACTGGTTTTAACAATGCAGTGGAACGTACATCAGGAGAAGAGACTTTGCACATCCTCGCGGGGGGAGTCACATTGGAGACAACTTTCTACGTAATGAACCAAGAAACGACGTACAATGTTATCATCGGACGCCCATGGATACATGCCATGCGAGCGATCCCCTCAAGTTTATACCAAATGGTTAAGTTCCCCACCCCATGGGGGATATTCAGCATCAAAGGAGAACCACGCACAGTGCAAGAATATTATAAGATAACACATGATTGCGCCCACACCCGACAGCAGAATGGGGCAAACGCAGAGGCATAGCAATCAGCCATGTCGGGGACCAAAACGGACCCGATGACCAACACCATCAGAGACCCGGACATTATGGAAGCCTATAAGGCCACGATCGAGGACCTCGATCCGGTTCAACTAGATCGCCGCAACCCCGAAAGGAAAGCATACATCGGTCACGGGCTCACCAACCCAGGTAAGTACCATAAATTTTTTACTGACCATGCAGACACATTTGCTTTTTCCCATGCAGACATGCCAGGAATCTCGCCAGACATCGCTATCCACAAGCTCAACGTCGACCTGCTGCATCAGCCGATATGGAATATCAGAAGAAAATTCAACCCCGCGATCAACGAGGCAGTCCGCAAAGAAGTGGACAAATTACTCGCCAACGGCTCTATCACAGAATCAAAATACCCACAGTGGGTCGCCAATGTAGTGATGGTCAAAAAGATGAACGGAAAATAGAGAATGTGAGTGGATTTCACCAACCTGAACAAGTAATGCACCAAGGATTCCTTCCCCCTCTCGCACATCGACCAACTGATCGATGCCACCGCCGGGCATGAACTACTAAGCTTCTTGGACGAATATTCCGGTTATAACCAAATCTTAATGGCCTAAGAAGATCAAGAAAAGACCACGTTCATCACACACCAGGGTACCTACTACTACATGGTAATGCCCTTTGGGCTCAAGAACGCAAGGGCCACATATCAAAGATTGGTCACTAAGATGTTCAAGGAACAACTTGGAAAAACCATGGAGGTTTACATTGACGACATGCTAGTAAAGTCCGCTAGAAAGGAAGATCACATCGACCACTTGCGGGAGGCCTTCGAAATACTGAAAAGGTATGGGATGAAACTGAATCCCGAGAAATGTGCCTTTGGCGTGGCGTCAGGAAAGTTTTTAGGCTTTCTCGTATCCCAAAGAGGCATCGAAGTCAACCCTGACCAAATTAAAGCGATCGTCTCAATACCCGAAATGCTCAACAGCAAGACACAGGTCCAGAAATTGACAGGTGAGATAGCTACCCTCTACCATTTCATCTTCCGATCCTCGGATAGGTGCCACAAATTCTTCAGCGTCCTAAGAAAAGACAACAGATTCCACTGGAACGATGAATGTTTCAAAGCCCTGCAAGGGCTAAAAGCGTATCCATCATCACCACCGCTGCTGTCTAAAGTGGAACCTGGTGAGCCTTTAGTGACATACCTGGCCGTGTCGAAAGTCGCAGTCAGCGCAGTATCGGTTTGCGAAGAAAAAGGTACGCAATCACCTATCTATTACATTAGCAAAACCCTAGTAGACGCCGAAACACGATACCCACGCCTCGAAAAATTGGCTCTAGCACTGGTCACGACTTCAAGGAAGCTGAGACCCTATTTCCAATGCCATCCCATCAAAGTGGTGACCACTTTTCCTCTGAGGAGCATCTTGCACAAGCCCGAACTATCGGTCCAGCTCGCCAGATGGGCCATAGAGCTCAGCGAGCACGATATGACATATATTCCTAGGACCGCCGTCAAGTTGCAAGTCCTTGCCGACTTTGTGGCCGATTTCAGCGTCAAAATATCGCCAGAGGCAGAAAAGGAAACCCCACATGCCGCCTCGAGCACCGACCCCTGGAATCTCTATACCGATGGGGCTAAAAATGCCTTGAGATCCGGACTGGGACTCATTCTCGAAGTCCCTACGGGCGAAATCATTCGCCAGTCCATATGATGCCCCGAGATGACTAACAACGAGGTAGAATATGAAGCCGTCATTGCAGGTATAAAATTAGCCGTCAGGGAGCCCACCGACTCATCCTGCACTACGACTCACAACTTGTGGTAAATCAAGTTACCGGGAGTTATCATATCAAGGAACAAAGGTTGCAGAAATATCAAGAAAAAATCCACAAGATCATGGCACAACTCGACGAGTGCCGCTTCGAACAAATTCCTAAAGTGCGTAATGCCAAAGCAGACGGGCTGGCCAAGCTGGCTGCGGCTGCCACAAGCCTAAGCAAAGAAAGCATCGTCACCCTCCTTCACTCAGCAATCGACTGTACTGAGGTATTCTCCCTACATCTAACTTGGGACTACCGTAACCAATTTGTATCGTATTTGCAGGACGAAATTTTATCGCCTGACAAAAAGGAAGCAAAAAAGCTTCGCATGCAGGCAGCAAGGTACTGCGTGATAAACAATGACCTCTATAAGAGGAATTTTGGAGGACCCCTGGCCAAATGCCTAGGCCCCAACCAGACAACGCCGATACTAGAGGAGGTTCACGAAGGCCATTGTGGCACTCATACAGGCAATCGAGCACTCGTGTGATGCTTGGTACGGGCTGGATAGTACTGGCCCACCATGAAAAAAGATGCGGCGGAGTACGTTTGCCAGTGCGAGAAGTGTCAAAAATTTGCCCCTTTGATACACCAACCAGGGGAACCCCCTCATTCAGTCACTTCGCCATGGCCTTTCATCAAGTGGGGAATGGATATAATCGGACCACTACCCGCCGGACGAGGAATGGTACGCTTTTTACTAGTTTTAGCTGACTATTTCTCCAAGTGGATGGAAGCAGGTGCCTACGCCCAGATTCGAGAGCAAGAGGTCATCGCCTTCATCTAGAAAAATATCATATGTCGCTTCGGCATCCCCAAAGAAATAACCTACGACAATAGATGACAGTTCGTAGGGCAGAAAACAACCGACTTCTTCGACAAATGGTGTATCAAAAGAATACTCTCAACGCCATATCATCCTGCCGCCAACGGTCAGGCAAAGTCATCCAACAAAACCATATTGAATATATTAAAAAAGAAGCTCGAATACGCCAAAGGACTATGGCCCGAGTTATTGCCGGAAGTGCTATGGGCACACAAGACTACCCCCAAATCCTCCATAGGAGAAACTCCTTACTCACTAGTCTACGGAACTGACGCCGCCATACCAGTCGAAGTCGGTGAGCCAAGTCTAAGGTACTCACATACAAGCGGAGAGGAGAATGACATAAATAGATTCCAAGACCTTGATGAAGATGAAGAAAGAAGAGAAATGGCCCACATTAGGCTGGTGGACCAAAAATAGCAGATCGAAAGATACTACAACAGGAGAGCAAAAATTCGACCGCTCAAAGTAGGCGACTACATGCTAAAATCCAAGACACTAGCATCTAAAGATCCCAACGAAGTAAAGTTGGGCACCAATTGGGACGGACCTTACAAAATCACCGCAGCAGCAGACAAGGGTTCTTTTTGACTAGAAACCATGAATGGGAAAACGCTCCAAAACAACTGGAACATCTGCCACCTCAAGTATTTCCATTTCTAGAAAGAGTATCCCCCAAGTCGTACTCTTTTTCCCTCATCCGATTTTTGTCCCAATTGGGTTTTCTCGGAGAGTGGGGGGGGGGGGTTTAACGAGGCGACGAAGGGGATGCTCGGGTGTGCTTGGGAGGTTAATCTCATATACCAAGCGTACCGACAATCGGCACGAATGGCATATCACAGGGACTAAGGCTACGGTCATCTCCAATGTATAAAAGGCTACGACCATCTCCAATGTATTAAAGGCTGCGGCGATCTCCAATGTATGAAGGCTACGACCATCTCCAATGTATTAAAGGCTACGGCGATCTCCAATGTATGAAAGGCTACGACCATCTCCAATATATGAAAGGCTAAGGCCATATCCAATGTATGAAAGGCTACGACCATATCCAATGTATGAAAGGCTACGACCATCTCCAATGTATGAAAGGCTACGGCCATATCTAATGTACGAAAGGCTACAACCATCTCTAATGTATGAAAGGCTACGGCCATCTCCAATGTAGGAAAGGCTACGACCATCTCCAGTGTACAAAAGGCTACGACCACCTCCAATAAACGAAAGGCTACAGCCATCCATAAACGCAAAAGGTGTGAGCACGTGATTTTTGCCCTATATGAGAATTACTCCCATAAAATTCAAAATAAACAATTTTTCTTTATTTTTTTACAATTTGGGTGAAATTTGTTGAATTATGCATGTTATTTGCGCGTATTAATTCAAGTAAATAAATAAATACAAAATAGACATGAGAATTTAGGAGTTAATTTGGGCATTTTAATTAATTAGTAATCAAGTTATTTTATAAAAAGGGAAAATCACAAAAAATAGTTTAAATTGCACTCTTTAAGTTTTACTTTGATTTTTGATATGTTTTCTTTTAATTTTATAGTTAATTAACTATGATAATTGTCATCTAGGCTTAATTAGTATTTTGATGTGTTAATTAGGTATTAATTTTGAAAAAAAAAAAGACAAAAGGGAAAAGAATTTTGGATAATATGTCTTGAAATGAAAAGGAGAAGAATAGATGTTGGGCCATTTTGTTTAATTATCTTAGCCCAAGTGTATAAGCCCACACGTTCCACCCCTGTACCCAGCCCAAATCCGATCTTTTTCAGAGATCAACCAAATGATGTCGTTTGGCTTCTCAGATCTCAACCATTCGTTCAATCAATCCAACGGTCATGATCACCCCGATCTTACCCGTTCCAGAAGCCCAACCCGTTACCCAGTTCCAATCGACCCACCCAAGTAAACCAAACGACTGCATTTCATCGATTGAACTGATCCCAGCTGTTGGATCTCTTTCATCCGATGGCTCCAATCTATTCCCCATTTTAATATATCCAAAATCCAAACAGACCTTGCCCCCCCAAGCCATTACCCTACCTTTCTTCTTTAACCCTAGAGACCCAACTCCCAGTAACCTCCGCCGCCCACCACCACCAAAAATCGCCTCACGGCGATTCCGGTGGTCCAAACAACCCAATGTTTTCACCATAGCACCTCCATTATCTCCCCGTTCCGATCCCCCTATCACTTAACTTCGAATCCTGCCAGAATCCTTCGAATATCAACTTTCAGTTGCGAACCCTAGCCGTCACCACAAGAATCTAATGGCGGCGCCACCTCCACTCAACCCAAAACTCACCTCAAAACGTTCCCCTAGCCTCATTAGTCACCAAATCGACTTCAGTTCGATTCGAAATAAGCACGAACCCTAAAACCCCAACCTGAATCCCCAAAAGAACTCTAAAAAGTTTTCAAGCCTGTCTAAGGGGGTTTGAGGATTCAATGGTTTTTAGTCGAAGCGTTCTCGTTTGAGAACACTCGATTAAAACTCGTTTGACCTCAAATTTCAAGTTCGAATTGGTCCAGAGTCCGTTCTCGACCTTGATTTTCACTGTCGAGGTATCTTTTCTTCTGTCTCTATTTAATTACTTTTTAGTTCTCTTAGTATTTCATTTTTTTTTATATTTTTCTTCTAGTTTATTTTTCTACTTTCCTCTCCAGTAGACCTTTTTATTCGGTCATTTCTTGTTGATTGTTTCGTCAACTATAATGATTGTTTGTTTGGTTTGTTTGAATTGATTTAGTAATTGATTTATATCCCTGGTCCCCGAGTCTGCCCGTTAAACCATGAATCATCAATTCATAGGTCGAGTACTCATTATCGATTATACGTGTTGTAGTTCGATTTTGTAGGACTGTCGTTTGAAACTTTGGACAGTAATTAGCATTTGTTGATGTGGTCCAAAGTCACTGTTGAATCAAAGTTTTTAAACTTTTTATAACTTTAAAATTAGGTTAATTTGGTTATAGTTGTTACGGATTAAAGAGGGGCAGGGCAGTAATTCCAATGGCTGCTATTAACTTTTGTGGGTTAATTAAACAGTGATTTAGCAGTTAGTTTAGGGGCTGCTGTTAGGAGGTTGCTACTTAGGTAGGGGGTACTTTTATAATGTTAATTATGAGGGTAGATATTTTTAGGGTTGAAAAAAGGGGGCTGCTAGTTGGACTTTTAAGAGCTGGAATTAGACAACAATTAAATTAACTAATTAAGAGGGGCTGGTGGTTCTATTTTTAAGTCTATAAAAGGGGGAGATTTTCATAGAGAAAGGACACACACAGAGAATACACGGATAAAATTGAAGAAAGAACACAAAAAAGAGATATAGACTTTACTCTTAAAAACAGCTTCTTTTATATACACTTAAGGGAAGGAAAAACCAGAAATAATTGTGATCCGATTGTTATTTTCTTCTGTTTGTTGTTGGTAATTGCATTTGGCATTTCTGGACTGAAATTAGTACTCTTGGGAACTGGTTATTATTTTGAAACTGTACTGCGGTTGCTGGCTGGTATCACTGCCCTTGCTGATTTCTTTTCCTCCGCATTTTACATCTACAGGTATACATTTCGAGTCGACCCTGATGTATCAATTAACCATATGAAATGGGAATCGAAGTTGATTTTTGTTAAAATTGTTACTCTATTAAATTTGAGTAATTTGTTATGCCTTAATAGTTGAAATATTGTAATTGTATCATATGACTAGCATGAATCTTGTAACACAGTCATGGACTGTTAAGTTTTTTAGTTACTTTGTGACAGTTTCAGCTAGGCTAGTATTCTGATACTTTGATGTTTGAGACATTTGAGTATTTCGATTATGGGTTTTATAGGTTGATTTCATATTGCTGGTGTTTGGTTTTGTTGGTTACTCTTTCTTTAAAATTTTGATCAAAACTTCATTTGTCAACTGTTTGGTTCTTGCTATTGTATGGTACTGATCTCACCTCTTTAAAAATATACTATCTGTTTTGGAGTGATGTAATACCAACAAATTTGTAAGTTATGGATAATGAATGAGTTTCATGTGATAGTTGTTTAATCTGTTATAGATATAGTAGATGTTATTGTATGAGTTTAAAATAGGGAAATAACATGACCCCATTTTGTTTGGTTTACTAATGCTTGTAACTCCTTCTTTGAAAGATGTTTGAGTTTGAAGATTTTTTTTTTTACTTTTAACTGGGTTTGAGTTTTGGTTGCTGACATAATTTTCTTTTCTTTCTGTCTGCTTTACTATTTAGTTAGTAATACACAAGTAAATGGATCCCTACAAGTACTGAAACCTGCATTTTTCTGTTGTTTCGTATGAGAGTGGCGATAAGGTAAAGAAGTCTCAAGGCCGAAATTGATGTTGGCTTGTAAAACACAGCTCTGTAGCTAATTTCTTGCAAGTTGAAGATGGTTTGAAGGTTTTTTTGTTACAAATAAAAGATTCGGAATTAGGAAAAATGTCAAATTTTTATATTGTCTTAAAATTGTTCTTTCTTTGGACACATAATTGTATTTAAGAGCATATTATATGTTTGTAGATTTTCAGTAGTAAATGGACTGTTGGAATATTTTAATTTTAAATTTTGATTACGTTTGATTACTAATTTAGATAAAAAAAAATAGGAATAGCAGTAGTATTGACATGTATATTTCATGGAAGCAGATTAATTTTCATGTGTGTGTTTTTTTGTTCAGTTTCGTTTGAAGCATCTTGTAGGCCCATGTTATTTTTTTTTTCGGTTAATTAAATTCTTTTGACATTTTAAGTTGTATTATCCACCCTTGAATCCCATACAGCCCTCATGTTAGATTCATGATTTGGGTCTAACAAATTGATATATATATATATATATATATATATATATATATATATATATATATATATATATATATATATATATATATATTCATACATACTTTACGACCGATTTAAATTTGTATTACGATTGTATATACGTTTCGCGTAATATAATTGTAAATCACTTTCTAAAAAAAATCAAATTGGAGTATGCGTTCGCGCAATTTTGATCAAAAATTTCTTAATAACAAAATAGGTTGCGGGTTATTAATTAATTTTAGTTTTATAAATTATTAAAAAAATGAGGTTAACAGAAAATTTCAATTAGTTCATTCGCGACTTTAACTATTATTAGTAACGTATTAGTATAATTGTAAATTAAGCCTTAGTAATATATATATATATATATATATATATATATATATATACACAAAAGATTTTGGCAATCAGGCGCCCACCTGGATAACAAGGAAATATTTTCTTTTTTCGTGTTTTTTGCAATTAGGCGCTGTCACGACCCTAGTTCACCAATCGTGAACATGTCATGACGGCACATAGTCCCCACGACTAGGTAAGCCTAACACGTTGCGGAATATACAAGTTTATGAACATTAAAAAATAAATAGCGGAAAAATAATATAAAAAGGAAATGTAATCTGTGCCGCTTGGCACATACACCCGTCAAACACACTCTATAAAACACCACCAAGACCCGGAATCCCACGGGCAACACAGACTAAAAGAGAGTATACAACCGTGGCTCTATGTGTAAAGAGTATCTAACAACGAAATGAAGGAAAACATCTACTAATACTATCAGAATAGAAGGAGGGCCTCCGGATCCGCGGACGTAGCAGATCATACCTCGAGGTCTCCAAATGTACTACTGAATCACCTAGTACGGGCCTGTCCTGATGTACCTGGATCTGCACAATAAAAGTGTGCAGAAGAGTAGCATGAGTACACCACGGCGGTACTCAGTAAGTGCCAAGCCTAACCTCGATGGAGTAGTGACGAGGAAGGTCAGGGCCCTACTGAGAGAAAACAATTACAAAATGATAATAACAATAATAAGCAGTTTAAATGATAATAATTCCGAAATAACAACAATAAAGTGATTACTGCAACCGTCTACAATTAAGCTAATAACAAGTAACAATCTCAATTAACAAGTCCAGGACCTGTGGGAATTGAACCCATAGTCCCATCAACAGTACCCTTGGGTCTCCGGAATCGAACCCGCATCCCATGTCTCAATAATATATCAATAGCTTAGGATCTCCGGGAATCGAACCCACAGTCCATATCTCAATAACTCAGGATCTCCGGGAATCGAACCCGCAGTCCCTACCAATAACTCAGGATCTCCGGGAATCGAACCCGCAGTCCCTACCAATAACTCGGGATCTCCGGGAATCAAACCCGCAGTCCCTACCAATATAACAAATAAAGAAAATGCACAGAGAAAACAATAACTCGGGATCTCCGGGAATCGAACCCGCAGTCCATGTCTCAATAATATATCAATAAACTCCGGGTCTCCGGGAATCGAACCCGCAGCCCATATCTCAATAATATATCAATAAACTCCGGATCTCCGGGAATCGAACCCGCAGCCCTTGGATCTCCGGGAATTGAACCCGCAGTCCACCAACACAACAAATAAATAAAACGCACAGAGAAAACATAATATGCTTAACTACAACTTCACCGAAAACTAGTGCCAACAATTATCAAGAAGTTCAAGTAAGATAATTTGGCAATTAGATAGATAAATCCTATCTTATCATGCTTCCCTAACGAATGCCAGGTAAATATCATAAATTAATCAACTAAGGACAGGAATATCACAAATTTGACGATTCAAGTAAAGTGTGTGTTACAACAACCAGCGCATCTACATGCCCGTCACCTCGCGTACAAGGCATTTAAATTATCACATAATATCCTAGGGGTGAAAGTTTCCCCCCACACGAGGTTAGACAAGCCACTTACCTCGACTCCGGTACAAAACCACTAAGAGACAACTCTCTTGCCACGAATATCGACCTCCACAGGTGTAGTATCTGATAAAAATCAATAGAATTACATTAAAATAGGCCAATTGGGCATTACCCAATCGAAACAATTCAAAATACACCAAAACTCACAAGTTGCCAAAACTCGACTTTCGGTACACTTCTTGAAAAATAACGAAAGTTATATATTCGTGTTCCTTATCTCAACACGAGTCCGTGCACATAAAATTTATCAAAATCGGACTCCGTTTGCCCATTCAAATCAATGATTTTCTATAATTTAGGCCTAGGGCTGAAACCCTCCATTAATCCTCCATTAACAGTGAAATAATCACGGATTTCACGATAAACTAACGAATTAAGGCCAAGAAACTTACCCCCGATGATTTCCCGATGATATCCCAGCGATTCCCCGTCAATTTCTGTCCAAAAGCTCTCAAGTTGCTCAAAAAAATGGAGGAAAATGACCCAAAAATCGCGGATATACTGCCTAGAATTTTCGTCGGTATTGTTCACGTGCGGACACTGTTCATGCACGTGGGACACTGTTCACTATTCACCCGCGCAGTTACTGCTCACGCGCGGTTATTGTTCACTATTCATAAAATGCAGCAGCTTTTTCAAAACAATTGCAGCACAGCCATTTTGCACCAAAATGGTCCTAACTCCATCATACGAACTCGAAATTCGACGATTCTTTTTCCTATGGCTCCATAATTTTGATACGGATCCAGTGGTTCAAAAAACTGAATTTGGATCTCATTTGCTCAGTCTAACATCAATTTCGCTCGTTAAACAATTAACTCACATTTCGCGTCAAAAACCCAATCGCGACTCGATGAAATTAAACCAAAATTTCCAGATCAGTCCTATAATTCATGATTTAAATTCTCAATGTCTCGAAATCAAATTTGGATCTCTAGAACTAAAATTAGACCTTTGGATCATTACATTTATGCTCAAAACGGCAAAAATCTTCCAAAAATGACCCGTTGGGCATCCGAAACACATCCGAGATCCCCGAGACCCCGACCAATAACACCAACCAGTCCCAAAACACATTATAGACTCGCTCGAGGCCTCAAATCACATCAAACAATGCAAAAATTATGAATTAACCTCCAATCCAAGCTTGATGAACTTTGAAGTTTCCAACTTCTATTTCCGATGCCAAAACCTATCAAATCAAGTCCGATTGACATCAAATTTTGGACACAAGTCCAAAATGACATAACAGAGCTACAGAAATTTTCGGAATTCCATTCCGGCCGTCGAATCAAAATTTCACCTATCAACCGGAATTCGCCAAAATACTAACTTTGCCAATTCAAGCTTAATTCTAGACCGGTCATCACAAAAATATTCCGGACACACTCCTAAGTCCCAAATCACCTAACGAAGCTATCTGAACCATAAGATTTGCATTTCGAGTCCGATATCAAAATTTTCACTTCCTATCAAATTTTCTCAAAAACCTTCAATTTTCTATCTTTAGCCAAACGACTCCAAAATGACATACGGACCTCCGAATTCACTTCCGATCGCGCTCCCAAAACCAGAATAACCATACGGAGCTACTTCCAGTCTCGGAATCCCAAACGGACATCAATAACACTAAAATGCATTTTAAGCCAAACTGGTGCAATTTCTTCTAAAATGTTATCTTCATTAACATACGCCCAAGTCCGAAATCATCATATGAACCTGTTGGAACCTTTAGATCCCAATTCCGAGGTCGTATACTCAAAATTTCAATCCTAGTTCATTTCTTCAATTTTAAGCTTCGAAAATGAGAATTTTCATTTAAATTTGACTCCAAACTTCTTGAATTTTAATTCTGACCATACACACAAGTCAATATACCTGAGTTGAAGCTGCTCATGGCCTCAAACTGCTGAATGACGCGCCGTAGCTCAAAACGACCTGTTGGGTCGTTACAGTTAATGACATCCTTTTAGTGGTTAATTCATTTAGTTCTAAAATATTTGTTTAAATTAATTAGAAAATGGTTAGTTTGTTTTGATATATATTTTATGCTATTTGTCATTTCAGGCTTTAGTAATGCTTACTTATAAAATATGGCACGAAACGAGGTATTAATTAATAAAAGCTTGCACTTACAAATATTTTTTTAATTAGGATTTTTTTTTGTATATTTAGAGGTAAATAAAATAATATATATAGTCATTTTAGATTTATTTATTTTTGACAAAATAAGACAAGCTTCGCTCAAATATAAAATTAGGGGACCTTCCTAGATATACATGTGTTAAAAAATGCTTAGACTTCGGGATATGTCGTTTTAGCGAATTTCATGGCATTCCCCAAATAATAATGTGCTAGCATCTTTAGGTACGTACTTAATAAAAATACCTCCCTAAACTCGGGTACACATTTATGTGACCCCAATCCAAATCCCAATGAAGTCGGAATACATCAAAAATTGCGGACATATTTATGTGACGAAATTCAAGATGTATTCTCATGAGGCTAATGCCCCTAATAGCGTATGAGAAGGCTACGGTCATCTCCCATAAACAAAAGGCTACGGCCATCCATAAACGTAAAAGGCTAAGGCCACTAATAGTGTATGAGAAGGCTACAGACATCTCTCATGAACGAAAGGCTACGGCCATCCATAAATGCAAAAGGCTAAGGACCCTAATAGCGTATGAGAAGGCTACGGACATATCCCATGAACGAAAGGCGACATCCATCCATAAACGCAAAAGGCTAAGGCCACTAATAGCATATGAGAAGGATACAGACATCTCCCATGAACGAAAGGCTACGGCCATCCATAAACGCAAAAGGCTAAGGCCACTAATAGCGTATGATAAGTCTACGGTCACCTCCCACTAACGAAAGGCTACGGCCATCCATAAACACAAGAGGCCACGGCCACCCCTGAATGCGTAAACGGCCAAGGCCAATGTCGAAACAACCAACTCAACTCAACCCAAAATGATCGGAGCCAAGGAAAGATAATAGCCGCTTAAAAACACACAAACAGCTGGGACCAAAGTTAATTTGACCTAACTATGACGAGTTAACTTAATAAAAGACGACACCATGCAGTGAGTACGCAAGACGAAAATTGCAAAAGAAGACATAAAAACACAATAATACGCATGTATTACTACAAATAATTTACAAATTACAACGTCTCTTTGATTACAAATTCAGAATAAGAATTTAACCTAACTACCCTGGCCTCCGCCACCCCCCGCTGCACCAGATGCGTTGTCACCACGGTCATCACCGCCCTCAGTCCGAAACATCAAAGAAATCTAGGACCTCGTGCCCAACTGATTCATATTCGCAAAGGTATACCATGCCGGGTCTGGGGACTCAGGATTGTACCCACAAGCTTCGCGTGCAACCCTAACCAGGCGATGCTGGTCTTCAAACTCCGCCTCGGTGGCCCTACCGACGGCCCATAGTTTCTCAAATACTTGTTCGCCTCACCTCGGTGTAAATCCACATGTCGTGAGCTTCACGGGATACATCGTCAATAGGACCGGCCGCCGCCACCTGCTGAGGAGCGTCCACCTCGACCGTTTTGGCCCCAAGCTTGGCAGTTAAGGCGCCAACTCTGGCACGCAACTCATCTGCCTCTGCCATCGCCACACGGCCCATTTCCAACTCTTCCTCCTTCTGTCGAAGGAGACTCTCCAGCTCAGTGTTTCGAGCCACAACAGCCATTAAGTCTGTATCTACCTTTTCTATCTGGGCCGTGCGCTCCCACAGTTGACCCTCCGCCTGCTCCAGCCCCTCGCGGAAAACTTGAAATTGTGGGTCCTGGGTATAAAGGTCTGCCAGTGTCTTATGTTTACCTCGGACCTCCCTGTACTTCTTCGTCGCCTTCCTAAGGGCGGCGCTTTTTTTCCGCTCAAGCCTGCCTCGCTCCACTTCTAAAATAAGGGTCTGAAAGAAAAACAAAGAAGAAACAAAATTCAAATCGACACAAGCCTCAAGGCTTATGATAGAACAATGAAAAACAACGACAGAATTTTACCTGCAAAGCAGCGCTAGCAACTCGACAGGACAAGTCCCTGTCGCTTATATCATTTAAAGATTCGGTCTTGATAGCCGCACACAATAAGGACATGTCCGTCGTGGCCTACTCACTGTCTAGAAACAGGTTGTATACGGTAGGGATCATAAGCCGATGGATAGGCCCCATCGTCACCATATCCACCCGAGCGTAGTCCTCTCGCGGCACGTCCGTAGAGGCAGGAACTCATTCAGAAGCTCTCCTCTCTTGCCAGCAACCAACTCAGCAACAACCGGCATACTACCTCCTTCGACGTGAGGGGAAGCAGTATCGCCTGCAACTTCCCTCAAGAGGGTCACCCTCTCTGTTTGCATCGCATCGCTCATAAAGACCGGCCTCGATTCACGATGGCGAGTAATCATTATCCTACGTTCCACGGCCACGCCTTTATCGAAAAGTAATCGGCCCCTTTTTCGCTCCGGCAGGTCATCGCCTTCGGAAGCCTCCTCTTCGATAAGAGGAGATGGAGGCGAGGGTCCCTCTCCAATTGTCGGTTCAATTATCGACTCAACTATGGGACGAGTAGTCTTAGGAACGTCCTCGGAAGTGGGCTCCCGAATCACGGCCTCGCCTTCAGAGCGAACAACATCAGAAGCATCCTCACTAGATGCCTCCACATCTGCATGGTCGCCCTCAGGCCGAGTTGCCTCAGGAACGTCCCCACTTACACAAACTACATGTTCGAAATCAGAGTCCGCCGACAAGGAAGCAGCAACTCGACGTCTTCTCATCCGTGGTACGCTCCGGGCTGCCAACACATTAACCAAGGGAAAGGTACGTCAGAAAATGCAGCATCAAAGAACATGGTCGCCAAACCAAAAACTAGTGCAATACCTGGAAGGCCATATCTCTTGGTAAACGCCACCCACATCCTGCATTCTTCGGCGAACAGGATTAATTGTCCCACCCACGCTCTGATGTCCGGCACGGACCGGGGCGTGTGTGCCCTTGCTGCAGGTACAAAAATATGAAAAGGTTACGAAGGTCGAGCAAGCATAAATGATCAAGTACGTGAAATGACACATGCGTTCGGGATTCCATGCTTCAGGGAATCCAGCGGGGTTCAACACCAAGTCCGAGGTTCGAATGAAGAAAAACTTCAACCAAAACTGGCAATTGGGCTTGTCGTCCATTTTGACGACCAAGCCCTTCGTCCCGCAGTTCTTCAGTTGTAGCATCGTCCCCCTCATGAATCCGGGACTAAATAACTGCAGCATATGGTATACTATGATGTCCAGTCCAGCCCTCTCGGCGTAAGTCGTCAGAATACGACATATTTTCCATATATAGGGAGTAAGTTGGGCCGGACATACGTTATAAAACTTTCATAGCTCTTCTGCCAATGGGTAGATAGGAAGACCACACCCTATTATGAAGGGGTACTCGTAGAAGGCATAGAACCCCGTTCTGTGTACGTTGGCAAAATCCCCCTCGGCCGTTTGCATAACTACCATCTCCGGAATCTGACAAGAAGCATGGAGATCGTCCAAATGTGACATAGTAAATTTAGACCTCTCCCATGCAGGAGCAGTACCCTTCGAGGCAAAATCCCTTCGAACGTATAATTTACGAGGAAGTACGTTATCTGCGGAAAAAGGGACAAGAGGCTTTCAGACTTTCTTCCCACCTTCCAAATATGGAGGAATCCTGGAATTGGCCTCATCCCCATTTCCCCCACGACGACGACTACCTTTAGCTATAATCAGCTTTTTGATCAAAGTTAAAGCACGTCAACAAGCTAGTAAAGTCGCAAAGAAAACTCTGAAAGTCAAAACGTAAAGTCGCTAAAAGTCGCTATGAAAAAGAACAAAAGCACAAAGAACTTTGAAGAGATCCGAAAAATAGAAAAACTTGAAATTCTTCATATTTATAGTATCCCAGTACACAGGATTCGAAGAGGCAGGTGTCAGAGAAGGAGGTGGGAAACCGAAACATCAAATCACCTCCTCACCTGCCTCGGGAGCAGTTGTAATCATGACGCATGCCGTCAGTGAACGACAGTTCAAAAAACAAGCCACGTGTCCATATACGGATGACACCAAGGCGAGTCGATCTTTTCCACCTATTACAGATGTATGTCGAATACATCTCCAACAGGCAGGGGCTAACTATATGGGGTCAAATCGGACATAACCAATGAAAGTTGAGTACGCCTCCTTTCTCGGCCACTAAAGCCAAGTATACCTCTCCCCACGCCCATATAACGTGGGGGAGTACGCCTCTAACAATAAAGGCGTAATACCAACTCGCCCATATGGATACTCCGCCCCCTCCGCCCGTTTATATTTTTGGGACGATAGCAACCCTTAAATAAATTATATTTTGACGAGGGAACCTTTCTTCTATATAAGGAGGGGTTTCCTTTATTGTAAGGCCAAGTATTATTTCATTAATAATACAACTTCTGACTATCTCCCTGGCTATCATTCTCTCTCTATTATTTATTTCTCTCTTAGTGATTTGTATTGATAATCCACATAATCTCGTTACAATCTTATCAGGACAAATAACACACAAATTATAGATCTGTCTTCGGGGTTTATTATTATTGATTGCGATTTACCCCCTCATAACCTTTGATTGTCCCTAACTTTATAAAGCAATCGATAGCTTTTAGGTCAAATAATACTCTCTACCTTTTTCGCATGCTTTTCATCAGCATTGTCCTTGAGCTCTATTGTTCTTACTTTGCTGTTATTATTTATTTGTTCTTATAATACCAAGCATACCTCGAGGTCCCTGAGCTCGAGGTCACTATTGTTAGGTAACATTGGTTTGATTCACTTTTCTCTTTCGTTTCAACTACTTGGTTATTAATTGATATTAAATTAAATCACGTATCTTTAAAACTACAAAACAAATTTAATTGTTACTCGTATTTTCGAGGTAAAATTATCTCATGTAGATTGTCAAATATCAATCACATTTTCGTTTTGACAATAATTTTTTCAATAAATTTTACTAATATAATGTGTGTAGATGGCTAGAACAAGTAAACAGTGAATATAATGAGCTATTTACGTAAAGATCCAAAAATTAAATGGCTCAATGCTTGAATTTACAGTGAAATGAAAATTAGAAGTATTGATCTTCAAATTTTGAACACCATTTTTCTTGAGACAGAGGAAGTACATATTTTCCTCTGTTACTAGAATGAGTTTCTTAAACAAGAATATCATTCCTAGATTTTGCTTTCGATTTTATTTTATTTAATTATTTTTTCTTGTTTTTTGTTTGTTTGTTGTTTTTTGTTGGGACTACTAACAAATCATGGAGACAAGTATGTGTGAAATTGAGCGAAAGAGGCCCATATAGTGGTAGAAGGTGGGGTGGGCCATTGGGGGAGCAAGATTTACTTGGGATAGGGAAATTCCACATGCAAATTGGGACTAAGCGTGTGTTTGGTACGAAGGAAAATATTTTCTAGAAAATGTTTTTAAATTTTCTTATGTTTGGTTAGCTTAAATGTTTTGGAAAATATTTTTCTTATCAATTCATTTTTCTCCAATTGGAGGAAAATGTTTTCTTTATCAAAAGAAGGGAAAACATTTTCCAAAGCTCCTTCTCAACCTTTATCACCCTCACCAACCCACCACAATCCCTCTTCAAAAAAAGCTTTTTTTTCTTTTTTTTTTTTTAAATTTCAGTTTTTCCATCTACCCTACTACCCCTCCACCAATACACCTAAATACAGATTCACCTTCCCATGATTTGCGCTGAAACGTTACTTTTTTCCCGCTTAATACAGCTTAATACACCTAAATACAAATCATGATTTACAGAAATCCCTGTTTGTGCGGCGTCATTTCATGTTGTATTATTGAATAGAATTCGTTTAATACACTATATACATCATAAAATAACGTAAAACATATCTATATTACGTAATATCGGAAATGGTTTCTATTTATTGCTAATTAGGTCTTAATGAATGTCTTTTATGAAAAATTCTCTATTTTTTTACCTCAAATTTTTTTTTTTGAAATTTCAAATTTCAATTGACTAACAAAATGAATATTTTTTGTGTTGTACATTATAGAAAGAGTACTTTCATTTTGTTTCAATAAGAAAAATGTATTTTTTTAGTTATGGACCTCAAATTTAACATTCTTGCGTGAAAAAATAAATCAACATATTAGTTCTTTTAAGTTTATGTGAATTTTTTAAAAGAATAATTGAATTTTTGAAGAAAAATATAATTGTTTTGGGGGGGGGAGGGGGAATTAGCATAAAAATTTATTTTCCTAAGAAAATCTTTTCTTTCTCTCTAACCAAACACTTGAAAATATTTTTCGAAAAATATTTTCGACTCATTAACCAAACATGAGAAAATAAGTGACAAAATCATTCATTTTCCTATTTTCCTTCGTACCAAACACACCCTAACATGAAATAATACTACTATCTCTTACTACAAGACACCACATGCCATTACTAACATGAAAATCACTCAATTACCACATCTTATATTCATTTTTCTTTTTGCAAGGAATGGTCCGGCTATCCACTTCACATGCCAAGATTAGGGGCCGAGCCAAAATTTAAATTTTATAGATTTATAATATAAACCGTACTCATACCTTGTTGTCTTAGTTATGAGGTTCACTATTAAATCTTTTTATATTTAATAAATTTTCTAATACAGTTACAAAGTTTCGAACTCGTTCAAACATGTAATTGATACTGTAGAAGTTACAAGTGTTCTTTTCAACGTTAATACTTTATAATTTGTATCTGGTCTCATTGAGTAATTTTACTAATTTTGATAATGTGAAGGAAAACACCACTCCAATGAGTATGTTTATGTGAAAATAGTATGGGCTAGTTAGTTTTCGGATTGGTACTTAAAAAATAGCCAGCGTTTGCAAAGTCATTCAAATATAGCCATTGTTTTGCTGCAACACGGAAAGTTACACCATAATATACTGGAGATTGATGCACTTGTATATGAACTTCCAGCATATTATGCTGGAACTACTACATACGAAAAATTTCAGCATAATATAATGGAGATTGGAGCAACTGTTTATGAACTTGCAGCATATTATGTTGGACTAGTATATTATACTGGAACTCCAGTATATTGTGTTGGAATATTTTCCGGATTTTTAATAATATTTTTGTTCAAATATATCGTTACATGAAAAGTGGCTAAATCTTGATTACTTTTAAAATTGTGGTTATTTTTCAATTACCATTAGTAAATCTGACTATTTTTGAATTTCTTCCGTGTTTTATTGGTTAGTTGAAACTAACAGATTTATCTTCAAGGAACCAATAAAGTTGACCCATATTTATGTATTCGTTGTGGTTTTGACTAGATTCGACGCGCGAGGAGGTCGATACGAAGGGAAAAGAAATTGCGGACGAGTCTACGACCGGTTAGAGGTGAGTAGTTGGTATATATGATGGCCTGAGGGTTTGAAACCCAGGCTTATCACATTATGACACTATTTAGGGCGTGACTCGCATCCCATGGCAGGTGCGTGATTGGTTATGACTAGGGATTGTGACTTGGTCCATCCCGAACAAGAATGATACTATATTGGCGACTAAAATGCACCCTGTGTTTATATCTAGGCTTTATGTCATGTTTGGGGCCTTGTGCCAACCTGTAGTGTCCTTAGGGGATAGATATCATTGTGATAGCATAATTTGTAAAATCATTGATCTTAATCCTGAGTTTTAATCACTATTATGAAATGCTAAGTCACTTTTTCCTAAAAAATTAAGTAACTAAAGTATTTTCCTTATTAATGAATTGGAAACTGGAAATAAATAAATTAAAATTGTTATATGACTCATATGCATATTGTGGACTGAGTATGAATCGGGCTGCACACCGCAGCGAATGCTATGATTATATTACGCTTGGGCTGAAGGAGACCCCCCGGAGTCTGTACACACCCCCAGTGAGCGCCGTCGACGTTAAATGCATCGGGCTACGCGTCGTAGCGGTCATGTGCATTGCATTACATTCATGTATTGTTATTTACTTGTGTTATCTGTAATTTGTTGTTATTGCTAGTTCGTACTAATGTATCAGACTGTTAGATGTAGCTTTACTTTGTTGCATTTCGTGGATTTCTTATCTTCAGACATTTTATATGTTTTTTACTTACTGAGTACTTAGTACTCACCCCTACTCCCTGCACCTTTATGTGCAGATTCAGGTTCACTGGAGATTAGCTGAGCAGTCTCGTTTCCAGAGTTATCGGAGTTGTTGAGGTAATTGCTTGACGTTAGCAGGACCTAGCTTCTCTTCTTATTCCAATTTTTCTTTATATACACATTATTCAGACTTGAGTATTTTATTCAGATATTGTTATCCGGTTTTGTTTAGAGGCTCTAGACTCGTGGCCCTTGGTCTTTGGGAGATTATACAGTTTTGCTTCTATCTATCAGTTAAGCATTTAACTTTGTTATTGACAATAATATTCAAGTACTTGGTTTGAGCTTCATGCTCAGGATGAAAGTGTAAATGGTCGGGCTTGCCTAGCAGTTGTGTTGGGCGCCATCACGATCGGGATTGGGGTCGTGACAACACTCCAGTATATTATACCGGAGTTCCAGCATAAGTATACTTGAACTCCAGTGAATATTATACCGGAGTTCCAGTATAATATACCGGTCCAAGTGCTCCAATTTCCAGTTCTCTACTACTGAAGCTATCCACCTTGTGAGGAGGGTGGTGGAACTGTTCAGGGATAAGAGGAAGGACCCGCATATGGTGTTTATCGACTTGGAGAAGGCGTACGATAAGGTCCCTAGAGAGGTTCTGTGGAGATGCTTGGAGGCGAAGAGCGTGCCAGAAGCCTACATCAGAGTGATCAAAGACATGTATGATGGAGCCAAGACTAGGGTTAGGACGGTGGGTGGCGACTCGGACCATTTTCCGGTGGTTATGGGGCTACATCAAGGATCTGCGTTAAGCCCTCTCTTATTTGCCTTGGTAATGGATGCTCTAACTCGCCATATTCGAGGGGATGTGCCATGGTGTATGCTCTTTGCTGACGACATAGTCTTGATAGACGAGACGAGGGCTGGTGTTAATGCGAGGTTGGAGGTCTGGAGACAGACCCTCGAGTCTAAGGGTTTTAAACTAAGCAGGTCTAAGACAGAATATCTAGAGTGCAAATTTAGCGCCGAGTCGAGCGATGTAGGCTGGGACGTGAAGCTGGGATCTCAGGTCATAGCCAAGAGGGACAGTTTCAGATATCTTGGATCAGTGATTCAAGGGGACGGAGAGATTGACGGGGATGTCACTCACCGTATAGGAGTGGGGTGGTTGAAGTGGAGGCTCGCATCAGGAGTCTTGTGTGACAAGAAAGTTCCACAGAAACTCAAGGGGAAGTTTTATAGAGCGGTGGTTAGACCTGCCATGTTGTATGGGGTGGAGTGCTGGCCCATGAAGAACTCTCATGTCTAGAGAATGAGAGTTGCGGAGATGAGGATGCTCAGGTAGATGTGCGGGCTCACCAGATTAGATAAGATTAAGAATGAAGTTATTCGGGAGAAGGTGGGGGTGGCCCCAGTGGATGAGAAGATGCGAGAAGCGAGACTCAGGTGGTTTGGGCATGTGCAGAGGAGAAGCCCTGATGCACCGGTGAGGAGTTGTGAGCGACTGGCGGTGGTTGGCGCGAGTCGAGGCAGAGGGAGGCCTAAGAGGTATTGGGGTGAGGTGATTAGGGAGGATATGGCTAGAATGGGGATTTCCGAGGACATGACCCTCGATAGGAAAGTTTGGAGGTCTAGTATTAGGGTTGTAGGGTAGGGCCTTCTAGAATTCTTAGTACTTCTGTTAGGGGCTGAGTGGGGTTTGGTAGCGATCTCTATAGTTAATTAATGTATTGTATTGTGCCTCTTATGGTAGTAACCGATTGGTATTATTGCATGTCATTCTACTTTTGGTTTTATGTTTAGATAATTATTTATTTGATTTATCCCGGATTTACTAACATTGTTTTGTTTTGTTTGTTGATTTTCTCTCTCTTTTTCTGAGCCGAGGGTCGGCCGGAAACAGCCTCTCTACCTTTCGGGTAGGGGTAAGGCCTGTGTACGTATTACCCTCCCCAGACCCCACTTTGTGGGAACATACTGGGTAGTTGTTGTTGTTTTCTGGTGTTGGAGTTCCAATATAATATGCTGGAGTTCATATACAGGTGCACCGATCTCCAATATATTATGTTGGAACTTTTCGTGTTACAGCAAATAATGGCTATTTTTCAACGACTTTGCAAACAATGTCTATTTTTAATGACCAGTCCGAAAACTGGCTAGCCCGTAGGGGTGTTCGTCGGTCGGTAGAGTATGGTATTTAGACATTTCGGTTCGGTATTATCGGTATTCAGTTACTTAAAATCCTCTACTAATACTGTACCTAATTAAATTTGGTATGATTTATTTTTTCTCCTTTCAGTTTCGGTTTATTCGGTTCGGTAACTTCTGTTTATTCGGTTCAAATACTAACTGGTGCATAGAACTATACACTCTAATATTCTTAATTAAAGTACTCAAAAATACAAAATTGAAAATGTTTGTTAACAAAGTTTTTATCCAAATCTAGCAAATATCAACCCAAATAGAGTAAATTGAAAATAAAAGAATATTTGATAATTAGAATATCTTGTTACTTGTTTAGAGTTAATTGATGAACTTTAAGAATAAAGGAAAGTAAAATTTTAGATTTTTTATATTTATGTTATAATTGATAATATATGTTTTGTGTAATATAATATATATTTCAATACGGTATCGATATTTCGTTATTTATTTTAAAATATCAAATACCATACCTAATTCTAATTTTTTTTAAAAACTTAAATTAAATACCGAATATCAAAATTTTCAAGTTCGGTATGATAATTCGGTATTTACCAAATTATATGCCCAACCCTACTAGCCCGTGATATTTACCATAATATTACTCTTTAAATTTTAAAGTCTTGATCATTAAATTGCTACTAAAATTATTATACAAAATTTGGGGTATGATAAATGGATTTTGGGGTATGATTGGGTTCTTTATAGTGGGTGGTGCATCGAAGTATCATAAATGGATTTTTGCTGAAAGAATATTAGTATTTAAATATTTAATTATATATCCTAGATACCACTAGAGTATAAATAAATGAATTGCACCTTCTTAGATAATTAGTAAAACTAAAGATATAGAAGATGAGGAGAAATAAAGATATAATCTCTGATTTTGGAGTATGAGTCTTGACTTAGGACAAAAAGCTTCTTGAAGTATCCTTTTAAGTTTAGTTGAGTCATTAATCTGTATCAAAGCTCATATTGATAACGAAAATTAGTACTAGATATATAGAAACTAAACCATACGATCAACCCATTTTTTCATTTTAACTTTATGCACGAAAAACAAACTGCAATATTAAAAAGTTTTACACAGAGATCGAGAAGAAGGGAATCTGCAGGTTCTTAATAGGTCCAAAGAAAAGCTCCCATGGCATATTTTCTCTTTTGGTTTACATTTCCATTGATGGGCAATCCATACTGGGTAAGCAAACAGTCCAGCTTCCATTCTGGCATGTTCTCATATTCTGATCGTGTGTATCTTGGGTAATGCAACGGCATATGAAAACCATAGCCACAGCGCTCTGTGCTGTGCTGGCTATTCGTGCCACCGCCATCGCCGCCAACGCTGGGCGGAGTTGGTCGTGCCATCGACTCCATTCCACCTCCACTCATTTTCTTTGAAAGTTTATGGTGATGTGGAGAAAAACACAAGGGTACTAGGGTATTTATAGTGGAAAGAAAAGGCAGTTTATTTTTTCGCTTTCTTCCTTTTCACATTAGTAGTTATTTTGAGTTAGTAAATGTAGAGTACCATCGTATTCACAAGTTTTTCATAATAATAAGTTCAACCACAAGAAAATATTTTTAAAAAATTTCAATTTCACATATACAATTTAAGTACGTATCAATTACGGACCCAAATTCTTTTCTTAACAAGTATCAAAACATAAAAATAAACGCAAAAAAAATTAATACTATAAAAATTCAACATATAGTATATAGATAAAAAGATTGTCTAGCTACGTAGCCACTGTTAATAGAAAATTAAAAAAAATTAACTCGTGATACTGTCATTCAAATTATATACGACTTCTTAGTTACTATGATGTCCGTTGAGGACGACGGAATAAAGATACAATGTTACGCTTTGAAATTAATAAATTATAGATTATAGATAGCAGCTGGCACAGTTGAGACTTGAGTGTAAGGATTAGAAAAGATAATTGTCGACAAAAGATTAAACTACTGTGAATCTAACACACTTGTAACTCCTAGAATTGTTTTTAGTCAAGATGGTACACCTATCACTAGAAGATTGTCCCTTGAGACAAATTTGTACATTACATGTTACTCTTGGGAGCAAAATTCCACGATAATCTTGACCAACTGGTAAAATAATACTCCTTTCGGTTTAAAATAAATGATTTTTTGGCTTTTTTTTGTGGTCCTAAATAAATAATTTTTCTAAATTTCAAGAATTAATTAATTGTATTTTTTTCCTATATTATCCTTGGAGTAAATAGTGTTGGAATGTATTAGGAGTATTTATGTGAGATAGTAAAGGTTAATATGATCAATTCTATTTCTAATTAATATCAAAAGATGGATTTCTTAATCTATATAAAAATATCAAAAAAATCACTTATTTTAGATAGGAGGGAGGGAGTAAGTTCCACTAAATAAAGCCAGGTTGAAATTTTCTTCTATGAAATCATGTAAAAAGGTGGGGGCAAAAAGAACGACTTGTAGGCTAGTTTTGGGGTAGAGTTAAAAACTGCAATCTCAAATCTCAATGACCATATATATATAAGAAGTTTCTCGCCCTCTTCTTTTCTTTCTCCCCCCTGTACCATAATTTTTGTATTAGAAAAAAAGAATAACTAAGTTTAAATTATCAAAAGTGACGCCAAGATGATCACTACTAGAACCCACTGTAGTAAGATTTTTCTTCTTTGCACTATATAATCTTGCTCGACTAATTGACTCCTCAGAAATGATCAACATTAATGTTGAGATTGATATTCAAAAGATTTTACATTACAATCAATGATACAGTACAGGTGGGCTAACGCCTCTCATATAATTGTATATACTGAATGGTTAGCACGAAAACAAATGTCCTTTCAGAAGCTAGCGACCACAGAATCCACAACTAAATGCACTGCAATTTATTCATGAAAGCATTGAATGATTACCTGTTCACCAAATTGTGGTTGATATTCCTTCAAAATACTCTATGACCGGCAGCTGAAGGCACCCGAGTCGGATCGATGAGTTAAACTCTATTGATTCAATATTTTTAAGGTCCAAAATTGAACCCATAATATTTTTAAAGCTATGAATTTAGATTTTAGACCCACTATGTAGTGCAATTTTAACGAAATTTTGCATTAAATTTCTATTATGTGTCAAAAGTACTTGGCTCACATAAATATGGTATTGCAACACTACATACGTCTCTGCCCTATTGTATTAGGAAAAAACAGAATGCCATTTTTTTTCTAGATCTAATCCTTATTATTCTAATTATGGTGTGTTAATTTAGTGAAACATTTGCAGAGAGACATGATAGTTCTATGAATAAAGTTATCAAATACTTTTTCTTAAGGGTTGGGAAAAACTTTACAAGACAAATAATATGGATAGAAGATGAATATTAGCTACTTGGAATATGTTCAAGACCACCATTGATGGCTTCACACTGCAAGCTACCATATTTAATTGTCGGTAGAGGATGGTGGTCGTGCATGAACTGATGTAGATTGTAGATGCCTAATGAAACTACTGTGCCTACACTTTCAAAACAAAAGATGACCCATGCCCACTATTAATCAACATTAGATCAATAGTAAAACCAACTTTATTCTGATGTTAAAGCACTATCGATTTTTTTCTATTTGCAATCATGATTAGGTGCAACTATTGCATACAGTTGCTATCAATTGAGACCACAATTTCCTTACTTTTAGGTTCAATTTCTCCGGATTTTTGTCCATATCTGCAATTTACTTAACACTCAAGTTGTGTTAAGATAAAACCCCTTAAATCAACAATTAGAAACGCAGAAGATGAGAAGAAATTTGAAGAAGAAATCCCGAAGACGAAGAAGGAAATAAGAGAGAAGAAGTGAAGAGTTTCAGTTCAGACAACAAATTGTTTCGGACTTCTTTAGAAATGTCACACAATGACATTTCCCTTTTTGTTTCGGCCTTTGCCACGTGTAAATATCTACATCATTGAAGAGAAATAATCATAGCCCTTGGATTACATGCCACCTGGATTGCATAGTACAAAACAGAGCACATGCAATAGAATAATTTATGGTTTCTTGTTATTGTACTAACCAATAGGATTATTACACTTGTAAATACTAATTTTCTTTTACAATTTCTTTTAGCTAGAGTTTGTGTATATATGAGACACAAAGCACTGTACAGATTACACAAGATTCATCAATAAAATTCTATATTCCTTCATGGTATCAGAGCATTGACAGCTCGATTACCTATCTCTCAATTCTTCATCTTCTTCTTACTCTCATCTCTGTTTTTCAACCTCTAATTTTCACCCATGACTGGAGCAGAAGCTGAACCAACAGTCACTGCCACTGGATCAACCAGTCAAATGAAAGCTCTAGACTCAAATCACCCTTGCTTTATGCATTCTTCAGATTCACCTGAGATGAGTCTTGTTAATCTTCCCTTTGATGGAAGAGGTTTTCCAGGTTGGGGAAGGACTATCCTCATTGCTCTTTCAGCCAAGAATAAGCTTGGCTTCATTGATGGAAGCTGTGAAGAACCAAAGGTTGATTCAGGGGACTATGCTCTATGGAGTAGAGCTAATGACATGGTGACTTCATGGCTGCTAAATTCACTATCAAAAGACATAGGAGACAATGTTATTTATTCCAAAACAGCAAGAAATTTATGGAGCAGTTTGGAGCATAGATTTGACCAATCAAATGGTGCTAAACTATATCAATTACAGAAGAAAATCTCAACATCATCCAAGGAAATCATAGCATTTCAGGCTATTTTACTACACTTAAGAAATTATGCGATGAGATGGACTCTCTAAGCTCTCATCTAAATTGTTCCTGTGATTGTGTGTGTGGGGGAAGGTTAAGGTAACCAAATTTCTCGAGGATCAAAGGATCCTTCAATTTCTCATGGGACTCAATGATGCTTATGCTCAAGCTAGAGGGAACATCCTCATGATGAGCCCACTTCTTAGTATGGATTTTGCCTACTCTTTGCTACTGTAAGATGAGAATCAGAAGGAAGCTTTTGTCAACATAGTCAGTCCACAAACCATCTCAGATGGTTCTTCTTTTATGGTCACAGGAACAGGGAAAGGAGGAACAAAATATAACAATCAAGGTCAAAGAGGGTGGAACACTTCATAAAAAATGGGAAACAATCAGCAGAATAAAGGAAAAGTTAGGAAAGGGAAATACAATCCAAATGTGAGTTGCACTCACTGCATGAAAACAAGCCATGTTAGGGCAGATTGCTATAGGATAATTGGGTTTCCTGATGATTTTCAGTTCACAAAGGTCAACAACTACCAACCTTTGGCCAAGGCAAATGGAGCATTGGGTGCACTGGAAAATGAATCAACTCCTAATTAAAGGGGAACATCTATCCAGACTCACTATTTTAGCAAGGAGCAGATTTCAGAACTGGTTAATATAATCAAACAAGTTCAAGTTGGGAATGCAGGGAATGAAGGATGTGAAATTAATGCAAATGCAGTTTCTGGTACTATTCTTAAATATACATGAACTTGGTTGGCAGTTGTCACACCTCCTTTTTACGCACCCGCGGGAGCGCAAGGGATAAAAGGGAGTTTTTCCAATTAAAGGACAACCAAAACGGGATTCATTTATTGAGAGATTCGGAGTCGCCACTTGGGAGATTTATGGTGTCCCAAGTCACCGGTTTGAATCCCGAATTGAGGAAAGGTTTGACTCTATTTAATGGTCCGCGAACCAGAAATCCGGATAAGGAATTCTGTTAACTCGGGAGAAGGTGTTAGGCATTCCCTAGTTCCGTGGTTCTAGCACGGTCGCTCAACTGTCGTATTTGGCTTATTTATCTAATTTATAACATGCTTTAACTTATGTGCAAATCTTAACTTTTAACCACTTTTAGTATTATTATTATTATTATTTTAATAAAAGAATTGCAACATTGTGGAAATGCGTCTCGAACCACGTCGCACCAGTGCGCCCGTGATTGTCGATGCATTTCGACTTCGTTGAGATTTGGATTTGGGTCACATAAATGTGCACCCGAGTTTATGGAGATAGCATTATTAAATACGCGCCTAAAGATACTAACGCGTTATTGTTTTGGGAATGCCGTGAAATCCGCTAAACGGCACATCCCGGAATCTAAGCATCTTTGTAAAAATTATCTATTGAGGGCCCCGCAATTTGCGTGTTATTTTTGGCGAGGCTCGTCTCACTTATTGTTTAAGGGCTCATTACCCTTTTATTGTTTATTGTTTTAAATGAATTACAATGCAGTGGAAACGTATCTCGAACCACGTTGCACCAGTGCACCCGTGACTTTTGACACGTTTCGACTTCGTTGAGATTTAGATTTGGGTCACATAAATGTGCACCCGTATTTGAGAAGGTAGTATTAGAATACGCGATTAAAGCAACTACGCGTTTATTATCTTTGGAGAGCACCGTAAAATTCGCTATACGGTCGATCCCGAAGTCTATATATTTTATATATATATATATATATATATATATATATATATATATATATATATATATATATATATATATATATATATATATATATATATGAGGGCCCCGCAATTTGCGTGTTATTTGGTGAGGCTCATCTCGAGTTCTAGTTTTAAAGGATAGTACTTAACTAAACCAAACTACGGATATTCATATTTAAAAACTAATTTGAAGTCAAGTGTCACAACTACAACTACGTCTCTGAATCTTTCAATCACGGGCTTCTACATTTTACACATAGGAATTAAAAGCTTACTATTACTATTACGAGAAAGAAAAACAAAAACTAACCACATGAACACTACAATGGTTGCATCATGCATATTAATAAAAATGTATCTAATAATTTTTTAACAAAGGCATGAAGGTAGTAAAGTAAGGATGTGATAATCTCAAATAAGCTACAATATTGCTTTTAATTGCTCATAACAGCGAATAAAACTAAACATTCTAAATACAGTCAAAATAAAGATAACGAACCTCAAATTGCTAGAACTCCGGATAAAAACTCGAAATGGAAACCTTGGACAGCAACCTCGACGTACCGGACGGCGACGAAGCAGGTTCGTTACTGTTTGAGGGTCATTTGGCTATGGTGTTCGGTTACTTATTCCTGAAGAAGGAGATGAATATGTCTTCTCCCTTTCTCTCTGCCGTTTTTTGCTTCTCTTTTTCATTTTTTCTCTTTGTTTTGTTTTCAATCTTTTTTGTTTTTCCAAAATCCTTTTTCTTCTCTTCTTTTTTGAATCGTTTTTTTTCTTTGTTTTTTTCAAATGTTTGTTTTCCAATCTTTTTGAATGAATCTGCCGTTCTCTCTTCTTCTTTTTAAAGAAGAAGAGTATGGTATTTTATTATTCTTTTTATTTATTTATTTATTATTATTTATTTTTTTAAAATAAGCTCCATGCCTTTTTTTGTTTTTTTCTTCTTGTTTTTATCCCTTTGTCTTTTTCTTCTTGTCTTTGTTCTTATTCCCCATCCATTATGTATTGTCCCCCCATAGTGTAGTGGACTCGGTTTATTACGGGCTAGGTCCGAAAATTATAAAACCGGGTAGTTTGAACCCGAATATTATTCTTCGCCCGGAACCAAAAATGGTGTTATTTAATTAATCCTAGGTAATCAAAATAACTATAATACTTATAATAAAAATAAAACTATTTTTGTCATATTTTAAAATAACTACAAAATATTTATGAAACTATTTTTTTATTATTTTCGTTTTTTATAAAAAGATAAAAATATAAAGTACTATTTTTATATTTTTCAACTACAAAATATTAATGAAACTATTTTATTATTTTCGTTTTTTATAAAAAGATAAAAAATATAAAGTACTATTTTTGTATTTTTCAAGTTTAAAATGACTACGAAACATTAATAAAACCATATTTTGTTATTTTTCATTTTGAGGTAAAAATAAAGTAAAAGAGTCAAATTTAGCTAAAATAGCTATATTAAAACTAAACTAAATATTTTACGCTAAAAATATAGAAAATCTCGGGAGGGTCAAAAATCACGCGTTTACAGCTGCCCCTCTTTGACTGAAAATTTTCAGACAAAGAACGACTAGACAAGTGTTTTTGACCCGACCCTTATTCGGAGGGACTAAACTAAAAGAAAAGGAATGTGACCGAGCCCTTGTATCTGAGCTGCCTACATATCCTTGGCTATAAAGGAATCGGGCCACGTGTAGTTCGAAAGTGAGTGAGGAAGGGGTATACCGAGGTGGAGAGCCAGTCGAGGTGTCGTTCCGTCGAGGTTCTGTTCCATCGAAGTTCCGGTCCGTGGTCCTGCTATTACATCAAAAATCAAAACATGAGAAAGACTAACTAAGCCTATCGGCTACTAGTTACAAGATTCCTATCTATAAGTCTTCTGAAGCTTGATCTTGAGTATTGGTTGGTGCTTCATGCGGACTCTAAATTTGAACCTTGATACTTGCTAGTTGCAGGTGCTGCTTTCGAATCAAGACCAGGTATACATTGCTTGTGACCTCGGCCATGTCTTGAGCATGCCACATCTTTCATCAACTTCTGCATTTTGGATTGGCTTCATGCCTCTTTTTTTTTTTTTTGTTTATTGTGACTAAACTTCTGTTGATCCCCTCGGACTGTTGACTCGCATTCCGGTTGCCTTCCTTCTGATTCATGCTGGGGATTTCCGTTACACTCTGCCGCTTTCCTTAAACAACTTCAAAATAAATCGCCACTCCGTTACATTCAACCGCTTTCCTCAACCAAATTCAAAAATAAATCGCCACTCCATTCTTCAGGCGGGCTCCCCGACTTCCACTACAACTTCAAAATAAATCGCCACTCCATTCTTCAGACGGGCTCCCCGACTTCCACTACAACTTCAAAATAAATCGCCACTCCATTCTCCAGGCGGGCTCCCCGACTTCAACTACAATTTCAAAATTAAATCGCCACTCCATTCTTCAGGCGTGCTCCCCGACTTCAACTACTACTTCAAAATAAAATCGCCACTCCATTCTTCAAGGGGCTCCCCGACTTCAACTACAACTCCAAAATAAAATCGCCACTCCATTCTCCAGAGCGGGCTCCCCGACTTCAACTACAACTTCAAAATAAAATCGCCACTCCATTCTTCAGGCGGGCTCCCCGACTTCAACTACAACTCCAAAATAAAATCGCCACTCCATTCTTCAAACGGGCACCCTGACTTCAACTACAACTCATTAATAAAATCGCCACTCCATTCTTCAGGCGGGCTCCCCGACTTCAACTACTACTTCAAAACTAAATCGCCACTCCATTCTCCAGGCGGGCTCCCTGACTTCAACTACTACTTCAAAATAAAATCGCCACTCCATTCTCCAGGCGGGCTCCTTGACTTCAACTACAACTTCAAAACTAATTCGCCACTCTATTCTCCAGGCGGGCTCCCTGACTTCAACTACAACTTTAAAATTAAATCGCCACTCCATTCTCTAGGCGGGCTCCCTGACTTCAACTACAACTTCAAAACTAATTCGCCACTCCATTCTCCAGGCGGGCTCCCCGACTTCAACTACAACTTCAAAATTAAATCGCCACTCCATTCTCCAAGCGGCTCCCTGATTTCAACTACAACTTCAAAATAAATCGCCACTCCATTCTTCTGCGTGCTCCCCGACTTCAACTACTACTTCAAAACTAAATCGCCACTCCATTCTCCGGGCGGGCTCCCCTGACTTCAACTGCAACTTCAAAACTAAATCGCCATTCCATTCTCCAAGCGGGCTCCCCTGACTTCAACTACAACTTCAAAATAAAATCGCCACTCCATTCTTCGGGCGGGCTCCTTGACTTCAACTATAACTCCAAAATAAAATCGCCACTCCATTCTTCAAACGGGCCCCCGACTTCAACTACAACTCCAAAATAAATCGCCACTCCATTCTCCAGGCGGGCTCCCCGACTTCAACTACTACTTCAAAACTAAATCGCCACTCCATTCTCCAGGCGGGCTCCCTGACTTCAACTACAACTTCAAAATAAATCGCCACTCCATTCTTCAGGCGGGCTCCCTGACTTCAACTACAACTTCAAAACTAATTCGCCACTCCATTCTCCAAGCGGGCTCCCTGACTTCAACTACACTTCAAAACTTAAATCGCCACTCCATTCTCTAGGCGGGCTCCCTGATTTCAACTACTACTTCAAAATAAATTGCCACTTCATTCTTCAGGCGGGCTCCCTGACTTCAACTACTACTTCAAAACTAAATTGCCACTCCATTCTCCAGGCGGGCTCCCTGACTTCAACTGCAACTTCAAAATAAATCGCCACTCCATTCTTCAGGCGGGCTCCCTGACTTCAACTACAACTTCAAAATAAATCGCCACTCCATTCTTCAGGCGGGCTCCCTGACTTCAACTACAACTTCAGAACTAGATCGCCTTCCTTTGCTTCTTGTACCATTTTATTCTTGCTGCATCGACTCTTGAACCATCATTTCTCCTAAATTTCCTTGTTTCGGAATTGCTTTCTTTCTGGGTCGTGTTGCTTTCCCTCCTGACCGATGGGGATATCTTTAGAACTGTTTACTTGCCTGCTGAGGACAATGACGCTGGGAAAATTTTCCTTCATTCCCTCATTTCCTTTGATTCATGCGCTTGAATTTGCGCTGGGATCTCTTGTTGTAACCTTCTGCTTTACGGTGGGTTACTGGTTTCAAGGCCTGCAATGCAAAGACTGAAGACTTGCCTTTTGTTATACAGGTAGGCGCCTGCTTTTAGTAGCAACTTTTGAATTAAAAAAAAATGCATTCTGGTAGTAATTTATGAAATATGCAGAGGACAATGTAAAATAAAACAAACGTAAAATATCCTATTCGAGGGCGGATAGTCCCATCGTATTCTATTCGAGGGCGAATACTCCCATTGTATCCTATTCGAGGGCGAATACTCCCATTGCATCCTATTCGAGGGCGAATACTCCCATCGTATCCTATTCGAGGGCGAATACTCCCATTGTATCCTATTCGAGGGCGAATACTCCTATTGTGTCCTATTCGAGGGCGAATACTCCCATTGTATCCTATTCGAGGGCGAATACTCCCATTGTATCCTATTCGAGGGCGAATACTCCCATTGTATCCTATTCGAGGGCGAATACTCCGATTGTATTCTATTTGAGGGTGAATACTCCCATTGTATTCTATTTGAGGGTGAATACTCCCATTGTATCCTATTCGAGGGCGAATACTCCCATTGTATCCTGGTTCGAGGGCGAATACTCCCATTGTATCCTATTCGAGGGCGAATACTCCCATTGTATCCTATTCGAGGGCGAATACTCCCATTGTATCCTATTCGAGGGCGAATACTCCCATTGTATCCTATTCGAGGGCGAATACTCCCATTGTATTCTATTCGAGGGTGAATACTCCCATTGTATCCTATTCGAGGGCGAATACTCCCATTGTATCCTATTCGAGGGCGAATACTCCCATTGTATCCTATTCGAGGGCGAATACTCCCATTGTATCCTATTCGAGGGCGAATACTCCCATTGTATCCTATTCGAGGGCGAATACTCCCATCGTATCCTATTCGAGGGCGAATACTCCCATTGTATCATATTCGAGGGCGAATACTCCCATGATATCAAAAAGTGAACAAACCTGAGATGTCCTGTTCGAAGGTGGACAAACCTGAAACATCCTATTTGAAGGTGGACAAACCTGATACGTCATCTTGAATTGCTTTCCTCGTTTCTCCGAGAAAATTTTCAACAACGGCAGAAAATTTTCTGCCCCAGTATTGGTGTTCTTCCTTGTGGCATGACTTTCTGCTATCAATAGCACTTTCTTTCCCTGTTTCAAATCAAAGAAAATTTGTTAGTTCAAAACATTGTGAGCGGTTGTGCCGCTCCTGTGTGGTGGTTTTTTTTTCCTTTTCTCCTTTCCCTCGCTCGGGGTTCCCAAAACTTGTAGGGGAATGATTTCATTTGCTGGAGATGATATTCCTGCCGGGGATGGGTTTTTCCATTTATCCCTTCCCCTTTCTGTGTTTCTCAACTTGCTGGGGGTTATTTTGTTGAAGATGAGATTTCCTTTCTTCCTTTACCACTCCGTGTTGTCCGACCACCTCGGAACTTGCTGAAGATAACACTGCCGGTAGATTTTCATTTCCTCAAAATTGGTGTTTCACTCTTCTTGAAGGTTGTTGAGGATGACACTAGTTCGAAGACCATTTCCCTTAAGACTTTCCTTCTTCCCCAAGTGGGTATTGACTTCCAGAAAATTTTCAAACTGAAAAGAAAATTTTCTGCCCCAGTTTAATAATCTTCTTCGCACCCTACTTCTCTGCCGTCAATGGCATTTCCTTGCTTTGCATAATAATTGGAAAGTTGGTGGCAAGTTTTGAAGTCATTTCTCACTATGTTTTGACTAGACAGACTTTGATGGGGAATTTTTGATGAAAATGAGAAAGATAAAAAGAAACAAAATAGAAGACAAAGGAAAAAAGAAAATGACTCTCTAGCAAGAAATATCTATAAAAATTTATCAAACGCGAATACCAACTCTACTGGTCATGACATGCACATATGGCCTATCCTTCGTCGTTAATTGCCTTTCACGATTTCTGTCTCGTGATTTCCATCCGATTATCACCTTTATTCGACTCGTAGTGCCCGAAGGGTTTTCACTTTCAAGCCTCTCTCATTTCGATTTTCTCTCAGCTTTCGTCGTCTTATGGTGCCTGTGAAGGTTTTCACCAGTAAGACTCTCTCATTTGTATCACTTTTAGCTGGGGATTGGGGTGTCACTGCCAAGACTCTCTCGTATTTCCTTTCTGCTGAGAATCAGCGTCTTTTCTGCTGATAGGACTCTATCCCTCGCCTGACGCGGCATCTTTTGAAGATTGATCGGAAGGTCTTTCTTTGGACCGTAATGTGGGATTTGGATAGGGCTAGAAAGAAAGGGTATTGAAGGCTCAAAACAAAATCAATTTTGGGTTCAACATTTACAACCTTCGGACCTAAATTTATTTATAATAAACACAATTTTTCTTTGCCCCAGTTTTTTACTTGGGGATTTTTATTTCTTTATTTACACTATGACCGAGCTGTGAAGCGCCTACGTATCCTCTTTAAGGAATCAGGTCAAACGTAGTTCCCAATTCCTCTTTTTCAAATTTCTTTTTTCACACATTTTTTCTTTTTCTTTTCTTTTCTTTATCTCCTTTTGTTGTTTTCTTTTCTTCCCTTTTTTCTCTTGTCTTTCAAACCTGTGTTTCTAGTCTTTGCAACTAACTCCGAAGGAGGGGTATGAAAGATTTTAAAATAAGGCTCAAAGGGTTGACGATGGATAAAGTGTTTGGATAGCTGAACAAAATGCCTTCGTCATTCCAATCTTCAAAACATGCCAAGTTCAAACAACATATTCACGACATCTTCTGTTTGTGCCCTGATTGATAACCATATCGTCCATTCGCCTTTTCATCTGTCATTTTAAAGTATTGTTGGACGATGCTTTCATTTCAGTATCACGAGCGAACCCCCCTGTCAACACGGTCAACTTGCCTTTAAGATTTTCTTTATGTTTTACATGCCCCGGTTTCACATTACTCGGGCTCCAAATAATGTCAAACCATTCTTATTTCCTTTAAATGCCCCGATCATCTTCCAATTGCTTCATGATTAACTTTCAAGATTAAGCCAAAATTATGTGTGGATGCCATGTCACTGGAGCTGACAGAAAAATGGGCTATAAAGAGGAAAGACTTAAATCAAAGAAAAATGACTAGAAGTAAAGGAATACGGATAATTGTATTAGACAGTGAAACGGTTCGAACGACACGACAAACATAATAAACTAGGGTAAGACCCTGTGAACAAACCTAGACAACACTAAACGAGATACTACAACCCACATAAAACTGGATAAAATAGAATGATAGAAAGGTTTGGGTTACAAGACAATATCCCGATTAACAACCCCGAGATAATCTGGACGACAGAAATGACAACAAAATAAACCACCAAAACTCCACTCTGGTTGGCCAATATATGGAGAGTCTTCCCAATTACCAAACACGACATTTTGGCCACTGAGCTTCACATCAATATTACCAAGGCTACTATCCGCTTCAACATTTTTAGTTTTAGTCAATACATTCCCACAAAGCGTGCATCATGGCGTGCAGGTGAAGGACTCTGTGCGATATTTTGGATGTCGCTGTCTTGGATCAAAATAAGGTTTTCCTGGATCTTGTGTTTCCGGTTCACCACAAACCAACCACCTCAATTTTCTCAACACTTCAAACAAAATATGTTAGAAATGGACTCAGTCACTCCTTATCAAAAATATTTTTTTTTTTTACCTTTTTTTTGTTATATATATATACATATACAGTTGTGGTCGAATCTTTTGGAGATTGCCTACGTATCATGACCCCGCATGAATCAGACCGAGCGTAGTTCTTGCAAATTAATGCAAGAAATAAAGAGATGTTTATTTGATTTTTTTTTTGATTTTTTTTTTCTTTGAAGGAAAATTATAGAAGTCGACTCCAACTACAAACTTGTGTAGGAGATTTCTACAAGAAAAAGAATATTTTTTTGGTGTCAATTATGACTATTTCTACAAAATTGGCCACATAACGGCTTATTTGACAAAATGACTATTTTTGCAAAATTTATTTAAGAAAGATAAACTTGAAATTTTCTTATCATGTGGCTCATGGGGCATCGTTCGGCATCACCATAAACCAACACAAGACTATTTTTCATAAATTGGCCATGTAATGGCTTATTTAGACAAAGTGGCTCTTTTTGCAAAATTTTATTTAAGAAGATGCCAATTCAAAATTTTTTATCCTGGGGCCTATGGGGCATCGTTCAGCACGACACAGGCCAACACAAGACTGAGGAAGTTAAAATGCAAAAATGTGGCTATTTCAGCAAAACTCCGGCCATGTAATGGCTTATTTGATAAAGTGATTATTTTTGTAAAGTTGAGTGATGACTCAAAACTTGATTTTTTGCGGATACATCCTTTCGCATTTCCGCGAGGGAATATTTCCAGGCTGTGTCCAAAATTATTTACAAATGACTCAAAGTGGCTATTTTTGCAAAAACGGCCTTCCGACGTCCTTTTAAGGGACATTCGGCTTATTTTAAGCAAGAATAGCATTACCCGACTTGTTTATAACAAAAATAAAAATTTTGACATTTTTTTGTTATTTTTGCAAAAAAAGGTGTGAACCCGGACTTGATTTTGCGGCTATGGCCTTGCAATATTTCCACAAGGAATATTTCAAGGTTGTGCCCGCAATTTATTAAAATGACTCAAAGTGGCTATTTTTGCAAAAAACAGCCTTCCGGTGTCCTTTCGGAACATTCGGCTATTTTCAAAAACAGCGTCACTTCGATTTATTGACAAAATTAAACACACACATTTTTTTTGATTTTTTATATTTTTTTTATTTTTTGCAAACGGGGTGTGAACCCGAACTTGATTTTGCGGCTATGGCCTTGCAACATTTCCACAAGGAATATTTCAAGGCTGTGCCCGCAAATTATTAAAAATGATTCAAAGTGGCTATTTTTGCAAAAAACAGCCTTCCGGCGTCCTTTCAGAACATTCGGCTAATTGCAAAAAAGGCATCACTTTGATTTTATTGAAAACTAAAACTTCGACATTTTTTTTTAAAATTTTTTGAAGGGGTGGTTGGACCCGATGAGGGTTGCCTACGTATCCCACCTAATGGGGAGAATCAAACCTGCGTAGTTCGGTCAGATTATTTTATGACCAATTATTTCAGCAAAATTGCTCTTCCTATTTTTTTTTTTAAAATTTTCAAATTTTCGACAGCATTTCGTCAATATTTTTCTATTCCAAAATTCTATTTCCCTTTTTTTTTTCAGGAATTTAACCAATCATCATAATAATACATGATAAATAAATGCAACATATAATATGCTCGGTCCTTGATTACCGGGTCACCTGTCCTAGACGGACCCAACCCCTGTGTTGAGTCCCCTAAGTCAAATGCAACGTGATGCAAATAAGCGTTTCCTACTAGGGATCCGGCATGAAGTCATGTTATTCTAAGTTCAAAACCTTGGTACATGATCTAGACCGTGTACCCAAGCGGACAACTCGGGCTGAGGAAGGAGCTCCTTTCCGGGAACCAAAAGGCCAACCGGCTTAGAAACTTTCCGCGCCTCTTCATTATTTCGGGTATGACACTAACAGAATAAGGAGTCTCAACCAGTGAGCACATCCCCGGGGTGAGAAGTGAAGGGTTTTCGGCACAATTTTATATACAGTTCACGCAATATCAAAGCGGTAAACATATAGTAGTTTGTATATACAGTGCAACTAGTATCAAAGCGGTAGACATGTAGCACATTAATTAAACATATAATAGAATCTTGAGGAAAAGCAATAATTGAGGCTTGAGTTCGGCCGTAGAATCGAGGTAAGTGTTGTGGCTAACCTTAGCTTGAGATATCACACCTCCTTTTTACCGCTTACTACACCCCGTGAAGGATATAATAAAGGAGTTTTTCCACTTAAAGGACAGTCAAAACGTGATTCGTTATTAAGATTTCAGAGTCGCCACTTGGGAGATTTATGGTGTCCCAAGTCACCGGTTTGAATCCCGAATCGAGGAAAGTGTTTGACTCTGTTAACAGTCTGCGAACCAGAAATCCGGATAAGGAATTATATTAACCCGAGAGAAGGTGTTAGGCACTCCCTAGTTCCGTGGTTCTAGCACGGTCGCTCAACTGTCGTATTTGGCTTATTTATCTAATTTATAACATGCTTTAACTTATGTGCAAATCTTAACTTTTAACCACTTTTAGTATTATTATTATTATTTTAATAAAAGAATTGCAACATTGTGGAAATGCATCTCGAACCACGTCGCACCAGTGCGCCCGTGATTGTCGATGCATTTCGACTTCGTTGAGATTTGGATTTGGGTCACATAAATGTGCACCCGAGTTTATGGAGATAGCATTATTAAATACGCGCCTAAAGATACTAACGCGTTATTGTTTTGGGAATGCCGTGA
This sequence comes from Nicotiana noctiflora, assembly GCA_032618575.1. Taxonomy (NCBI): domain Eukaryota; kingdom Viridiplantae; phylum Streptophyta; class Magnoliopsida; order Solanales; family Solanaceae; genus Nicotiana; species Nicotiana noctiflora. The sequence goes on from JASVEL010012935.1 coordinate 460,543, forward strand.
AATCCACTAAACGGCACATCCCGGAATCTAAGCATCTTTGTAAAAATTATCTATTGAGGGCCCCGCAATTTGCGTGTTATTTTTGGCGAGGCTCGTCTCACTTATTGTTTAAGGGCTCATTACCCTTTTATTGTTTATTGTTTTAAATGAATTACAATGCAGTGGAAACGTATCTCGAACCACGTTGCACCAGTGCACCCGTGACTTTTGACACGTTTCGACTTCGTTGAGATTTAGATTTGGGTCACATAAATGTGCACCCGTATTTGAGAAGGTAGTATTAGAATACGCGATTAAAGCAACTACGCGTTTATTATCTTTGGAGAGCACCGTAAAATTCGCTATACGGTCGATCCCGAAGTCTATATATATATATATATATATATATATATATATATATATATATATATATATATATATATATATATATATATATATATATATATATATATATTTATGAGGGCCCCGCAATTTGCGTGTTATTTGGTGAGGCTCATCTCGAGTTCTAGTTTTAAAGGATAGTACTTAACTAAACCAAACTACGGATATTCATATTTAAAAACTAATTTGAAGTCAAGTGTCACAACTACAACTACGTCTCTGAATCTTTCAATCACGGGCTTCTACATTTTACACATAGGAATTAAAAGCTTACTATTACTATTACGAGAAAGAAAAACAAAAACTAACCACATGAACACTACAATGGTTGCATCATGCATATTAATAAAAATGTATCTAATAATTTTTTAACAAAGGCATGAAGGTAGTAAAGTAAGGATGTGATAATCTCAAATAAGCTACAATATTGCTTTTAATTGCTCATAACAGCGAATAAAACTAAACATTCTAAATACAGTCAAAATAAAGATAACGAACCTCAAATTGCTAGAACTCCGGATAAAAACTCGAAATGGAAACCTTGGACAGCAACCTCGACGTACCGGACGGCGACGAAGCAGGTTCGTTACTGTTTGAGGGTCATTTGGCTATGGTGTTCGGTTACTTATTCCTGAAGAAGGAGATGAATATGTCTTCTCCCTTTCTCTCTGCCGTTTTTTTTCTTCCGTTTTTTGCTTCTCTTTTTCATTTTTTCTCTTTGTTTTGTTTTCAATCTTTTTTGTTTTTCCAAAATCCTTTTTCTTCTCTTCTTTTTTGAATCGTTTTTTTTCTTTGTTTTTTTCAAATGTTTGTTTTCCAATCTTTTTTGAATCAATCTGCCGTTCTCTCTTCTTCTTTTTAAAGAAGAAGAGTATGGTATTTTATTATTCTTTTTATTTATTTTTTTATTATTATTTTTTTTTTAAAATAAGCTCCATGCCTTTTTTTTGTTTTTTTCTTCTTGTTTTTATCCCTTTGTCTTTTTCTTCTTGTCTTTGTTCTTATTCCCCATCCATTATGTATTGTCCCCCTTAGTGTAGTGGACTCGGTTTATTACGGGCTAGGTCCGAAAATTATAAAACCGGGTAGTTTGAACCCGAATATTATTCTTCGCCCGGAACCGAGAATGGTGTTATTTAATTAATCCTAGGTAATCAAAATAACTATAATACTTATAATAAAAATAAAACTATTTTTTTTATATTTTAAAATAACTACAAAATATTTATGAAACTATTTTTTTATTATTTTCATTTTTTATAAAAAGATAAAAATATAAAGTACTATTTTTCAACTACAAAATATTAATGAAACTATTTTATTATTTTCGTTTTTTATAAAAAGATAAAAAATATAAAGTACTATTTTTGTATTTTTCAAGTTTAAAATGACTACGAAACATTAATAAAACCATATTTTGTTATTTTTCATTTTGAGGTAAAAATAAAGTAAAAGAGTCAAATTTAGCTAAAATAGCTATATTAAAACTAAACTAAATATTTTACGCTAAAAATATAGAAAATCTCGGGAGGGTCAAAAATCACGCGTTTACAGCTGCCCCTCTTTGACTGAAAACACAAAGAGTTTTCAGACAAAGAACGATTAGACAAGTGTTTTTGACCCGACCCTTATTCGGAGGGACTAAACTAAAAGAAAAGGAATGTGACCGAGCCCTTATATCTGAGCTGCCTACATATCCTTGGCTATAAAGGAATCAGGCCACGTGTAGTTCGAAAGTGAGTGAGGAAGGGGTATACCGAGGTGGAGAGCCAGTCCGAGGTGTCGTTCCGTCGAGGTTCCGTTCCATCGAAGTTCCGGTCCGTGGTCCCTGCTATTACATCAAAAATCAAAACATGAGAAAGACTAACTAAGCCTATCAACTACTAGTTACAAGATTCCTATCTATAAGTCTTCCGAAGCTTGATCTTGAGTATTGGTTGGTGCTTCATGCGGACTCTAAATTTGAACCTTGATACTTGCTAGTTGCAGGTGCCGCTTTTCGAATCAAGACCAGGTATACAGTGCTTGTGACCTCGGCCATGTCTTGCTGGGGATTTCCATTACACTCCGCCGCTTTCCTTAAACAACTTCAAAATAAATCGCCACTCCATTCTTCAGGGGGCTCCCTGACTTCAACTACAATTTCAAAATTAAATTGCCACTTCATTCTTCAGGCGGCTCCCCGACTTCCACTACAACTTCAAAATAAATCGCCACTCCATTCTTCGAATGGGTTCCCCGACTTCCACTACAACTTCAAAATAAATCGCCACTCCATTCTCCGGGCGGGCTCCCCGACTTCAACTACAATTTCAAAATTAAATCGCCACTCCATTCTTCAGGGCGGGCTCCCTCACTTCAACTACTACTTCAAAATAAAATCGCCACTCCATTCTTCGGGCGGGCTCCCCGACTTCAACTACAACTCCAAAATAAAATCGCCACTCCATTCTTCAGGCGGGCTCCCTGACTTCAACTACAACTTCAAAATAAAATCGCCACTCTATTCTTCAGGCGGGCTCCCTGACTTCAACTACAACTCCAAAATAAAATCGCCACTCCATTCTTCAGGCGGGCTCCCTGACTTCAACTACTACTTCACAATAAAATCGCCACTCCATTCTTCAGGCGGGCTCCCCGACTTCAACTACTACTTCAAAACTAAATCGCCACTCCATTCTCCAGGCGGGCTCCCTGACTTCAACTACTACTTCAATTGGGCCACCTTTTCTTCTGAATTATCTTGTCTTGGAATTGCTTTCCCCCTGGGGTTGTATTACTTTGGCTGCTGGGGATATCTTTGGAACTGTTTCTTCAGGCGGGCTCCCTGACTTCAACTACAACTCCAAAATAAAATCGCCACTCCATTCTCCAGGCGGGCTCCCTGACTTCAACTACAACTTCAAAATTAAATCGCCACTCCATTCTCCAGGCGGGCTCCCTGATTTCAACTACTACTTCAAAATAAATCGCCACTCCATTCTTCAGGCGGGCTCCCTGACTTCAACTACTACTTCAAAACTAAATTGCCACTCCATTCTCCAGGCGGGCTCCCTGACTTCAACTGCAACTTCAAAACTAAATCGCCATTCCATTCTCCAGGCGGGCTCCCTGACTTCAACTACAACTACGGGTTGAAAGACACCCTATCACATACTGTTTGGTAAGCCACCAATTTATGATAACTTAAGAGTATTTGGATGTTTGTGCTATGCTTCCACTTTACCTCAAAACAGAAGTAAATTTGATCCTAGTCACAAGCATGTGTGTTTCTAGGATATCCAGCACATCAAAAAGGTTACAAACTCCTAGGATTGCAAACAAAGACAATTTTTGTTTCTAGAGATGTGAAATTTTATGAGAATCATTTTCCTTTTGCTGCCACAACAACAACACAGGTTGATCAGATTTACCCTATCTATTCACCTGATTCAGAGGGTACATTACTTGATCCCATGCCTATTTTCCCTCCATCCAGTCTCCCTCTCACTCAATCTAGTAAGACTAAATCTCCTAGTAACACCATTTCTGACAGTAACTTTTCTCCTAGTTCCTCTAGCCACTCTTTGCCTTCCACTCTTAGTCCACCTACTTCTCCTTCACCCAATATTCTCCCACCTAGTCCTACTCCAACTCTGTCTCCTCCTCATAATCATGCTAACCTCCTTATACCTCCTCCACCTATCAGAAAGTCTGACAGAATTTCCCAACAGCCCAGTTACCTAAAAGACTATGTTTGCAATGGAATTTTTCTGTCTGCCATTACATCTACTTGTTTCAACCAAGCTCCTATCTGTGACGACCCGGCCCATCGTCACGGGAATTACCACCCCGTTATGTTGTAAATACATGTTTTATGATTTTATATCAGTGTTAGAGTCTATCAGGTGAGTTAGGAGTGATTGGGATTGGAAATGAGGCATATAGCCTTTGTGAAGGAAACTTGAATAAGGAAGGTCAACCCGGAGTTGACTATTTAGCTAGAGGGCTTGGAATCGGATTATAATGATTCGGTTAGTTCCGAGAGGTGATTTGTGACTTAGGGGAGCGATCGGAATTGAATTTGGAGGCCCGGTGTAGAAATAGGCTTGAATTGGCTAAGGTTGAATTTTGGCGAAATCCGAACGGTAGGTGGGATTTTAATCCGGGGGTCGGAATGGAATCCCGACAATTGCAGTAGCTCCGTTAGGTGATTTTGGATGTGCCTGCAAAATTTCAGGAAAGTTAGGTGATTTTGATTGAATGTGTAATTCGGAAAGTTTTAAGGAATTTAGGCTTGAATTCGATGCGAATTATGGGTTTTGATGTTGTTAGACGTGTTTTGAGGATTGGAGCAAGTTCGAATAAGGTATTAAGATGTGTTGGTATGTTTGGATGAGGTCCCGGGGGCCTCGGGGTGTTTTCGGATGGTTAAACGGAAGAAAATCATGGAAATTGCAGGTTGAAGAGTTCTGGTTCTGTCATTTTCGCCCCTGCGGAAATGTGGGCGCGGAGGCGAGTCCGCAGGAGCGGACTGAGGAGCGCAGGAGCGCTTGGCATCGCAGAAGCGGAATCCTTTCCGCTGAAGCGGCGTCGCTGGTGCGAGTGTGTGACCGCAGAAGCGGACTTGATGAAAAAGGGGGAAGTCCGCAGAAGCGGGTTCTTTACCGCCTGGGCGAGTCCGCATGAGCAGACTCTGGTGCGCAGAAGCGGGAGTTTTCGTAGAAGCGGAGGTTCAATCGCGGAAGCGGACGCGCATAAGCGGTCCTTTTCTCGCAGAAGCGGAATTGGCCGGCTAGGCCCGGAACCGCTGAAGCGACCCTCTGGTCGCGGATACGGACTCGTAGGAGCGGAATTTTATCCGCAGAAGCGAAAATCGCAGTGAGTTAAGTGTATCAGAAGTTAGAAAATTTCAGAAACATTTCACACATTTGGGTCTCGGCTTTAGAGGCGATTTGGGCGAATTTTGAAGAGAAACTCAAGGGAAATCATCAGGTAATCAACTATAGACTTAAACTATGATTAGTATTGATAATATTATGCAATTATATCATGAAAATGGAGGAATTTGGGGTGATTCATGGAAGATTTAACCCTAGGCTTGAACTTTAGAAAATCAAGGTTTTGAATGGGCAAATGGAGTCCGAATTTGGTAAAATTGATATGCTTAGACTCGTATCGAGATGAGGGTTCCGAATATGTGACTTTTGTAATTTTTCGACAAGCGTACCGAAAGTCGGGTTTTGACAACTTTGGGAATTTTGATGTAAATTGAGTTATATTAATTGGGTGTCGTCCCATTGGCCTAATTTGTTGTGTTTCTACCTGTATTTGATCAGATTCTACACGTGCGGAGCTTGATTCTCGTGGCAAGGGCATTGCGAAGTAGTCGTCGCGCCGTATTGAGGTGAGTAATAGATGTGGGTGATGACCAGCGGGTTCGAAACCCCGGTATACCACTTTGTGACGCTGTATAGCGGCGAGACACGCACACTCTTGAGAGTGCGGGGTCGATCATGAACCGGAGACTATATATTAGTCCGACCTGTTGATATTGTATTATTGGCTATTCTCGAGCCGTCGAACCTCCTTCTCGGATGGTTGCATATATATATATTGTGATAATGGCCACTCTTGAGCCGTTGAACCCCCTTCTTGGCGGTAGAGTATACTTGTGGGCCGTGAGCCACTTATTGGATCCCGCGAGGATCGTTATCATTGTCTTATCATATAGACATGCTAGTTTACTACTAGTCCGCAACTATTTTTGTTATTATGCTAATTCCAATCTCTGGAACTTGATATTACTGTTTTCCAACTGAAAAATGATAAAAGAGTTTTGAAAAACTACTTTTGAGCCTCGCGAGGCTCAGTATCCGCATATTAGCCGACTAGTAGTGGATCGGGCCGCGCGCCGCGAGCGAGATATATGTTGGATCGCACTGCACGCCGCAGTAAATCTCTACGAGATGTGCTTGGGCTTGTAGGAGCCCCTCCGAGTCCGAACCCCCACAGCGAGCACGGTTACCCAAAATTAGATCGGGCCACGCGCCGTAGCGGTCATGTCATGCATTGCATTGCATTTAGCTACATCTCGCTAGTCGTTATGCTATTTATTGGTATTTGTTGGTACAGTACAGTGAATATTAATTCTGTGACGTGGTATCTGATTATAGCTGTATATAGTGCTTTATCGTGGAATTCTTATCTCGCGCCGTCTTACCCTTGTTTATTACCACCGAGTCCGGCAAGACTCATTTTACTCCCCGCACCTCGTGTGCAGGATCCAGTACCTCTCAGCAGTGATCCAATAGTTGTGCGAGGCGACATCCGTGGGATATACGAGGTAGCTGCAGAGTCCGCAGGACCCGATATTCCTTCCTACTCTGTCTTTTGATTTTGTATTGACATTTCTTTCCGCACTTGGTATTTTTGTAAACCTTTACACACTTACGTTCAGTAGAGGCTCATGACTCTTGACCCTTCGGTCTACGGGAGTTAGTATATTTTGGGACTTGGTTTCCCCGCTCTGTTGGTATAAGTATTACTATTGTTTCATATTTTGAAATGCTTAAACGGGTTAAAGAGAGTTTCTAGCTCCGTTGTTGATATTGATTGATCGGGCTGGCTTAGCGTGTGTCGGGCGCCATCACGACCGGATTTGGGGTCGTGACAAGTTGGTATCGCAGCCTAGGTTTACTAGGCCTCGCGAGTCTCGAGCCGGTTAGTAGAGTCTCGTGGATCGGCACGGGACGCCCGTACTTATCCTCGGGAGGTCGTGAACCTTTAGGAAAACTTCACTTTTCTCGAACTCCGTCGTGCGATCTTGTTGTTCGAGAACTAAACCTCTATATTTTATTCTCTCGCGTATGGCGAGAACGCGAGCATCGGGACGAGGTGGACGACCTCCATTGCACCCGTTAGAGGCCGTGGGCGCGGTCGTGCTAGAGGTAGAGGTAGGCGGCCGAGGCAGTGCCAGCTGACCCGCCCGTTGTACCAGTTCAGGAGCAGCCCCCAGTGGTTGATGCTCCAGCAGCCCCAGTTCAGGGCTAGACTATATCTATTGCTATTCCTGGTCTTCAGGAGACTCTTGCTCAGATATTATCAGTGTGTTCCGGTTTGGCTCGGGTAGTTTCGGCTACCGCTACTGTAGCGACATCTCAGTCAGGGGGTGGTCAGCAGACCCCGCAGCTCGCACACCTGACCCGGTTGTTCAGGGACTTCAGACGCCAGAGGCGGTCCCCGCTCAGGTGGTTGCACCGGCTATTCCTCCAGCTGCACCAGCTCCAGCTCCAGAGCATATGGTTCAAGTTATGCCCGATGACGAGCAGCGTCGTCTTGAGAGATTTGGTAGACTTCAGCCACCCCATTTCAGTGGCGTTGAGGGCGAGGATGCCCAGGGTTTCTTGGATAAATGTCAGAAGATGCTGCGTACGGCTGGTATTCTCGAGTCCAGCAGAGTTTCATTTACTACATTTCAGTTTACTGGTCCCGCATTTGATTGGTGGGAGGAGTTTGAGAGGCGTAGACATGCAAGAGCAACACCTCTCACATGGCAGCAGTTCTCTACTCTCTTTCTAGAGAAATATGTACCTCAGTCTCGTCGCGAGGAGCTACGTCGCCAGTCTCGAGTGGTTGATTTAGGGCGACATGTCCGTGACCCAGTATGAGCTTAGATTCACTCAGGTTGGCTAGGCATGCCACATGGATGATCCCCACCGATAGGGAGAGGATCAGGGAGGTTCATTGATGGCCTCAACTACTCTATCCGTATTCTTATGACCAGCCAGCGAGTTCTGTCATCATCGTTTGAGCAGGTAGCCGATATGGCACGCTCCATCGAGGCGGATCGTCGCCGAGAGAGAGAGGAGCGAGAGGCCAAGCAGGCCTCGTGGTTCCGGTAGTTTCAGGTGGTGCTCCGTCCGGAGAGCATTCCCGGCAGAGCAGAGGTCGCTCATCCAGACCTTCTCATTCGAGCCGCCCAGAGCAGAGCAGAGGTTCTTGTGGTCGTGGTCGATAGGGGTTTCAGCAGGGTCGATCATCACTTAGTGCCCTCCCGGCCCAGAGTGCAACACCTACTTCTCCAGCACCAGGTGCATGTTACGAGCGTGGTGAGTTTGGCCACATGAGGAGACAGTGCCCTCGACTACGTAGGGGCAGGACTCGGCAGAGGGATCAGCCCTCCTCTTTAGCACCATCTCGGGCTAGTAGAGGTGGAGGTCGCGCCTTTCGTGGTCGCCCCGTGGGCGAGGAGAGATCCGGTGGAGGCCGAGCACGTGCTCTATGCACTTCCCGACGGGCGTGATGCAGCTTGCCTCCGACGCGATGATTACGGTGTATCATTTCCGTCCGTCACGGAGATGGCTCGTTCTATTTGATCCGGGGTCCACATATTCTTACGTGTCCTCTTATTTTGCACATTATTTGGGTGCGACTCGTGGTAGTCTTGATTTACCTGTTCATGTATCCACCCCCGTGGGTGATACGATCGTTGTGGATCATGTCTATAGATCCCTGTGTTATATCTATTGGGGGTCTGGAGACCCAGGCAGATTTGTTATCGTTGGGAATGGTGGACTTTGATGTCATATTGGGTATGGACTGGTTGTCTCCGTACCATGCTATATTGGACTGTCATGCTAAGACAGTTACGTTGGCCATTCCCTGGTATTTCTCAGATTGAGTGGCGGGGTTCGACCGATTTCATCCCTAGCCGTGTTATTTCGTTCTTAAAGGCTCAGAAGATGGTTGGAAAAGGGTGTTTATCGTACTTAGCTTTTGTGAGAGATGTGGGAGCTGAGTCTCCTAGCATTGATTCTGTACCTGTTGTGAGGGACTTCCCAGATGTATTCCCCTCAGACCTGCCGGGCATGCCGCCGGACAAGGATATTGATTTTGGCATTGACTTGGTGCCGGGCACTCAGCCTATATCCATTCCTCCTTATCGGATGGCACCAGCTGAGTTGAAAGAACTGAAAGAGCAACTTCAAGAACTTCTGGATAAGGGTTTCATCCGCCCTAGTGTGTCTCCGTGGGGTGCGCCGGTATTATTTGTTAAAAAGAAAGATGGTTCCATGCGAACGTGTATTGATTATAGGCAATTGAACAAAGTGACAGTGAAGAACAAGTACCCTCTACCGCGCATAGATGATTTGTTTGATCGGTTACAGGGTGCGAGGGTGTTTTCTAAGATCGATCTTCGTTCAGGCTATCATCAGCTGAAGATCAGGGACTCGGATATTATGCAGACTGCATTCAGGACCCGATATGGTCATTATGAGTTCCTTGTGATGTCGTTTGGATTGACCAACGCCCCAGCAGCATTTATGCATCTGATGAACAGTGTGTTCAGGCCTTATTTGGATTTATTTGTAATTGTGTTCATTGATGACATTCTAGTCTACTCCCGTAGTCAGGAGGAGCATGCTCAGCATTTGAGTACTGTGTTGCAAAGGTTGAGGGAGGAGAAGCTATATGCTAAATTCTCCAAGTGCGAGTTTTGGCTCGAGTCCGTAGCATTTCGGGGACATGTGGTGTCTCGTGATGGTATTCAGGTTGATCAGAAAAAGATAGAGGCGGTGCAGAGTTGGCCTAGACCGACCTCAGCTACAGAGATCGGGAGTTTTCTTGGTTTGGCGGGATATTATCGCCGGTTTGTTCAGGGATTTTCATCCATTGCTTCTTCATTGACTAAATTGACCCATAAGGGTGCACCATTCGTGTGGTCGGATGAGTGCGAGGAGAGCTTTCGGAAGCTCAAGACAGCTTTGACCACAGCTCCAGTGTTAGTATTGCCATCAGCTTCAGGTTTATATACCGTTTATTGTGATGCCTCGAGAGTTGGGATAGGTTGTGTGTTGATGCAGGAAGGTAAGGTGATTGCTTATGCTTCTCGGCAGTTGAAGCCACATGAGAAGAACTATCCTGTTCATGACTTGGAGCTAGCCGCCATTGTTCATGCATTGAAGATTTGGAGGCACTATTTGTACGGCGTGTCTTGTGAGGTGTATACCGACCATCGTAGTCTCCGGCACTTGTTCAAACAGAAAGACCTTAATTTGAGACAACGGAGATGGCTAGAGTTGCTGAAGGATTATGACATTACTATATTATATCATCCGGGGAAGGCCAATGTGGTGGCCGATGCTTTGAGCCGGAAGGGGGTCAGTATGGGGAGCTTGGCATATATTCCAGCTGAGGAGAGGCCATTTGCTTATGATGTTCAGGTGCTAGCCAATCGGCTAGTGAGGTTAGATATTTCGGAGCCCAGCAGGGTATTGGCTTGTGTCGTATCTCGGTCATCTCTATATGATCGTATTCGTGAGCGCCAGTATGATGATCCACATTTGGCTGTCCTGAGGGACAGAGTTCAGCATGATGACGCTAGGATGTCACCATTGATAGTGACGGCATATTGAGGATGCAGGGCCGGATATGTGTGCCCAATGTTGATGGCCTTCGTGAGTTAATTTTGGAGGAGGCCCATAGCTCGCGCTATTCTATCCATCCAGGAGCCGCGAAGATGTATCAAGATTTGAAACAACACTATTGGTGGAGAAAGATGAAAATGGACATTGTCGGACATGTAGCACGGTGCCTCAACTGTCAGCAGGTTAAGTACGAGCATCAGAGGCCCGGTGGTGTATTTCAGCGCATTGATATTCCTGAGTGAAAATGGGAGAGGATCACTATGGACTTTGTTACTGGACTCCCTCGGACGGCAAGGAAGTTTGATTCTGTATGGGTGATTGTGGATAGACTGACCAAGTCAGCTCACTTCATTCCGGTTAGTACTACCTACTCATCGGAGCGGTTGGCACCGATCTTTATTCAAGAAATTGTTCGGTTGCATGGAGTCCCAGTGTCTATCATATCCGATAGGGGTACTCAGTTCACTTCTCAGTTTTGGAGAGCATTTCACCGAGAGATGGGTACACGGGTTGAGTTGAGTACAGCAATTCACCCCCAGACAGACGGACAGTCTGAGCGCACTATTCAGATCTTGGAGGATATGTTTCAAGCTTGTGTGATTGACTTTGGTGGTTCGTGGGATGAGTTCCTACCACTTGCTGAGTTTGCCTACAACAACAGTTATCAGTCGAGTATTCAGATGGCCCCGAATGAGGCATTGTATGGCAGGCGGTGTAGATCCCCGTGGGATGGTTTGAGCCTGGTGAGGTTAGATTGATAGGGACTGAGTTAGTCCAGGATGCTCTAGATAGACCAAAGTTGATCCAGGAGAGGCTTCATACAGCACAGTCTCGTCAGAAGAGTTATGCGGACCGTAGAGTTCGAGAGTTGTCTTTCATGGTTGGTGACAGAGTATTGTTGAAGATTTCACCCATGAAGGGTGTCATGAGGTTTGGGAAGAAAGGAAAGTTGAGTCCCAGGGTTCATTGGTCCTTTTGAGATACTTAGGAGAGTTGGAGAGGTGGCATATGAGTTGGCCTTGCCGCCCGGCTTATCCAGCGTTCATCCGGTATTCCATGTGTCTATGCTCCGGAAGTACATTGGAGATCCGTCTCATGTATTAGATTTCAGCACCATTCGGCTTGATGGTGATCTATCCTATGATGTGGAGCCTATTGCCATTTTGGGACGGCAGGTGAGAAAATTGAGGTCTAAGGAGATTGCATCAGTTAAGGTTCAGTGGAGAGGTCGACCCGTGGAGGAGGCCACTTGGGAGATCGAGCGGGAGATGCGAAGCAGATATGCTATTGGGTTGTTTCTGGTACAACTCTGAGTCCGCTCGAGGACGAGCGTTTGTTTAAGTTGGGGAGAATGTGACGACCCGGCCCGTCGTCACGGGAATTACCACCCCGTTATTTTGTAAATACATGTTTTATGATTTTATATCGGTGTTAGAGTCTATCGGGTGAGTTAGGAGTGATTGGGATTGGAAATGAGGCATATAGCCTTTGTGAAGGAAACTTGAATAAGGAAAGTCAACCCGGAGTTGACTATTTAGCTAGAGGGCTCGGAATCGGATTCGGATGATTCGGTTAGTTCCGAGAAGTGATTTGTGACTTAGGGGAGCGATCGGAATTGAATTTGGAGGCCCCGTGTAGAAATAGGCTTGAATTGGCTAAGGTTGAATTTTGGCGAAATCTGAACGGTAGGTGGGATTTTGATCCGGGGGTCGGAATGGAATCCCGATAGTTGCAGTAGCTCCGTTAGGTGATTTTGGATGTGCCTGCAAAATTTTAGGTCATTCGGACGTAGTTTGGTCGGGTTTTTGATTGAATGTGTAATTCGGAAAGTTTTAAGGAATTTAGGCTTGAATTCGATGCGAATTATGGGTTTTGATGTTGTTAGACGTGTTTTGAGGATTGGAGCAAGTTCGAATAAGGTATTAAGATGTGTTGGTATGTTTGGATGAGGTCCCGGGGCCTCGGGGTGTTTTCGGATGGTTAAACGGAAGAAAATCATGGAAATTGCAGGTTGGGATCCTGTTTCTGTTGTTTCCGCTCCTGCGGAATTATGGGCGCAGGAGCGTGTCCGCAGAAGCGGACGAGGGGCGCAGGAGCGCTTGGCATCGCAGAAGCGGAATCCTTTCCGCTGAAGCGGCATCGCTGGTGCGAATCAGTGATCGCAGAAGCGGACTAGATGGACAGAAGCGGATTCTTGACCGCCTGGGTGAGTCCGCAGGAGCGGACTCTGGTGCGCAGAAGCGGGAGTTTTCGCAGAAACGGAGGTTCAATCGCGGAAGCGGACGCGCATAAGCGGTCCTTTTCTCGCAGAAGCGGAATTGGCCGGCTAGGCCTGGAATCGCTGAAGCGACCCTCTGGTCGCGGATATGGACTCGTAGGAGCGGAATTTTATCCGCGGAAGCGAAAATCGCAGTGAGTTAAGTGTATCAGAAGTTAGAAAATTTCAGAAACATTTCACACATTTAGGTCTCGGCTTAAGGAGGCGATTTGAGCGATTTTGAAGAGAAACTCAAAGGAAATCATCAAGTAATCAACTATGGACTTAAACTATGATTAGTATTGATAATATTATGCAATTATATCATGAAAATGGAGGAATTTGGGGTGATTCATGGAAGATTTAACCCTAGGCTTGAACTTTAGAAAATCAAGGTTTTGAATGGGCAAATGGAGTCCGAATTTGGTAAAATTGATATGCTTAGACTCGTATTGAGATGAGGGTTCCGAATATGTGACTTTTGTAATTTTTCGACAAGCGTACCGAAAGTCGGGTTTTGAGAACTTTGGGAATTTTGATGTAAATTGAGTTATATTGATTGGGTGTCGTCCCATTGGCCTAATTTGTTGTGTTTCTAACTGTATTTGATCAGATTCTACGCGTGCGGAGCTTGATTCTCGTGGCAAGGGCATCGCGGAATAGTCGTCGCGCTGTATTGAGGTGAGTAATAGATGTGGGTGATGACCAGCGGGTTCGAAAACCCGGTATACCACTTTGTGACGCTGTATAGCGGCGAGACACGCACACTCTTGAGAGTGCGGGGTCGATCATGAACTGGAGACTATATATTAGTCCGACCTGTTGATACTGTATTATTGGCTATTCTCGAGCCGTTGAACCCCTTCTTGGGCGGTTGAGTATACTTGTGGGCCGTGAGCCAGTTATTGGATCCCGCGAGGATCGTTATCATTGTCTTATCATATAGACATGCTAGTTTACTACTAGTCCGCAGCCATTTCTGTTATTATGCTAATTCCAATCTCTGGAACTTGATATTACTGTTTTCCAACTGAAAAATGATAAAAAGAGTTTTCAAAAACTACTTTTGAGCCTGCGAGGCTGTATCTGCATATTAGCTGACTAGTAGTGGATCGGGCTGCGCGCCGCAGCGAGATATATGTTGGATCGGACTGCACGCCGCAGGAAATCTCTATGAGATGTGCTTGGGCTGTAGGAGCCCCTCCGGAGTCTGAACCCCACAGTGAGCACGGGTACCCAAAATTGGAGTTGGGCTACGCGCCGTAGCGGTCATATCATGCATTGCATTGCATTTAGCTACATCTGCTAGCTGTTATGCTATTTATTGGTATTTGTTGGTACAGGTACAGTGAATATTAATTCTGTGATAGGGTAGCTGATTATAGCTGTACATAGTGCTTTATCGTGGAATTTTTATCTGTGCTGTCTTACCCTTGTTTATTACCACTGAGTCTGGCAGTACTCATTTTACTCCCTGCACCTTGTGTGCAGATCCAGGTACCTCTCAGCAGAGATCCAGTAGCGGTTGAGGCGACATCCGTGGGATATACGAGGTAGCTGCAGAGTCCGCAGGACCCGATATTCCTTCCTATTGTCTTTTGATTTTGTATTGACATTTCTTTCCGCACTTGGTATTTTTGTAAACCTTTACACACTTACGTTCAGTAGAGGCTCATGACTCTTGACCCTTCGGTCTATGGGAGTTAGTATATTTTGGGACTTGGTTTCCCCGCTGTTGGTATAAGTATTACTATTGTTTCATATTTTGAAATGCTTAAATGGGTTAAAGAGAGTTTCTAGCTCCGTTGTTGATATTGATTGATCAGGCTGGCTTAGCAATGTGCTGGGCGCCATCACGACCGGATTTGGGGTCCTGACACTATCCCCACCACCCTACCCTTTGCAGCTCTATCAATCAACAATCAACAATCAACATCTCATGAATTCTTTGAGTTCTATTTCAGAACCTCAAAGTTATTCCAAGGCCTCTCAAGATGAAGGTTGGAGAGAACCCATGAAAGCAGAATTGGAAGCTCTCAACCTCAACAAGACCTGGGAACTGGTCATTTTACCTCATGGTAAGAAAGCTTTACCTTGTAAATGGGTATACAAGGTAAAGCACAAATCAAATGGTCCAATAGAAAGGTTAAAGGCACGTTTGGTTGTAAGAGGTGATATACAAAGAGAGGGAATTGACTACTCTGAGACATTCTCTCCTGTGGTCAAAATGACCACAATTAGATGTCTCCTAGCAGTTGCAGTAAAGAAAGATTGGAAAGTGCTGCAACTTGATGTCAACAATGCATTTTTACATGGAGATTTACAGGTGGAAGTCTATATGAGAATGCCTCCTGGGATGACTATAGGGAATCCTAACCAAGTGTGTCTCTTGAAGAAGTCCTTATATGGACTAAAACAAGCATCGAGACAGTAGTATGCTCGTTTGGCTAGTGCACTCAGTTTCAAAGGATACTCAGCCTCTCTAAACGATTATTCTCTATTTTTTAAACATAATCAAGACTCCATTTTCATCTTAGCAGTATATGTAGATGATATTATACTTACAGGAAATGATTTTACAGAAATCAATCATATTACCCATTTTCTTCATTCAGAGTTCAAAATCAAAATTCTCGGGGATATTCATTATTTCCTAGGAATGGAAATCATCAGAGAGAAACAGGGTTTCATCATAAATCAAAGGAAGTTTACCTTAGCGTTGTTGGAAAAATTTGCATGCTCAGAAGCTACTGTGTCTTCTCCACTGGATCCCTACTCCAAATTGCACCTTGACTCTTCTCCTCTTTTAGCTGATCCGGTCATCTATCGTCGATTAGTTGGGAAGCTCAATTATTTGACCAATACCCGACCAGATATCTGCTTTTCTGTGCTAACTTTGAGCCAATATATGCAAAAGCCTCAAAAATCGCATCTTTCTACTGGCCTACGTGTGTTGAGGTATTTAAATACAGATCCAGCTCAAGGAATTCTTCTTTCCGCAAATCCCTCTTTTTATTTGATAACCTTTTGTGATGCCGATTGGGCAGCATGCAAAATCTCTCGAAGATCTGTCAGCGGGTTCTTCATCACTCTGGGAGGAGCTCCTATTTCTTGGAAATCCAAGAAACAAGTTTCAATCTCCCTTTCATCTGCTGAGGCAGAATATCGCTCTATGCGTTGTGTCACTGCAGAAATCACTTGGCTTGTTCGTTTACTTGCAGATCTTACTGCTCCTCCCACTTTGCCAGTCACAGTACACTCTGATAGCCAAGCTGCTATTTCCATTGCTCGAAATCTAGTTTTTCACGAAAGAACCAAACATGTTGAACTGGATTGCCACTTCGTCCGGCGACGATATCTTTCTGGCTTAATCACCCTTTCTTTCATTCCATCAAAGCTTCAACTTGCAGATCTATTCACTAAGCCTCTCACTAGGGCTTCTCATCATCAGATCTTGCCCAAGTTGGGGATTTTTTCTTCACCCTCCAACTTGAGGGGGGATGTTAAGATAAAACCCCTTAAATCAACAATTAGAAACGCAGAAGATGAGAAGAAATTTGAAGAAGAAATCCTGAAGACGAAGAAGGAAAGAAGAGAGAAGAAGTGAAGAGTTTTAGTTCAGACGACAAATTGTTTCGGACTTCTCTAGAAATGTCACACAATGACATTTCCCTTTTTGTTTCAGCATTTGCCACGTGTAAATATCTACACCATTGAAGAGAAATAATCCTAGCCCTTGGATTACATGCCACCTGGATTGCACAGTACAAAACAGAGCACATGCAATGGAATAATTTATGGTTTCTTGTTATTGTACTAACCAATAGGGATTATTACACTTGTAAATACTAATTTTCTTTTACAATTTCTTTTAGCTAGAGTTTGTGTATATATGAGACACAAAGCACTGTAGAGATTATACAAGATACATCAATAAAATTCTATATTCCTTCAAGTTGTTTGAAGCAAATATGCTCGAATTTCATACTACAAGGGACACCTCTCTCTCATGGGTAATTGGGTACATATAAAGATACAAAATAAAAAGATAGGAAAAGGTCCAAATATGCCCGTGAAATATGATAAATATGTCTGTCGTTAATAGTTGGGCCTAAATATGCACAAACCGTCCAATATTTGTGCAAATTTGTCCTTTTTTTAACGGAAACAATATTTTTTTAATTAAATAAAATATAAAAAAAAATTCAATTTTTAGAAAAATATCGAATAAAAAAACTAAAAAATAATTTCTAAAATAATTGTTTTTGTAAAAACAGAAATAAAATCTAAAAAGCAATTTTCTAAAGCAATATTTTTGTAAAAGCTGAAAAAACGAAAAAAAAATACTTTAAAAAAAACTGAAAAATTATTTTCTGAATTTACCCTATTTTTATAACTAATTTTCAGGTTTTTTTTCTAGATTTTACAAAAATCATTATTTTAGAAAATTTTCTAATTTTTTAAAGTAATTTTTTTTTTTCATTTTTTCAATTTTTACAAAAATATTGCTTTAGAAAATTTCTTTTTAGATTTTATTTCTGTTTTTACAAAAACATTGTTCTAGAAAATAACTTTTCAATTTTTTTAAAGTAATTGTTTTTCGTTCATTCAATTTTTAGTAAAAATAAATTCAAGTTTTTTCCCAATTTTTACAAAAATATTGCTTTAGAAAATTGCGTTTTATATTTTACTTCTGTTTTTACAAAAACATTATTTTAGAAAATATTTTTCAGTTCTTTTGTAAAAACTAGAACAAAAAATATTTCCGTTTCTTCTTCTTCGGTTTTTAGTAAAAAAAAAATTTAGAAAAATTGCTTTAGAAAAAAATATTTTGATTTTAATTAATTAAAAAAATTACTGTTTCCGTTAAAAAAATAATAAATTTGCACAACTATTGGACGGTTTGGGCATATTTGGACCTTTTCGTAAAAAGACACATTACAGTTAAGACTAATTATTTGGGATTCAAACCGAATGATAATCCCTCAAAAAATGTCCTAACAATATAGCTCAACTATTTAAGCCCAACAATATGTGCAGCAATGAGACAATCTGAAAGTAATTAGATGTCTTTCAGCATAACCAGCAACTGTAAATGACTTGTAAATACACTCACCCTGTGTCCAAAGAGTTACGTACATCCATGAAACAGGTAAATTACTAAGCTATTCTTCCATGCAGTTACTCGATCTTCATAGTTAAAGCACGAGATACTCTGCCCATCTGTCCCTCATGCAACTTGTTCCACTCAAAAATTTCATGCACCTATACTACCTAACTTTGGATATGAATCAAAACAGAACATAAGAGAAGTTATGTAATCCACAACCTAGTCTTGGCCTGCATTTTCTTGATTTCGTGTGCGTTTGCTAGTGACACCAGAAAAGCACAGAGCACAAAATGAAGTGTTACTATGGCAAAAGTTCATATTCCTACTAGGTTTGAGTACAAAAGGAGAGACCAAAGATTGACAGTGCTCGTCTAAATTTGATGCCCATTACCAGGCCGGCAAGAAGCTCCAATCATCAGAAAGTTTCTAATTTCAGCTCTTGAATCACGTCATTTAGATTTCCTGGAATCCAAGTGATGCTCATGCAGACTTTAGCTGAGGCTCAAATTTGTAAGTTGCTTTTCAAAAATAAAGAGAAAACTTTGTGGCAGTATTTTGTACATCAGGAATCTGTTCTTCGTTCAACAGAACCTTCCGATACACTCTCAGAAGCAGGTTTTACTGTCAAAGGCAAATCCACTATCGTACTTGGAGGAGCAAAATACATATGTAGGGACATCATGCAGATAATTATACCCAAAAAGAGCTGCAAATAGAAAAATTAAGAATAGAATAAACACTACGAAGAAACTGACAATGACACAGTAAAGACATGTTTATGAAATATAAGGGCAAATAGCAAACTTTCTGGAGCCTACCTGTACTGTTGGCTTGAAATCGAAGAGGAGCACTGATAATACCATTGTCAGGAGCATCGCCATAGAAGTGGCATACACCTGAAAAAGAATAGGTAGCAATCTGATTATTCAGATCGAGGAGCAAAAGGAAGAAGAGTAAAGGAGCAATCATTCAGGAGAGAGCAAAACAAAAATATTCCCAGTAAACATGATATCACATAGTTATAGCTAAGCTATCCTTCCGAAAAGCTCCAGAATTCATCAAGATAGAAAGGTAAAAGAACTGATACACACTTTACCACACAAAATCACTAAACCTGCATATCATCAACTAACTATCTCTATCAATTGAAGTACGGCCAGTTGAACGAGAAATAGCACTTATCTCTTGTCCAGTATACATGATCTGCAAACAACCATGTGTATGAAATTTATTTCCTTTTCTTTTCGGCAACATTGTGCCTGGATGCATTATTTAAAATGCTCAAAAAACAGTATTTATGGGTTTTTTTGAACAGTCCAACAGTTGTCTTTCTTCCTATATAAGTTCCATCTCATTGAGAAACTACAAATGTGTTCCGCCACCACCCCCTTCCCCTTGGCCTCTCTCAATTACTAAGCAGAGATGCCATCAAAAATAACTCATCAGCTCTCTCATCCCTGGATAATTTATTTCAGAGTCGGAATCAGGAATCTATAAATTCTTTAAAGTTATTGAGTAGGATTTGTAACTCTTAGTTTACAAGAACATGACAATTGCCATGAAAATCAAGGGGAATATAGAACTTTTGTTGATTAGTAACTACAGTTCATACCAAACTTATCAAAGGTGATCGGGATCGTTTAAAAATGGAACAGAAAGCAAAAGCATCTAATTTGGGAAGACAAGATACCTTTACAATATTGTCAGCATACTTCATTAACCACGAAACCAAAAGGCCAGTGGTTCCAAGATTTAAGACTACCAACCATGTGGTCATGTTATATCCATTGAAAAGGCGCTGCCACCAAGGCCCTTCCTCAAACCCACTTCTAAAATCATCCATAAGAAGTCGCCCCATGTTGAATATTGAACCAAATCTGAAAGTCCAATGCACTATTTCAAATTAACTGACCAATTTCAAGGGCCTGTATTACTAGAATGCAATATGATCACATAACAGGACTCAATCAGTATCTGAAGAATAACAAAATTTCTTCCTTAAGGTCCATGAAAACCTTCTACTTTGGAGTTCTAACATATGTATGAGAGAATGAGCTCAATTAGATATTGAACCATTATATATCGCTTGGTCAGAAAGAACTCACGTGTATAATTGGACATTCTGCCAATACAAGCTGTCATTATTCTTC
This sequence comes from Nicotiana noctiflora, assembly GCA_032618575.1. NCBI lineage: Eukaryota > Viridiplantae > Streptophyta > Magnoliopsida > Solanales > Solanaceae > Nicotiana > Nicotiana noctiflora. The sequence continues at coordinate 480,850 of JASVEL010012935.1, forward strand.
TTCATCAAGAATTCAGTATAAACGCCAGCCAATGCCGAAAGACAAGCAGAGAGTACACCAAACAAATATCCTTGAATGGGTGATGAAAAGAGTGAGTCACAAGAAGCCTCTCCACAGCCTTTCACCTGTGTAGAACACCAGGCAAGTGCAGAACAATTACTAATACTCCGTCAATCCTATTTTATAGCACAGTATTTGACTGGACATGAGATTTTATTTGACTTATATGCTATATTAGTAATAATGAAAGTAAATGTCAAGTAAATGGTTAACAGAAAACATCACATCAAAGTTGTGAAAATTGTTCAGTAAAGGATTAGGGTCAAACATTTTGAGACATCTCAAAATAGGACGAGTGTCACATAATTGGTATGGAGAATATCACTTTATTTCTTTGAAATGGTGATAAAAGAGGCAAAATTCTAATATCTACTTTTCCTATATATTGCATACTTGAAAATAAGTTAACTGGAGTAGTCATTAGATTAAGCTTAAACTAAATATAGACAGGCAATACAAAAAAGATCCGGTCTTCAAACTCGATTGATTGCCTGAGAAAAATAGTAGAGAGTGTTGTGGAAGCCAAATGTATATAGTGTGAATGAGTCACAACTACTATATCAAAATAATGACAGCCACCAAATAATAAATAAGACAATAAAGCAACAATAAAAGGAACACCAGAATTTACGAGGTTCGGCCAATTTTACCTATTTCCTCGGATACAACCAATATTTTACTCCACTCCAAATGAAATAATACTAAAAAAAGAAGATACAAATGCCTTAAGAAAATAAGAAGGCAAATGAGAGGTGTTTTTAAATCCTAAACATTATGCCTCCTTTTATAGGGTGAAATACCAACCAAAATTGGTACTTCACCGATGTGGAACTTTGGCACTCAACACAGAGGTCATTAGCATATATTAAGTGCAAAGAACCTTCTCCAAAAATATCTCATAGAGTGACGCAAATTTGTCCAGAACAAACTACACAGGGTACATCCATAATAGCATGTAGAATAAAATCTGCGGGTAATTCACTGACAATCTTAATCCCATTACTGAATGAATAATTCTTTCAATCACCGAGCAGACCATTTTTCATGATGAAGAACAGGTTATGCTTGAAATTAACATAACATTTTTCATGATGAAGAACAGGTCATGATTAAGTTTCAGGTAAGGTTTCGAAAAGAATTTTTTTATGCATGACATGGTTTTGCACACCCAAATCATAATGCTTAGACAATAGGCAAACTGATTCCATAATCACCTGGCTTGTGGTTGTTCCAACAGCCAAAAGTACAATTGCCATCCACTGCAAGTTCGTAAGTTTCCTCTTCAGAAACAGCCTAAAATATGAAGGATAATTCTCTAATTTACTTTCCAAGTTCAATGCAGGAAAAACGGAATTGATGCTGAATGAAAAGAAGTGAATTAAAGATAGGCAAAAGAGTCAGCACCAAGCACCTGAACAATATTCCCGTAGTAACAATCTTTAAGTTACCCATTATTTGATAAGTCGATGTATCTACATATGTCAATGTAGCAAACTGCACATTGTTGTGGATGAGATAAATGATAGATGGAATCGGGTATAAACGAACACTCTTCCAATCCATCGTCATCTTAGGAGGCGGTGAGTTTTGCATCTCTCTCCAAAGAAAGACACTAGATACTAGAAGCTGCAGGTTGACAAATGAATGAAGGAGGAAAATCTCAGAGAAAATCCTCAAATCCAGTGTTATCAAAGGCGAAAAGCGCAAAAAAGCTCTAAGGTCCTTTGGAGCTTTAAGCGCAAAACGCAAATAAAGCAACAACAACAACAACTACCCACTATAGTCCCACAAAGTGAGGTCTGGGGAGGGTAATATGTAGACAAGCCTTACCCCTACCCGGGAGGGCAAAAAGGCTGTTTCCAATCGACCTTCGGCTCAGTGACGGAAAGAAAAAACAAAACAATAATAAAAATGCAAACAGAAGAGCATTAGTAACTGCAGTAGAAATCAAAAATCGAAAATAAAGTGTGGGCTTTAATGAAAAAAGGCGCAATGGGAAAAAAAGTAAAAATATGCATATAGTCCAAGACTAATCATTATAAGCATGAATAACAAATATATGGACAAAGAAATTGAAAAAAAATTATTATAAAGTGAAATATCAATCGTTTAAGGTAGCCTTTTCAGGATTACACTCATTAGCAAGGAAAAGTATGCCTTAGAGCTTTGATGTGACAGTAAAGCGCCTAGAAAGCGAGGCGGAGCGCTCAACGTGTTTTGAGCCTCGCTTCAGGGCTTTAGCGCGCCTTTAATAACACTGCTCAAATCGAGAAGTAACTATCATGCAGAAGGACCTACTACATAGCACATAGCCCCATTCAATGCCCTCTCCAAAAGTAGATATCAAACTGGATCTTCCATACATACATACACATAAATGTATGTATGTATGTAAAGTAGGATCGTCCATATATTTTAAAGAGATTTCTCTAATTAATGATGAATATTGAATACGAGGAGTACTGCTCAAATCGAGAAGTAACTATCATGCAGAAGGACCTACTACATAGCACATAGCCCCATTCAATGCCCTCTCCAAAAGTAGATATCAAACTGGATCTTCCATACATACATACACATAAATGTATGTATGTATGTAAAGTAGGATCGTCCATATATTTTAAAGAGATTTCTCTAATTAATGATGAATATTGAATACGAGGAGTCCTTAAGAAAAAAATAGGGACATATATATAGTACATTTCATTGAGCTGAAGTAAGAGAGGAAATTTCTACATCAAGTGCATCCAAAAGTGAGGTGATGAAAATCCTCGACAGCTTTTCATTCTAGTATTTTGAAGATAGAACATAATGGAAAGCACGACATTAAATTAGCAAATTGTAAAGGAACAAAACATGATAGTACAGCTGATAGAAGAAGAATGAGGATCTAATATAAAACTTGATTTCTACTTCTGGATAACTTTTACTTGAAATCTATAGCAAAAAAGAGAATTCCTCAAATCTTATTCATGCTAGTATCCGCCTCTTAAATGAAAAAAGCTAATCTAAGAAATAATACCTTGAAAACTTCAGCTAGAAAAGGAACAGTAGCATAATCATATTTGTATCCTCCATTACTTTGAGATAACGTAGTCAAAATTCCCTGCCACATGATGCATAATCCAAACATTAATCAACAAATCCAAAATTATCAACCTACATGTATTTAATTTTCAATTAATCGATCCTTGATATGTAATCAAACCACTACTTATCACTTACACAATAATATCTAAACTAAAATGCGGAATGCTAGCAGAAAATCTCATTAATCGGCGCAATACATTTCCTGATGAAAAGCGAACTTGATTTTACTCTTTTAAATTGTATACTAAGCAATTTTACACTCAATATTGAGCTAATCTTCTAACTGTTAGTAAAAAACACAAATCAGATATGAAACTTCGAGGAAGCAGAAAATGGAGAATGGAATTAGGAGAAACCTGAGAGCTGGTGAGAACGGTCAGAAGCGAAGCGACGACGTACCACCGCATATCGCCGGAGATTCGCCACCTGCCTTTTCCCGGCGAAATGTGAATCGGGAACTCTGCTATCCGTTCTGCTTTCTTCTTTGAGGAGTTTTCTGAAATTAGGAACACACTGTTCACGGTGCCACTGGGTATTTCCTAGTGTTTTACTGAAAAAGAAAACAAACTAGGAACTCTTTATGTGAAAAGAAAAAGAATTGGATCTTTGATAATATTGTAGGCGTGTAAACTGTAGCATATTGTAAAAAAATTATAGCACCTTCTCAGTTCAGATGTGTGTAAGCTGTTCGAACATCATAAATTAAAAAAAAAATCTACATTTCATTAATCCATAATTTTATTTTTCCTATCTTCCTATTTATGTAAATGCAAATGTTGAAGAAATCATTTCCTAACCTTCTTGTAGAAATATTCTTCCTTTGGTCGGCAAGGACCAGCGTTGTTTCATGCATTTTTTTCCTTTTTGTATTAATAACTATTACAATAGATGATTGGTTAGAATATTAAAAGTTAGATATTTCTTAAGTTTGTATTCATTTTTTTTTTTGTATTATTACATGGTGTAATGTTTAAAATTGGTATTAGGGGTGTACATGGACCGGATTTGTTCGGTTTTTATCAAAATCAAACCAAATTAATTATATCGGTTTGGATTTGTTCGTTTTGTCGGGTTTTTTGGTTTTTTACATGAATATTATTTCAACCTTACGTTATTAAAATTATAGATAAAACTTTGATAAGTGAATATATGTTTAGTAAATATGAAAAAATTTGACAAACATGATCTATTAAAATATTCTAATGAGAAATTGTTTTTAGTAACACATGATAGTTATTTTCTTAGTCGTCTAACAATAATTTTTCGTTAATTTACGCTTTCAAGGTTAATACACGAGAGGATCCCAAATATTCTATATTTTCTAAAGAAAATCACTACAAAGTCTTAAAAATATAAATAAAATTTATATATTTATATGTCGGTTTGGTTCGGATTTTTTTGCTCAATACCAAACCAGTCAAACCAAACCTATTCGGGTTTTTTAATAGGTTTGATTTGATTTTCGATTTGGTGCGGTTTTTCGGTTCGGTTTGAACACCCCTTATTGTCAATAAGGGCGGATCCACCTCATGAGCAACCGTTGCAAAAGCATTTACTTTCTTATACCCCAATTATATAAATACTAAACACTCAATCGACTATACATATAAGTTGATATCTATGTGAATCATTCATATGATTCCATTCTACTCAGAGGAACTAACTATATACTATTTGATTTTTTCTGAAATGCTTACTTGTATTGAGTGATGCCTATTGTCACAAATTCACAATATTGAGTTGAAGCAGTAAGACTCCTCAACGGCTCAACCCCCTAGTCCCCAAACTTAAAATCCTACATACCTTTCTATCCTTTGGGAGATATTGTTAAAATGTCATTGGAAGCGGGGGCGGAGCTAGAATGCTGGGAGCAAGTTTAGTCAAACTTAATAGCTTTAGTTCGAACTGTTTATTTGTCTTAAATTTTTTATTAAATATGTATAAATTATTATACATAACCCAGTAACTTCAAACGATTACAACCTCAAACCCATAAGCTTAAAAAATTGAAATGCGTTAATTCTATGTGTCTTATAATTACCTGTCTCATTTTCCCCCTCCTCTTCATTTTTTATTTCTCTCGGTATCCTAGTACGGTGGTTGTTATAATCTCTGAGCTTGCAAAGAAATAAACGTTGAACAGCTTTTTAGATGAATTAATTATAGGTGTCGAAAAGTTATAAGATTGTTGAAAGAGATATTGTGATTAACGATATAGAACCTCTCACATATTACAAACTCGAAAATGTCAACAGCACGTATTATGGAATATACAGCTTTGCCGGCCTAAAACGTGCAATTTGGCACAAGCAAAAACTAGTAAAGAATCTGCCAAGTGTTGGGCCATCAACAAGTTCCTCTTTCAAAAATCAAAACCATTTCTTACTTTATTTTCTTAGTTTCTGTAATTCTGAAAATTCCAAGAGAGCTTGATTGCCCCCCTGTGATCTCATTGTCATTGTCATGCAATCAAGTTCTTCATTGTGGTATCAAATTTGCTTGCTGAAAGCTTAGATTAAATCCAATACAAAACCTTTACCCTTTCCAGTTTTTCATTCTTGATAACAAGTTTAACTGCCTTACGAACATAGATATTCATAAAGGTTTGCAGGATTCCTTATTGCTTTAGGAGAAATAATGTGAGAAAGGAGCATGACGAAGCCAAGCCACTAGTAGAGTAAGTCTTTTATTGCAACCAATTATAAATTGGTTGAGACTCATATTCAATTCACAACCTTTAACATTTTAATATTTTCTCAAGAAATATAAAGCAGCTGGTATTCATTTCAAGACCCCATCTTTTCCCCTTTTTATTTAGGGAAGCCTGATATACATTTTTTGGTCTACGAACCTTCAGGTTGTGAACAAGAACTGGACGCTGCAGTTTCGCATTTGATGTTTAATCAAGGCCTTATTTGATCTCCCTTAAGTTTGTTGGAACCGCATTTCAAAAATCACAATTTCTTGGTAAGCCATGTCCTTTGCTATTCTTTTTCGCCTTCAAAAATACATGTGATGTTCATAGGCAATAATATTTTCTTTACTCATAATTGAGATGTAATTGATTGATATGCTTATGACCAGATCTTATATATATATGTCCAAGCATGCCGGCGCTGGAAGAATTCAGGCAGATAGGAGAGGTAATTGGGAGCCTTAAAGCTCTAATGGTTTTCCAAGATGACGTACAAATAAATCAGAAACAATGTTGCTTGTTGGTGGATATGCTAAAATGTGCCTACAAGACAATTGCAGAAACCATGAAACAGAACTTGAGGTTTGAAGAGAAGAATATCAAATGGAAAATTATTGAGAACCCCTTAAAAGAGCTTCTCAGGGTATTCAAAGAAGCAGAGCAGTACATCAAGCAATCCCTGGAAATGAAGGATTTCTGGGCAAAAGCCATAGTTCTTTACAAGAATACAGATTCTGTTGAATTTCACATCCACAATTTGCTTTCTTGCGTGCCAATTGTCATTGAGGCTATAGAAATAGCAGGAGAGATTTCAGGTAGTGACCATGATGAGATTCAGAAGAAGAGATTCATTTACTCAATGAAATATCAGAAAGAGTGTAAAGACCCAAAAATTTTCCAATGGAAATTTGGTAAGCAGTATCTGGTTTCCGAGAAGTTCTGTGAAAGGGTAAGCTTAGTATGGAATGAAGACAAGTGGATGTTGCAGAACAAAATTCGCGGGAAGAAGAAGAATTCAGGTTCATGTACTTTGACAAAGCACGAGCTACGACTTGCTGATCTCCTCTTGAGGAACTTAAATGAGACGGAAACAGAGAATGATCATAAACTCTTACCTAGCTCAGTTCTTGTAAATTCTAAGGATTACCAGATAAGAAGGCGATTAGGTAGTGGAAGCCAATACAAGGAGATCCAATGGTTGGGGGAAACCTTCTGTTTAAGGCATTTGTTTGGGGATATTAAGCCCCTGATTCCAGAGATCACTCAAGAACTGAGTCTCTCGCATCCAAATATAATGCACATCTCCTGCGGTTTCACTGATGAAGAAAAGAGAGAATGTTTCTTAATCATGGAACTAATGAACAAAGATTTATCTAGTTACATCAAAGAGATCTGTGGACCAAGAAAGCGCGTACCATTTTCTCTACCAGTTGCAATTGATTTACTGCTTCAGATTGCAAGAGGCATGGAATACCTCCACTCGAAGAAAGTATATCATGGTGAGCTGAGTCCTTCCAACATCCTTGTCAAGGCGAGGAACATAACTACTGAAGGGTACTTACATGCAAAGGTTTGTGGATTTGGCTCATCATGTTCTATCAAGCTTCCTCAGAAAACTCATGTGAGTCAAAATAATGGGACGCTCCCGTTCATTTGGTTTGCCCCAGAAGTCCTAGCTGAACAAGAGCAGTCGGGGGATGGAGGGAGCATCAAGTATACTGAGAAGTCTGATGTGTACAGTTTTGGGATGATATGTTTTGAGGTATTAACAGGGAAAGTTCCCTTTGAAGATAGCCATCTACAAGGAGATAAAATGAGTAGAAATATAAGGGCAGGAGAGAGGCCATTATTCCCATTTCACTCACCAAAATATGTGACAAGCTTGACAAAGAAGTGTTGGCATACTGATCCATATCAACGACCAAGTTTCTCATCCATTTGCAGGGTTCTCCGCTACGTAAAGAGATTCTTGGTGATGAATCCTGAACACGGCCAACAAGATTCACCATTGCCACCAGTAGACTACGCCGAGATTGAGGCTGCCATCTTAAGGAGCTTCCCCTTTTTAGGAAATTCTGAATCTGATCCTCTGCCTGTCACACAAATACCATTCCAAATGTTTGCGTACAGGGTGACTGAGAAAGAAAAGTCAAGCACAAGTCACAGAGACATAAATTCTGAATCGGGAAGTGATGGAGCTTCAGCATGTGGGGATGATCCTGTAACAGCAGATGATCCACTTCCATCACCAACCGAAAAGAGGAATATTGCATCTCCCGAGATTTTGAGCAGGAGACTTTCAATTAAGAAACCTGCAGATATCAAAGTCGGCAAGCAACCAGGTACGATTTCTTGGCTCAAAAGCTATATCGTGCAGCATTTTAGCTTAATCTTGCCTTTTCTTAGGGGCTACTTTACCTTGTTCTTAAATTTTACAGAAAATCGACAGCCTAACAGAAACTCTGGGACACCAGTAACAACATATAACCCTATTTTATTGTTATTTGCCCGTTACCAGCAAAATTCCACAAAATAAGTTTTCATTTGTTATAACCCGATGAGGAGTATGGAACAATTAATTGGTAGATGTAAAGTAATCATGTTAAGAACTTCTTATCTCAAAGTTAAAATCACATCAACTTTGATCCTTTACATAGATAATGTTAGGGTTCTTAGCAATACCATGAAATATGAGCAACCACAGCATCTATTTAGGTTATGTATCTATGAGCTTCAGTAACACATAATTGCCAGAACAAGAATGATTCCAAGAGAACCTACAAATTGATGCATGAGTCTACCGGCATCTTCACTTCCCTTATCCTCAACTATTAGTGCAAGCTACAAAAGAAAAGGAGAACGATTCCAATTATGCAATTTCCATATTGTTTTTCATTGTCCCAAACATCATCATGAGATCATTGTTCCAGGAACACCAAGGGGACGGTCGGTAAGACCTCCACAAATACGCACTATAAGGCAGAATTCCGAAAGTCAGCTAATGATGATGAACAGCCCAAGAACAAGGAGATCATCTGGTCATGCATCAGATTCGGAGCTTCCTTAACTAGTTTCCAAATTATCCACATTTTACAAGACATTCTGATTCAGCCCGATCAACAAATAACATGGTTGTGGTCTAAGATATTCATTATTGTTACTTGTTTTGTGTAATATATACCACCCTAGTGTCTCATATAGGAAAGGGACTGGAAGTTCAGAACAGCGGCATCTAGAGGCAGGCTCCTCATTGATCCTCATTTGTCAGATTAGATTTACAACCCGGAATTGTGTAAGATTTGGAAGGGTTCCAAGAGGCAATTCAGCTCCCTCATTCAGTTTTCAGAGAGCATATTAGGTCGTGCGGACAATTTTGGAGAAAATTCTTGTTTTGGAGAAAAAAGTTTTTGCAAAAAGATGTGTTTGGACAGTTGTAGTTTTAAAAATTTTGAGTGTTTTGTGAGTGCAAAAAGTTTTTTTTGTTAAAAAGTGTCAATTGTGCCTCCTTAGACTTGTCTCCCGATTCAGTGTGCCTTCCATTTGCTTTCTAACAAAGAGAAGAAAATGGCACCATCATATTAGCGTTGTGCTCCTTGAGCTGCAAATATCAGTTATCCTTAAGGTGCATGAAGAAGAGATCAACTACTATCAGTTTGTATAGAACTGAAAGAAATGCCAGAGCAAAATGAATCTACGGACAAAAGATATTGACATAAAAAAGAAATGCACATACATTGCCCTCCTTTAAACTCTGGATGGTCAAATATATAGTAATTTTATTTAGAAGAAAATGCTTCTTCCTAAGTAAACAGAGATGCAATGGAACTTGAAGGTTTGTGTAGTGCGATTGTTGCTGATTTCAAATTGCGAGAAGTCAGACGATCCATTCTCACTTAAATTGCTTATGCGGGATGGAAAGATATCACATAATCCTTTTTGTTAGATGCATTTGATGGTGAAGGAATTGACCTTTTAAAGGGAACCGAGTACATGAGAAGTCTAGCCTGCTCCTCTTTACAAAAGGTTCACTATCAACTACATCTAGCAAAAAGGATTATAAGATACCTTTTCAGCAAGCAATTCAAGCGAGAATGGATTGGTTGACTTATCGTGCTCTAAAACCAGCTACAATCGCACTACACGACCCTTCAAGTTACATTGCATCTTCATAATGGAGCGAATGTTTGATCTAGTGTTTGACAAATTAATGCAAAAAAGTAAACAAAAGTAAACTAGCTCGTTTTAGAAGTTGTAATACGATCATTAGCTTCAAACTCGTCGTTCAAATAATCAGGATTCTATTTCATGTGAGACTCCTTGAAAAAAATAGATGTAAACCTTATCTTTCTAGAATCGTCATGTATGTAGATCTTTGTTGGAATAAGTTTTTCAATAAATTTGAAACAATGTATTTGATAAATTATATTCTCATTCTCTCCTCTCTCAACATTCTCATTCTCTCTCCTCTCAACAGTCATCTCTCCAACGGTAAGTTCCAAACCCAGCGACTTACCTTCTTCCCCCCCCCCCACCTCTCCACTCCGGCGACCCCCAAGTAAGGTCACCCTCCCCCCTCCACCCCTCCACTCCGGCGACCCCAAGGTAAGGTCACCCCCTCACCTCTTCTTCTCTCTCTACCCCCCAGCCCTCCGCCCAGCCCCCTCTCCCCTCCCCGCCGCTGTTCCCCCACGACCCTCCCCCCAATTCCGGCGAGTACGCCGGCAGCACACTCCCACCCTTCTGCCTTCCTTCTTCCTCCTCTTCTCTCTCTTTCCCCCTTCCCTCATCCCCCCTCCCTCTCCCATCCCCACTACCCCGCTGTCCCACCACTCCTATTCTCCCCCTCCCTCGTTTCCCCCACCCCCACCCCAGTTTCAGGCAGTCCCTCCCCCAAGTCAGGCAACACCTCATCCCCGCATTTTTTGTGTGGTTGTTTTTGTGTTTGTGCAGGTTCTCTGTGGGACACAACAGAACTATCCGTCCCGGTAAATTCCAGGATAGGTGACAAGGCGGCTTTGCGGCGTTTGGGAGTGAAGAGCTAAGCAACATCAGCCGGGACGTGCAAGTGGAGACAGCACTTGGCCTCGAGCGCCTACTTTCGGGTTTTTCCACCGGGAGTTGGTACCTCCCGCCCTTCGTTTAACCTGTACACCTTTTTCGTGCTTTCGCTAGCATTTCTTGTAAGGTCTACTCTGTTGCTATCTAGTTTGCCCCCTTTTCGTATCTCCCTTTTGTGCGTGTGTGTGTCATTATTCCCCATAGTCGGTCGGAGGGATAGTGGCCGCGGCGGAGAATGTAAGTGCAAGGTCATGTCCTCGAGGGGTGGGGGTGGGGCCGGGGGTAAGTAGGGGGGCAGGGAGAGGTTCTGCGGGTAGGGCGGGAGGTAAGGGTGGGAAGAGGGTAGCGGACGCACATAGATTAAGGATCGGGTCGTGGAACATAGGCACTCTGACGGGTAAGTCCATTGAGTTGGTGAAGATTCTTCAGAAAGAGGAGGGTCAACATTGCTTGTGTTCAGGAGACTTGGTGGAAAGGGACGAAGTCCGTGGTGGAGGTTAGGCAAGTGAACGATAGGTTGATGTCTATTAAGTTGGCTATCGGGGGTGCGTCCTCAACGTCATCAGCGCCTACGCACCACATGCGGACTTAGATGAGGAGGTCAAGAGGTGTTTTTGGGATGACTTGGATGAGTTGGTGCGTAGTATTCCCCAATCCGAGAAGTTGGTCATTGGAGGGGACTTTAATGGCCATATTGGGGCAGATGCTAGTGGTTATGGTGAGGTGCACGACGGCTTTGGCCTTGGGGTTAGGAACGGAGGAGGCACTGCACTGTTGGATTTCGCTAGGGCTTCCGAGCTTCTAATTGCTAACTCGACATTTCAGAAGAGTGAGGAACATTTGGTCACCTTCAAAAGTTCGGCGACGAGGACTCATATCGATTACGTCCTTCTCAGAAGGAACGATAGAGGTCTGTGCAGGGACTGCAAGGTTATTCCGGGAGAATCCCTTTGTACCCTTCATAGACTCCTAGAGGGTGTTTGGATGGGCTTAAAAGTTGGTCAAACAAGCTTTTAAGCACATTTTTATTTTCTGGAGTGTTTGGCAACAAAAAAAACTACTTAAAAAAAACTAAAAAGTGCTTAAGAAAAGCCAAAAGCAACAAGTTGGCTAACCCCAACTTTTTTTATTTTGGCTTAAAAGTCATTTTAGTTTGACCAATAAAATTACTCTCTTGCCCTTATAAATTTTTATAATACCAAAATTACCTTCTTATTTCCTCTTTATCTTCATTTTTATAATACCAAAGTTTTTATTTTTTATTTTTTAATAAGAAAAAGTGCTTACCACCACTTGTTTGCCAAACACTTCAACAATATTTTTTAAGCTTCAACACTTTTATCCAAACATATAACTGCTTATTTATAAAATAAGCTCCAGCACTTAAAAGCTACTTTTAAGCACTTGTGCTTAAAAGCCACTTTTTTTAAGCCAATCCAAACGGGCTCCTAGTGATGGATGTCGGACTCTGGGTGAAGAAGAAGCAGAGCGGTGCTCGGGGCCGACCGCGAATTAGATGGGGTGCTTTGACTAAAGAGAAAGCCCAGGAGCTAGAGAGGAGGTTAGTTGACGGTAGAGCTTGGAGAAGTTCTGGGGTAGCAGACGCAATGTGGTCAGAGACGGCAAATCTGGTTAGGGAGGCAGCGCGGGATGTGCTTGGGGTAGCCAAAGGATATCTAGGCAGACATCAAGGCGACTGGTGGTGGAACGATGTAGTGCGAGGAAAAGTAGAGGTGAAGAAAGCATCCTTTGCGAAGTTGGCAGGGAGCACAAGCGAGGAAGAAAGGCGGGTGAACAGAAAGAGCTATCAGATGGCAAGGAAGGAAGCGAAACTGGCGGTCACGGAATCTAAAAACGTGGCTTTTGGTCGCATGTACGAGGAATTGAGGGAGAAAGGCGGGGACAAGAAGCTATTCCGGTTAGCCAAAGTAAGGGAAAAGAAGGCGCGAGACCTGGAACAAGTTAGGTGCATCAAGGATGAGCATGGTAGAGTCCTGATGGGGGAGTCTCAAGTCAAACAGAGATGGCAGGCGTACTTCCGAGACCTTCTCAACGAGGAGGGGGACCAAAGCATAGAACTAGGGGAGCTGGGGCATTCAGAGCACCATAGAGACCTAGGGTACTGCAGGCGCATTAGGGTGAAAGAGGTCATGGAGGCTTTGCGCAGGATGAGTAGAGGTCGAGCGACCGGGCCAAACAAAATCCTGGTGGAGTTTTGAAAATGCATGGGTAAGCCAGGAGTGGAGTGGCTCACCAGGTTGTTCAATGCGATCTTCAGGACCAAACGGATGCCGGAGGAGTGGAGGTGGAGTACAGTGGTACCCTTGTATAAGAACAAAGGGGATATCCAGTGTTGCAACAACTATAGGGGCATCAAATTAATAAGCCACACCATGAAGGTCTGGGAGCGGGTGATCGAGGCCAGGGTGAGGGAGTCGACATCTATTTCCGTGAACCAGTTCGGTTTCATGCCGGGTCGGTCCACTACAGAAGTTATCCACCTTGTCAGGAGATTGGTGGAACAGTTCAGGGATATGAAGAAGGACCTGCACACGGTGTTTATCGACTTGGAGAAGGCGTATGACAAGGTCCCTAGGGAGGTACTATGGAGGTGCCTGGAGGCTAAGAGCATGCCGGAAGCCTACATCAGAGTAATCAAGGACATGTACGATGGAGCTAAGTCTAGGGTCAGGACAGTGGGTGGTGACTCAGACCATTTTCCGGTAGTTATGGGGCTCAATCAAGGATCTGCGCTTAGCCCTCTCTTGTTCACCTTGGTGATGGATGCTTTGACGCGGCATATTCAAGGGGATGTGCCTTGGTGTATGCTATTTGCTGACGATATAGTGTTTGTAGACGAGACGAGGGTCGGTGTTAACGAGAGGCTAGAGGAATGGAGACAAACTCTCGAGTTTAAGGGCTTCAAACTAAGCAGGTCTAAGACAGAATATCTGGAGTGCAAGTTTAGCGCTGAACCGAGCGAAGTGGGAGGGAGCGTGATGATTGGATCTCGGGCCATAGCCAAGAGGGATAGTTTCAGATACCTTGGATCGGTGATTCAGGGGGACGGGAAGATAGACGGGAATGTCACTCACCGTATAGCGGCGGGGTGGTCGAAGTGGAGGCTTGCATCAGGAGTCTTGTGTGATAAGAAAGTGACACGGAAACTTAAGGGGAAGTTTTATAGAGCTGTGGTTAGACCTGCAATGTTGTATGGGACGGAGTGTTGGCCGGTGAAGAAATCTCACGTTCAGAGGATGATGGTGGCGGAGATGAGGATGCTTAGGTGGATGTGCGGGCTCACCGGGTTAGATAAGATTAGGAACGAAGTTATTCGGGAGAAGGTGGGGGTGGCCCCGATGCGAGAGGCGAGATTTCGGTGGTTCGGGCATGTGCGGAGGAGAAGCCCCGACGCCCCGGTGAGTAGTTGTGAGCGGCTAGCGGTGGTCGGTGTGAGGCGAGGCAGAGGGAGGCCTAAGAGATACTGGGGAGAGGTAATTAGGCAGGACTTGGCCAGTATGCGAATTTCCGAGGACATGGCCCTTGATAGGAAAGTTTGGAGGTCTAGTATCGGGGTTGTAGGATAGGGGCTTTTAGAGTTTTCGTACTCCTTTCCGGGGTGGGTGAGGCGCGGTAGGGCCACCCATAGAGGATTAGTTTGATTTCTCTTGTGGTAGTCATTTCTGTTTGCTACTGTTTTAATATTATTGCATGTCGATTTATTTATGGTACATATGTCTCTTATGTTTAGTTAATTATTTATGCGATGTATGCTGGTGTAACTAATGTTGCTTTTGTTTTTTGTTTTTGTTTGCCTTTCTTTTCCCTGCGTCGAGGGTCGATTGGAAACAGCCTCTCTGCCCTCTTGGGTAGAGGTAAGGACTGTCTACATATTACCCTCCCCAGACCCCACTTTGTGGGAATATACTGGGTTGTTGTTGTTGTTGTATTTGATAAATTAATGTATTTACGAAAGACTCTTATTTTCAAAAGTGAATGAATGTAAATTCATTCTTGATCTACTACATACGTTTTGGTTTTGTCAAATACATTTGATCTTCCAAATTCATGAATATATTCATGAACTTATTAAATAATAAACTTATCTTACAAGAGTCTTTAGCCTATAAATAGGGCTAACTTTCTTTGAAAAATACAAGCAATCACAAACTACTTATCCCTTAAAATATTATAAGAGACATTGATCAAATGGTGAAGTCATAGATTTAAGAATAAAAGAGCAACATTTTTCAATGCTACTTGTTGTGTAGCTTAGTTGAATCCCGGAGATAGAGTTGTCATTTATTCTTCCGTTTGCTCGTGGAAGAGACTCCAACTATCTTCGAGAAACATTTTCTCTACGTGCATCTAAGCCAATCAAATTATTTTCTAATATTATTATAATTCTTGTTCTAACATATCTCATGCTTTTCAAAAGGTGATTCTTCCTGAACAAGTAGAAAAGCGTTTTTTGAGTTGCTCAAATTTTGAAATAGGATCTTGACTGTGAAAAATTAGAACAGAAAAAGAAATAAAAATCGGTAAAACTCATGCGATACTCTTTGATAACTTGTTGATACACATATTGGCTAGGCTAGTATTGAAATGAAGAAGAGGTTATAATTGTAAAGCTGTTGGTTTTCAAAAGTTATTTAAAAGTTGGTTAACTTTTGAATTTTAGCTTAGGCGGGAACTTTTACTCTTTCATTTACATTTCAAATTTCAGCAATTTTAGCTTACTATAAGTATGAATTTGTGTAGCTATTATCATATATGAAAAATCAATAAAAGTTGAGTTCAATTCTCTCAATCTCTCTCTTCTTCTCTTTCTCTTCTTCTGTTTTTTCTCTATCGCTGCCTCCTTCTCTGCTTTTCTTCTTCTGTGTTCTGCAATTCCAGCCAAGTTGCAGATTTGATACCTCAATTTGGTATCACTTGTGTATACTGAAATGTTCAAATTAGCCTCTATGGGTGTGTTTGGTATGAAGGAAAATATTTTCTGGAAAATGTTTTCCAATTTTCCCATGTTTGGTTGGCTTAAATGTTTTGGAAAATATTTTCCTTGTCAATTCATTTTCCTCCAATTGGAGGAAAATGTTTTCCTTATCAAAAGAAAGGAAAACATTTTCCAAAGCTCATTCTCAACCATTCTCACCCTCACCAACCCACCCCACCCCCTCTCCAAAAAACAGTTTTTTTTTTAGAAAAATTTCAGTTTTTCCGTTACCATCCACCCTACTACCCCTCCACCCCACCCCGCAAAAAAAAATTTCTTTTACCTTAATTTTTTTTCTATAATTTTAAATTTCTGTTTTCTTATTTTTTTGCACCACCCACCCCCACCCCCTACCCTCCCCCCCCGCACAAAAAAAATTACTTTTTTTTTGTAATTTAAATTTTTTTTTTCGATTTACTGCCCCCCCCCCCCGCCCCAGCCCCCCCTCCCGAAAAAATTTTAAAATATATTTTTCAGTTTTTAATTTTATTATTATCATTTAAAGACTCAATATTTTACAAGTTCCAAAATTATGAGTTTGGAAGTTTACGGGTTTAGAAATTATAAATTTACCGATTCGAAAATACGCGATTTTTGCGTTAAAAAGTAAAGTATCACATTAGTTCCTTTAGATTGTGTCAATTTTTAGAGACTTCGGGAAGGGGAGGGGGTGGGGGAGGTGGGAGGGGGAGGGGTAGGAGAGTTGCAAAAAAAAAATTTTCTAAAAAAACTATTTTTTACTCTCTAACCAAACATAGAAAATATTTTCCGGAAAATGTTTTCCACTTACCAACCAAACAAGTGATAAAATCACTTATTTTCCATGAAAACATTTTCTAGGAAAACATTTTCTAGGAAAACATTTTCCATGGAAAACATTTTCCTTCGTACCAAACACACCCTATGTTTACACTCTATGAGCATGTAGATGGCCCTCATTAATATGCCTAATTTACTTGACCTATAATACCTCAACTATATGAAGTTCCACTGCGACGGCCTCACTTGTTGCGCGCGTGCACACACACATCACTATTTTCTTTGTTTTAAAGGAGTTGGAGGCAGAATCAAGTCGGAAAGATTTCCTGAAACTGGCCAATAAAAATCTAACATTCCGCTTGAGGAAACAAAATCCAGAAGGACGCGTTACCCTGATCAGACACTAGTTCATATTTTAACATCACCATTGAAAAGAAGAAAAGAAACAAATTTGAGAGGATAAACGTTATAGCAAGAAAATTAGTCCCAGAAACACATAACAGGAAATCAAGAATCCTAGAAATAAAGCTCAAACCTTTACACCAAAATGCACGAAAAATAGTCCAGATGAAACAACAAAGTCAAGCAGCAATCTCAAAAGTCGAACCTGGGATCAAGTAGGAACTAAAGGGGTCAAGTAGCGATGCCTTTTGCAAGAGTTTAGTACAGTACGTCAGGTTTTAATTGATTCATGAACTATTATATAGAGGATTTTTAAAAGTAATTTTTTACACATGTATACCATATAGCAAACCTTATTACCAATTATGTTTAAGGTTTGTGTTTATTACATTTAAGCATATCATGTTTCAATTTATGTACCATAATTCAATTTAAGGCATTAATTAAGTTATCATTTATTATAGAAGTGTATGTAGGGATAAAATCTCCCAAAATATTTTGTTACCCGCTTATCTCTCTTCCAATTTTTAAATTTTTAGTACCTCACCCCCCACCCCCCATGATTTTCCCCCAGTTCTTTTCTCCCTCACGCTTTTTTGTTTTGTTCAATTCTTTTCCACCTTTTCCGTATAGCAGAACACAACTTCCTTCTTCTCCCTTAACTTCCCCTCCATTTTTATCTCATTCAACGTTCAACAAAATCATGAAAAATCAAAATACTCCTAAAAAAAACCTACAAAGGAGGTTTTAACTAATATTCCATCTTTCGATTTAGGTGTTGTGTAAATTATAATTATATTGTGTAGATTTGTAGTTAGGAACAGTGGTTCTGTAGTTAATTTGTCTCAATTTTGAGATTTAATTATAGTTATTATGTAGTTTTTATATGAATCATTAATATATGTGTAGTTATATCGTAGTTATATTATGGTAGATTTGCAGTTAGGAACAGTCGTTTTGTAGTTAATTTGTCTCAATTTAAAGGTTTAATTGTCGTTATTTTGTATTTTTTATATGAATCATTAATATATGTGTAGTTAAGTTGTAGTTATAGTGTGGTAGATTTGAAGTTTGGAACAGGGATTTTGTAGTTAAATTGTAGTTTTTGTAGTTAAATTGTAGTTATAATATCATTGTTTATTGTAGTTGTTCAGTTATTATGTCGTTAAATGTAGTTTGATTGTAGTTAATTGTAGTTTATTATACTCAATCCAGTTTTTTTCTGTTTTTTTCAGAATAGCATCTTTGCTGATCCGCAGAATGTGAATTATGGCATCAACAATCGCGTCAACTACAAAATCTATATATCTTCCATATTTATCCCAATTACCATTCGATTTCAGCATAATTGTAACTTTTGCCATGATTTTGTGTAGTTAACCGGAAAAAAAAACTTTAAGAACTGAATAGGTATGAGATCAGAGCTGTCGTTCAGTTGTATATCTACAATTGAAGAAGAGAGATTGAGAAGAATAGTTTGTAGAAGAAAATTGTATTTCTACAATTTGAATTTTTGATAATTCTGCGTTTTTGAGAATAGAAGTGAGAATATATTTTTCGTTCAGTTGAAGAAGGAGCTTTTTTCGCAACTACAGATTCGTTTTCCTTTTCAGAATTTTGAATTAAATGCAAAGAATCTTCCTTCTTATTCTATGCCTACAATTGCGCGCGAAATAATGGGGAGAATATCTTCAAAATATCATTATTTATGATTTGGTATATAAAGTGTAGTCAAAATATAAACAGGTCGGGTAATTTCCAAAATTTGCACATTTTTGGTAATATAGTTTGCTATAGGGTACAGTATATGAAAAAATCCCTTTTTAAAATGCCAAATACATACACAGCCCATTAAAAAACCCTCTCGTTAAGCCAAGTGGTAACTTTAGAAAAAACCACGTGCCATAGTTAGTTATTTAGTTAATAATTAATTATTGATTATTTTTTTAAAATTTAAATATATCTAAAAAACTAAAATAAAAAATTTCATAACTAATATAATATGATTTAAATATTATTTAGAGCGTGATGTTGGACATGGAATTATTAACAATGAAGGTACGCTAATTTTTATACACAAATATGTATATACATTAAGTATGGTTACATTGCGTTTATGTTCATCTTATATTTTGTTATTTTATTGTTAGAGTATTGGGACATAGGCGATCCTACATACGAATGTGAATATAAGAAATAGCAGAAAAATAGCATAAAAAGAAATGTAATACGTGTCGCTTGGCACATACATCCGTCAAACACACTGTATAAAACACCACCAAGATCCGGAATCCCACGGGTAACACAGACTAAAAGAGAATATACAACTGTGGCTCTATGTATAAAGAGTATCTAACAACGAAGTGAAGGAAAAATATCTACTAGTACTATCAGAATAGAAGGAAGGCCTCCGGATCCGCGGACGTAGCAGATCATACCTCGAGGTCTCCCAAAGCGCTGCTGAATCACCTAGGATGAGCCTGTCCTGATGTACCTGGATCTGCACAACAAAAGTGTGCATAAGAGTAGCATGAGTACACCACGGCGGTACTCGGTAAGTGCCAAGCCTAACCTCGATGGAGTAGTGACGAGGAAGGTCAGGGCCCTACCGAGAGAACAATAATATAATGATGATAACAATAATAAGCGGTTTAAATGATAATAATTCCGAAATAACAACAATAAAATGATTATTGCAACCATCTACAATTAAGCTAACAACAAGTAACAAAGCTCAATCAACAAGTCCAGGACCTGTAGGAATTGAACCCACAGTCCCATTAACAGTACCCCTGGGTCTCCGGGAATCGAACCCGCAGCCCATGTCTCAATAAATCTCGGGATCTCCGGGAATCGAACCCGTAGTCCACATCTCAATAATATATCAATAGCTCAGGATCTCCAGGAATTGAACCCGCAGTCCATATCTCAATAACTCAGGATCTCTGGGAATCGAACCCGCAGTCCATATCTCAATAACTCAGGATCTCCGGGAATCGAACCCGCAGTCCATATCTCAATAACTCAGGATCTCAGGGAATCGAATCCGTAGTCCATATCTCAATAACTCATGATCTCCGGGAATCGAACCCGCAGTCCATAAACAATATCACTCCGAGTCTCTAGGAATCGAACCCACAGCCCTGGGATCTCCGGGAATTGAACCCGCAGTCCACCAACACATCAAATAAAGAAAACACACAGAGAGAATATAATATGTTTAATTACAACTTCACCGAAACTAGTGCCAACAATTTATCAAGAAGTTCAAGTAAGTCAACTAGGCAATTAAACATGTTGAATCCTAGCTAATCATGCTTTTCTAACTAATACCGGGTAAAAGTAACGCTTTATCAGCTAAGAGCAGGAATATCACTAATCGGACAATTCAAGTAAAGTGTGTGTTACAACAACCAGTGCATGTACACGCCCGTCACCTCGCGTACAAGGCATTTAAACTATCACATAATATCCTAGGGGTGAAAGTTCCCCCATACGAGGTTAGACAAGCCACTTACCTCGACTCCGGTACAAAACCGCTAAGAGACAACTCTCTTATAGCGAATGTCGGACTCCAAAGGTGTAGTATCTGATAAAAATCAATAGAATTACATCAAAATAGGCTAATTGGGCATTACCCAATCAAAACAACTCAAAATACACCAAAACCCACAAGTTTCCAAAACCCGACTTTCGATACGCTTATCGAAAAATCACGAAAGTTATATATTCGTGTTCCTTATCTCAACACGAGTCCGTGCATATAAAATTTATCGAAATCGGACTCCGTTTGCCCATTCAAATCAAAGGCTTCCTAAAATTTAGGCCTAGGGCTCAAGCCCTCCATTAACAGTGAAATAATCAGGGATTTCATGATAAACTAACGAATTAAGGGCAAGAAACTTACCCCCGATGATTTCCCGATGATATCTCAGCGTTTCCCCTTCAATTTCCTCTCTTGGAGCTCAAAAATGGCGTTTTAGTGAATGAGTGTCGCGGGTGTTCTGTTCTGAACTTAAATTCACTGCCAGGCCTATTTACTCTACGCGATCGCAGCACTGGGCTCGCGATCGCGATGCACAAATCCTGGGCGGCCAACATTTCCTCTACGCGATCGCGTGGTCCTGGACGCGATCGCAGTGAACAACTTAGCGACCCTACGCGATCGCAATGCTACGAACGCGATCGCACTGCACTCGAGCTCGACTCTACGCGATCGCATCAATACACCGCGATCGCAATGCACAACCCTTCGACCTTACACGATCGCATCACTCCTCCCGCGATCGTGAAGAAGAAATTTCCAGCCTCACTCCGATACACTACGCGATCGTATGGCAATGATCGCGATCGCAGAGAACAAATAACCTGCAATTTATTGCAGCAATTCCAGCAGTTCATTTTGGCTCAAGATGGTCCGTTTGGACCCCCGAATTCATCCCGAGGCCTCCGGGACCCCAACGAAAACCACCAACATACTCCATAATACGATACAAACTTCTTCCAATTATAAAAACATGTCCTTAAACACAGAAAACATCGAATTATAGTGGATTCAAGACTAAGTTTTCATCTAAACTTCCGAAATTAACATTCAATAAAAAACCCGACCAAACGACGTCCGAATGACATGAAAATTTGCAGACATATCCAAAATCACATAAAGAAGCTACAGAAATTGTCGGAATTCCATTCCGACCACCGGATCAAAAACTCACCTATCGTTCGGATTCGCCAAAATTTTAAACTTCGGCATTTCAAGCCTAATTGAGCTACGGACCTCCAAAATACATTCCGAACGTGCTCCCAACCCCAAAATCACCTAACAGAGCTAATGGAACCATCGGATTTCCGTTCCGAGGTCGTCTTAACACTGTTCCAACTACGTGCCATTTTCCAACTATAAAGCTTCTATTTAGGGACTAAGTGTCCCAAAACACTCTGAATTCCAGAACCGACCCTCCCGGCAAACCACAATAGCAGGAATGAACTTAGGGGAACAGTTAAATTGGGGATCGGGGTGTAATTTTCTAAAACGACTGGCCGGGTCATTACATATTCCCACACTTAAAAGATTCGTTCGTCCTCGAACGAGCATAGAAAACATACCTGGAGTAGTGAAGAGATGAGGGTACTGGCTGCGCATATCCTGCTCGGTCTCCCAAGTCGCCTCCTCGACCGGCTGGCCCCGCCACTGAACCTTTACCTGAAGCGATATTCTTTGACCTTAGCTTCCTGACTTGCCTGTCTAGAATGGCTAGTGGCTCCTCAACATAAGACAGATCCTCGTCTAGCTGAACATAAGTGAAATCCAAAACATGCGACGGGTCACCATGGTACCTCCGGAGCATAGAGACATGAAATACGGGATGGACTCCGGCTAGGCTGGGAGGTAAGGCCAACTCATAAGCGACCTCCCCAACACGCCTCAAAATCTCAAAAGGGCCAATAAATCTAATACTCAGCTGAGCACATTAGCCTGATATAATCTGAAGATATTCCCTCTTGTTCAAACAGTTAAGCCTTAGAGCCTAATTCCAACATCCGGAATTCTGTGGCAGGCTTGTTTTCATCAAGAGATCACTCAATATTCCTCAAACGCCGTCCTCAAACATGACTGCATAATCTTGCTGGATCCTTACCTTGCAACTCAAAATCCACAGGACCACGATAATATTTTATGACCAAATTAGCCAAAAATTTAACGAATCAGATACTCCCTTTGCACCTCATGATGTACATAGGTCTTGTACTAACTTTTACAATACCGACACGACGGAAGAGATGTGCCGATATTCATAACCAACTACTGAATCAACAATTCATTGGGTCTATACTCCTGACAAGATCCATTACCTTGTCCTAAACTAGAGGATGATCCTTTCCTCTATAATATACTTCATATAATCAGTTTGCACCGACCCCAAATCACATAATCTCATCTCACCCAGTACGAACTGCTCAGGCGATAAGCCACATCAGACATAATCAAAAGTCCCACAAGATGATACAATGTACCAGTAGGCTACTAATTCGTTCGTGATACAAAAAGGAAGTCGAACACTAGAGAGAACTATTCAACTCTCACACTAACATGGACTTCCTCAGAAAATAGGAAACAGAACACATAAAAGCAAACATGGACACTGAAATAAACATCACATTATTGCAGCGTGCAACCCGATCCCAGCAATATACCCATGGCGGCGTGCCACCCGATCCCAACAATATAACCATGGCGGCGTGCCACCCGATCCCAACAATATAACCATGGCGGCGTGCCACCCGATCCCAACAATATAGACTCACACAAGGAGTCATATGTCGAGTTGAATAGCTCGTCACATCAAAATACCGAATATCGCTCATAAGCACGCTAAGGTGCATGATATCAGACACAATGAACATATAGCGCTATAGGCTACAAACTCACGCACAACTGAGGTGCGATATAAGATCTGAGTCTCGAGAGCCACCATACTCATATAACATCACCGCTGAGCGGAACCTCAACACATAAGGAACTTACCAAGCCGTCTCACACTCATACGGCATAATATATCTTTATATGAATTAACTAACCGCGAAATAAGACTGCGACTATCCCTCCATAAAGGGCGCGTTGCTGGAAGAAACATAACCGGCCTGACGCAAGGCTCACTTCCACACATTAAATCTATCCACCGACCTTAAGTCTATTCAGGTCGTGCCAAGCTAAGTCAATAATATTTCTGTAACGACCCGACCGGTCGTTTTAGAAAATTACGCCCCAATCCCTAATTTAACTGTTCCCCTAAGTTCATTTCTGCTATTGTGGTTTGCCGGGAGAGTCGGTTCTGAAAATTTGAGCATTTTGGGACACTTAGTCCCTAAATAAGAGCTTTGAAGCTAGAAAATGGCCCGTAGCCGGAACAGTGTTAAGATGATCTCGGAACGGAAATCCGATGGTTCCATTAGCTCCGTTAGGTGATTTCGGGGTTGGGAGCGCATTCGAAATGTATTTTGGAGGTCCGTAGCTCAATTAGGCTTGAAATGCCGAAGGTTGAAATTTTGGCGAATCCGAACGATAGGTGAGATTTTGATCCGGGGGTCGGAATAGAATTCCGACAATTTCTATAGCTTCGTTATGTGATTTTGGATATGTCCGCAAATTTTCAGGTCATTTGGACGTCATTTGGCCGGGTTTTGGATTGAATGTTAGTTTTGAAAGTTTTGAAGAAACTTAGGCTTGAATCGATGTGAATTATGGGTTTTGATGTTGTTAGACGTGTTTTTATGATTGGAATAAGTTCGTATCATGTTTTGGAATATGTTGGTGGTTTTCGTTGGGGACCCGGGGGCCTCGGAGTGTTTTCGGATGGGTAAACGGAAGGAAAACATGGAAAATTGCAGGTTGGGCCTTTTGTTGTGTCGTTTTCGCCCCTGCGGAAATGGGACCGCGGAGGCGAGTCCGCAGGAGCGGAACTTGGGGCGCAGGAGCGCCTAGGTTCGCAGAGGCGGATCCTCTTCCGCTGAGGTGGAGTCGCGGGTGCGAAAGACTCGTCGCAGAAGCGACCTTGGGTCGAGGAGTGAGAATCTGCAGGAGCGGAGGGGAATTCGCTTAAGCGAGTCCGCAGAAGCGGACTATTTCTCGCAGAAGCGGACATTCTCGCAGGAGCGGTTGTCCTATCGTGGAAGCGGACGCGCGGAAGCGGTCCTTTTCTCGCAGAAGCGGGATTGGCCAGTTAGGCCTGGGATCGCAGAAGCGACCAGCTGGTCGCAGATACGGGCTCGCAGGAGCGGAATTTTGTCCGCAGAAGCGGAAATCGCAGAGAGTTAATTATATCAGAAGTTAGAAATTTCAGAAACATTTCCAAACATTGAGGGCTCGGCTTAAGGGGCGATTTGGGCGATTTTGAAGAGAGATTCAAGGGGTTTCTTCAGGTAATCAACTATGGACTCAAATTAGGATTATTGTTGACAATATTATGCAATTATCTCATGAAAATGGAGGAATTTGGGGTGTTTTATGGGGGTTTTCACCCTAGGCTTGAACTTTAGAAAATCAAGGTTTTGAGTGGGCAAATGGAGTCCGAATTTGATAAACTTTATATGCTTAGACTCGTATTAAGACAAGGGTTCCGAAAATATAACTTTCGTGATTTTTCGATAAGCGTACCGAAAGTCGGGTTTTGGCAACTTGTGGATTTTGGTGTATTTTGAGTTATTTTGATTGGGTAATGCCCAATTAGCCTATTTTGATGTGATTCTATTGATTGTTATCAGATTCTACACTTGTGGAGGCCGACATTCGCGGCAAGAGAGTTGTTTCATAGCGGTTTTGTACCGGAGTCGAGGTAAGTGGCTTGTCTAACCTCGCGTGGGGGAATTTTCACCCCTAGGATATTATGTGATAGTTTAAATGCCTTGTATGCGAGGTGACGGGCGTGTACATGCGCTGGTTGTTGAACACGCACTTTAATTAAAATGTTCGATGAGCGATATTCCTGTCTTTGGTTGTTAATTTGATATTTTTACCCAGTAGTGGTTAGGAAAGTAAGATTAGGTAGTACTTAACTGTTTAGTTGCCTAATTGCCTTATTTGAACTCCTTGAAAATTATTGGCACTATTTTTCGGTGAAGTTATAGTTAAGCATAATTGATCTCTTTGTGGATTCCTTTATTTGTTGTGCTTGTGGACTGCGGGTTCGATTCCCGGAGACCCAGGGCTGTGGGTTCGATTCCCAGAGACCCGGTGCGATATTGGTAGGGACTACGGGTTCGATTCCCGAGATCCTGAGTTATTAGTAGGGACTACGGGTTCGATTCCCGAGATCCCGAGTTATTGGTAGGGACTACGGGTTTGATTCCCGAGATCCTGAGTTATTGGTAGGGACTACGGGTTCGATTCCCGAGATCCTGAGTTATTGGTAGGGACTGCGGGTTCGATTCCCGGAGATCCTGAGTTGTTGATTATTTGTTGAGATATGGGCTGCGGGTTCGATTCCCGGAGACCCAGAGGTACTGTCAATGGGACTGTGGGTTCGATTCCTACAGGTCCTGGACTTGTTTTATTGAGTTGGCTATTCATTGTTAGCTTACTTGTAGACGATTGTAGTAATCATCTTATTGTTGCTAGTTCGGAAATTTATTATTCATTTAAACTACTTATTATTGTTATTATCATTATATTATTGTTTTCTCAGTAGGGCCCTGACCTTCCTCGTCACTACTCCATCGAGGTTAGGCTTGGCACTTACTGAGCACCGCTGTGGTGTACTCATGCTACTTTTCTGCACACTTTTGTTGTGCAGATCCAGGTACATCAGGGCAGGCTCACACCAGGTGATTCAGCAGCCTTTTGGGAGACCTCGAGGTATAATCTGCTACGTCCGCGGATTCGGAGGCCTTCCTTCTATTCTAGTGCTAGTAGATGTTTTTTTTTCTTCATTCCGTTGTTAGATACTCCTTTTACATAGAGCTACAATTGTATGATCTCTTTTAGTCTGTGTTACCCATGGGATTTCGGGTCTTGGTAGTGTTTTAAACAGCGTATTTGACTGGTGTATGTGCCAAGCGGCACATATTTCATTCCTTTCATCTTATTTTCCGCTAATTCTTATTAAAAGTTCATAAACTGGTATATTCCGCAACGTGTTAGGCGTACCTAGTCTTGGGGACTGGGTGCCATCACGACATGTTCACGATTGGTGAACTAGGGTCGTGACAAGTTGGTATCGGAGCTCTAGGTTCATAGGAGTCACGGGACACAGACCGGTTACTTAGAGTCTCGCTGATCGATACGGAGACGTCTGTATTTATCTACGAGGGGCTATGTAACTGTTTAGGAAACTCTTCATTTCTTTTGGATTCCTTGTCGTGCGACATTTTTGGCATAAAAAATCTAAACTATTGATTTCTATTCTCTCACAGATGGTGAGGACACGAGCTACTCGCGACGATCAGGTACCCGCGCCCCCTGTTGTCGCCGTCAGAGGCCGGGGCCGAGGTAGAGGACGAGGACGCGCCCGAGGTGCATCCACAGCACCCGCGCGCGGTGCCGCTGAGGTGCCACAGGTAGACCAGGTTGGAGCGCAGGCACCTGGTACACCGACTACAGCTGCTACTACTCCAGGCACTACAGGAGACCCTGGCCCAGTTCATGAGTATGTATACCACTTTAGCTCAGGAAGGACTGCTTCCTCTAGTCGCAGCTACATCTTAGGCCGGGGGAGGGTCCCAGACTCCGCAGCCGTTACACCGGAGCAACGTGTGCTAGTGGAACAGGTTCCAGATGTTTTGGTTATGCCTCCTGCCGCCCCAGCACAGCCCGGAGGTGGACCGCCTCTGAGGACGAGCAACGTAGATTGGAGAGGTTCAAGAAATATGACCCTCCAGTGTTTAGTGGTTTGGCTTCGGATGATGCATTGGGTTTTCTAGAGGAGTGTCATCGTATTCTTCGTACTATGGGGATTGTGGAGACCAGCGGGGTTTCCTTCACTGCTTTTCAGTTTCGTGGGGCCGCTTATGACTGGTGGCGTACGTATGAGTTGGATAGTCCAGAAGAGTCTGCTTCATTGACTTGGACGCAATTTTCAGATCTATTTTTGAGAGAGTTTGTTCCTCAGAGCCTTAGGGATTCTTGGCGCTCGGAGTTTGAGCGGTTGCGACAGGGTTCCTTGTCAGTATCGGAGTATGCTATTAGTTTCACCCGTCTAGCCAGGCATGCACCGGCCTTAGTAGCCACGGTTCGGGAGAGAGTGCGGAGATTTATTGAGGGCCTGATTCCGCCGATCCGATCCAGCATGGCCAGAGAGTTGGAGACGGATATATCTTATCAGCAGGCGGTGAGCATCGCCGGGAGGATCGAGAGTATGCTCCCTAGAGAGCGGGGAGATAGAGAGGCCAAGAGGTCTCGTGAGTCGAGCCATTTCTCTGGTGCCCTCACTTCAGCAGCCGGTCGTTTTGGCAGGGGTTATTCCGGCCGACCAGTTCACTCAGCATTGCCCGCAGCCGGTAGTACTCCAGCTCTTCCAGCACCTCAGGAGCCTTATTATGCTCCCCAGTTTCCAGTGCACCTCCTGCGCGGGGTCCTTCCAGGGGTCAGACTAGTGGGGGTGAGGCCGGGCAGTCACGGTCACCGTGTCCTCCCGGAGCTTGCTTTGGGTGCGGGGATACTGGCCATCTGGTTAGGGAGTGCCCCAGGCGTAGAAGGGGAGCACCTCCTTAGTCTTCGCAGTATCAGCGTGGTTCTCAGGGTCAGCAGGCTATCATTCCAGCTCCAGCTGCCACTCCACCTGCCCAGCCTGCTAGGGGCGGGGGTCAGGGTTCCAGAGGCCGCCCTCGAGAGGCGGGACAGGCCAGATTCTATGCTATTCCTGATCGCGCTGCGGCTGTTGCATCTGATTCTGTTATCACAGGTATTATTCTGGTTAGTCACAGGGAGGCATCGGTTCTATTCGACCCCGGTTCCACTTTTTCATATGTGTCTTCTTACTTTGCTTCTCATCTGGGTGTGCCTCGGGATTCTTTGAGTGCCCCCATTTATGTTTCCACTCCGGTGGGTGATTCTTTGGCCGTGGACCGTGTATATCGGTCGTGTTTGGTTACCATTTGTGATTTTGAGACCAGAGCGGATCTATTGTTGCTCGGGATGGTCGATTTTGATATTATTCTGGGCATGGACTGGTTGTCGCCCCATTATGCTATTCTTGATTGTCACGCCAAGACCGTGACGCTGGCTATGCCGGGCATTCCACGTATTGAGTGGAGTGGTACTCTAGATCACACCCCTAGCCGTGTTATTTCTTTTCTCAGAGCTCGGCGTATGGTTGAGAAGGGGTGTGCTGCTTATCTAGCCTATGTGCGGGACGTCAGTATTGACACTCCCTCTATTGATTCTGTTCATGTGGTACGTGACTTTGCCGATGTATTTCCAGCCGATCTTCCGGGCATGCCGCCCGACAGAGATATTGATTTTGCTATTGACTTGTTGCCGGGCACTCAGCCCATTTCTATTCCACCGTACCGTATGGCTCCTCCCGAGTTGAAGGAATTGAAGGATCAATTACAGGAGTTATTGGGCAAGGGTTTTATTCGACCCAGTGTTTCGCCTTGGGGTGCTCCTGTATTGTTTGTAAAGAAAAAGGACGGTTCTATGCGTATGTGTATTGACTATCGTCAGCTGAACAAGGTTACAGTGAAGAACCGGTATCCTTTACCCCGTATTGATGATTTATTTGACCAGCTACAGGGCGCACAGGTGTTTTCTAAGATTGATTTGCGCTCTGGGTATCACCAGCTGAAGATTCGGGAGCCAGATATCCCGAAGACTGCCTTCAGGACCCGGGATGGTCACTATGAGTTCCTCGTGATGTCTTTTGGGTTGACTAATGCCCCAGCAGCATTTATGCATTTGATGCACAGTGTGTTCAGGCCTTATCTGGACTCGTTCGTGATTGTCTTCATTGATGACATTCTAGTATATTCTCGGAGCCGGGAAGAGCACGAGCAACATTTGAGGATAGTGCTTCAGATTCTGAGGGAGAAGCAGCTTTATGCCAAGTTCTCTAAATGTGAATTCTGGTTGAGTTCAGTGGCATTTTTGGGCCACGTGGTGTCGAGTGACGGTATTCGAGTAGATCCGAGGAAGGTGGAGGCCGTGCAGAGTTGGCCCAGACCCTCCTCCGCTACTGAGATTCGTAGTTTCCTTGGTTTGGCGGTCTATTACCGTCGTTTCGTAGAGGGGTTCTCCTCGATTGCAGCACCTATGACTAGATTGACCCAAAAGGGTGCCCCTTTTCAGTGGACAGACGAGTGTGAGGCGAGCTTTCAGAAGCTCAAGACAGCCTTGACTTCGGCCCCTATATTGATGTTGCCTACAGGTTCGGGGTCCTATACTGTATATTGTGATGCCTCACGAGTTGGACTCGGTGCGGTATTGATGCAGGATGGTAGGGTGATTGCCTACGCGTCGAGACAGCTGAAGGTGCATGAGAAGAATTACCCTGTTCATGATTTGGAGCTAGCTGCCATTGTTCACGCCTTGAAAATTTGGCGTCATTATTTATATGGGGTTCCTTGTGAGATCTACACTGATCACCGGAGCTTGCAGCACTTGCTTAAGCAGAAGGACCTGAATATGCGTCAGAGGAGATGGTTGGAACTACCGAAGGACTATGATATTACTATTCTCTATCATCCGGGCAAGGCTAATGTGGTTGCTGATGCCTCGAGTCGTCGGGCAGAGAGTTTGGGGAGTTTAGCATATCTACCAGCTTCGGAGAGGCCTATGGCGATGGATGTTCAGGCTTTGGCCAGGCAGTTTGTTAGACTGGATCTTTCGAAGCCCAGCCGGGTTCTAGCTTGTGTGGTTTCTCGGTCTTCTCTATTTGACCGCATCAGGGAGCGTCAGTTCGACGACCCTCATTTGCTTGTCCTTCAGGATAGAGTTCGGCATGGTGATGCTCGAGATGTTACCATCGGGGATGATGGAC
Source organism: Nicotiana noctiflora (assembly GCA_032618575.1). Classification (NCBI taxonomy): domain Eukaryota; kingdom Viridiplantae; phylum Streptophyta; class Magnoliopsida; order Solanales; family Solanaceae; genus Nicotiana; species Nicotiana noctiflora. The sequence goes on from JASVEL010012935.1 coordinate 511,385, forward strand.
TCATGAGGATGCAGGGGCGTATCTGTGTGCCCAATGTAGATGATCTTCGAGAGCCGATTCTAGCAGAGGCCCATAGTTCGCGGTATTCCATCCATCCGGGTGCCGCGAAGATGTATCAGGACTTGAAACAGCATTACTGGTGGAGGCGGATGAAGAGGGATATAGTTGATTATGTTTCTAGATGCCTCAACTGCCAGCAGGTGAAGTATGAGCATCAGCGTCCGGTGGATTGATGCAGCAGATTGAGATTCCCGAGTGGAAATGGGAGCGCATTACCATGGACTTTGTATCCGGACTTCCACGGACGGTTAGGAAGTTTGATTCCATTTGGGTTATCGTGGATCGGCCGACCAAGTCCGCCCATTTCATACCGATGAGCACCGCTTATTCATCGGAACGACCGGCGGAGATCTATATCGGGGAGATAGTTCGGCCGCATGGTATTCCGCTTCCATCATTTCGGATAGAGGCACTCGGCTCACTTCACGGTTCCGGAGAGCCGTACGAGCAGGAGTTAGGTACTCGGTGGAGCCGAGCACAACGTTTCATCCCCGGACTGATGGTCGGTCCGAGCGCACTATTCGGATTTTGGAGGATATGCTCCGTGCGTGCGTGATAGAGTTTGGAGGTTCATAGGATCACTTCTTGCCGCTGGCGGAGTTTGCTTATAACAACAGCTACCAGTCTAGTATTCGGATGGCACCGTACGAGGCCCTATATGGTAGGAGGTGCGGTGTCTCCGTGGGTTGGTTTGAGCCGGGCGAGACCAGTGTTGCTAGGTACCGATATGGTTCGAGGATGCTACGGACAAGGTCAAGGTGATCCGGGACAGACTTCGTGCGGCCCCGCCTAGACAGAAGAGTTATGCGAACAGAGCAGGTTCACGATGTGGCTTTTATGGTCGGCGAGCGGTTCTACTTCGAGTCTCGCCCACGAAGGGCGTTATGAGGTTTGGGAAGAAAGGAAAGCCGAGTCCTAGGTTTATTGGCCCTTTTGAGATTTTGAGGCGTGTTGGGGAGGTTGCTTATGAGTTGGCCTTACCTCCCAGTCTAGACGGAGTTCATCCCGTATTTCATGTCTCCATGCTCCGGAGATACCTCGGTGACCCGTCGCATGTGTTGGATTTCACTTCTGTTCAGCTAGACAAGGATCTGTCTTATGTTGAGGAGCCAGTAGCCATTCTAGACAGGCAGGTCAGAAAGCTAAGGTCGAAGAACATCGCTTCGGTAAAGGTTCAGTGGCGGGGTCAGCCGGTCGAGGAGGCGACTTGGGAGACCGAGCAGGATATGCGCAGCCAGTACCCTCATCTTTTCACTACTCCAGGTATGTTTTTTATGCTCGTTCGAGGACGAACGAATCTTTAAGTGTGGGAAGATGTAACGACCCGACCGGTCGTTTTAGAAAATTACGCCCCAATCCCTAATTTAACTATTCCCCTAAGTTCATTTCTGCTATTGTGGTTTGCCGGGAGAGTCGGTTCTGAAAATTTGAGCATTTTGGGACACTTAGTCCCTAAATACGAGTTTTGAAGCTAGAAAATGGCCCGTAGCCGGAACAGTGTTAAGACGATCTCGGAACGGAAATCCGATGGTTCCATTAGCTCCGTTAGGTGATTTCGGGGTTGGGAGCGTGTTCGGAATGTATTTTGGAGGTCCGTAGCTCAATTAGGCTTGAAATGCCGAAGGTTGAAATTTTGGCGAATCCGAACGATAGGTGAGATTTTGATCCGAGGGTCGGAATAGAATTCCGACAATTTCTGTAGCTTCGTTATGTGATTTTGGATATGTCCGCAAATTTTCAGGTCATTTGGACGTCGTTTGGCCGGGTTTTGGATTGAATGTTAGTTTTGAAAGTTTTGAAGAAACTTAGGCTTGAATCGATGTGAATTATGGGTTTTGATGTTGTTAGACGTGTTTTTATGATTGGAATAAGTTCGTATCATGTTTTGGAATATGTTGGTGGTTTTCGTTGGGGACCCGGGGGCCTCGGAGTGTTTTCGGATGGGTAAACGGAAGGAAAACATGGAAAATTGCAGGTTGGGCCTTCTGTTCTATCGTTTTCGCCCCTGCGGAAATGGGACCGCAGAGGCGAGTCCGCAGGAGCGGAACTTGGGGCGCAGGAGCGCCTGGGTTCGCAGAGGCGGATCCTCTTCCGCTGAGGCAGAGTCGTGGGTGCGGAAGACTCGTCGCAGAAGCGACCTTGGGTCGAGGAGTGAGAATCCGCAGGAGCGGAGGGGAATTCACTTAAGCGAGTCCGCAGAAGCGGACTATTTCTCGCAGAAGCGGAAATTCTCGCAGGAGCGGTTGTCCGATCGCGGAAGCGGACGCGCGGAAGCGGTCCTTTTCTCGCAGAAGCGGGATTGGCCGACTAGGCCGGGATCGCAGAAGCGACCGGTTGGTCGCGGATACGGGCTCGCGGGAGCGGAATTTTGTCCGCGAAAGCAGAAATCGCAAGAGTTAATTATATTCGAAGTTAGAAATTTCAGAAACATTTCCAAACATTGAGGGCTCGGCTTAAGGGGCGATTTGGGCGATTTTGAAGAAAGATTCAAGGGGTTTCTTCGAGGTAATCAACTATGGACTCAAATTATGATTATTGTTGACAATATTATGCAATTATCTCATGAAAATGGAGGAATTTGGGGTGTTTTATGGGGGTTTTCACCCTAGGCTTGAACTTTAGAAAATCAAGGTTTTGAGTGGGCAAATGGAGTCCAAATTTAATAAACTTTATATGCTTAGACTCGTATTGAGACAAGGGTTCCGAAAATATAACTTTCGTGATTTTTCGATAAGCGTTCCAAAAGTCGGGTTTTGGCAACTTGTGGGTTTTGGTGTATTTTGAGTTATTTTGATTGGGTAATGCCCAATTAGCCTATTTTGATGTGATTCTATTGATTGTTATCAGATTCTACACTTGTGGAGGCCGACATTCGCGGCAAGAGAGTTGTTTCATAGCGGTTTTGTACCGGAGTCGAGGTAAGTGGCTTGTCTAACCTCGTGTGGCGGAATTTTCACCCCTAGGATATTATGTGATAGTTTAAATGCCTTGTATGCGAGGTGACGGGCGTGTACATGCGCTGGTTGTTGAACACGCACTTTAATTAAAATGTTCGATAAGCGATATTCCTGTCTTTGGCTGTTAATTTGATATTTTTACCCGGTAGTGGTTAGGAAATCATGATTAGGTAGTACTTAACTGTTTAGTTGCCTAATTGCCTTATTTGAACTCCTTGAAAATTATTGGCACTATTTTTCGGTGAAGTTATAGTTAAGCATAATTGATCTCTTTGTGGATTCCTTTATTTGCTGTGCTTGTGGACTGCGGGTTCGATTCTCGGAGACCCAGGGCTGTGGGTTCGATTCCCAAAGACCCGGCATGATATTGGTAGGGACTACGGGTTCGATTCTCGAGATCCCGAGTTATTGGTAGGGACTACGGGTTCGATTCCCGAGATCCTGAGTTATTGGTAGGGACTACGGGTTTGATTCCCGAGATCTTGAGTTATTGGTAGGGACTACGGGTTCGATTCCCGAGATCCTGAGTTATTGGTAGGGACTGCGGGTTCGATTCCCGGAGATCCTGAGTTGTTGATTATTTGTTGAGATATGGGCTGCGGGTTCGATTCCCGGAGACCCAGAGGTACTGTCAATGGGACTGTGGGTTCGATTCCTACAGGTCCTGGACTTGTTTTATTGAGTTGGCTATTCATTGTTAGCTTACTTGTAGACGATTGTAGTAATCATCTTATTGTTGCTAGTTCGGAAATTTATTATTCATTTAAACTACTTATTATTGTTATTATCATTGTATTATTGTTTTCTCAGTAGGGCCCTGACCTTCCTCGTCACTACTCCATCGAGGTTAGGCTTGGCACTTACTGAGTACCGCTGTGGTGTACTCATGCTACTCTTCTGCACACTTTTGTTGTGCAGATCCAGGTACATCAGGGCAGGCTCACACCAGGTGATTCAACGGCGTTTTTGGGAGACCTCGAGGTATGATCTGCTACGTCCGCGGATCCGGAGGCCTTCCTTCTATTCTAGTGCTAGTAGATGTTTTTTTTTCCTTCATTCCGTTGTTAGATACTCCTTTTACATAGAGCTACAATTGTATGATCTCTTTTAGTCTGTGTTACCCGTGGGATTCCGGGTCTTGGTAGTGTTTTAAACAGCGTATTTGATTGGTGTATGTGCCAAGCGGCACGGATTTCATTCCTTTCATCTTATTTTCCGCTAATTCTTATTAAAAGTTCATAAACTGGTATATTCCGCAACGTGTTAGGCTTACCTAGTCGTGGGGACTGGGTGCCATCACGACATGTTCACGATTGGTGAACTAGGGTCGTGACAATTTCACAGGTCTATAACCCAATAAGCAGAGTGCCCTCCAGGCATAAATTCTCAAATGGATGATATCACCAAAATCCTCATACTTGGTTTAAATTTCTAACCAATCAAGTGACTACATGTCACAGCTATACAATCTTCTTGTGGGGAAAGCTCCCACCATCTTCCGAATAATTAAACGGGCCTGCACATTCAACCCACCGGCCGCACTAACGCTGAAAAGCGATCATGAGTCCCTAACCGGGATGCAAAGCCTTTCTCACCAGAACACCGATCTCAAGTGATACCGACGTTAATACCCATCTTACTCAAAACACCGAAACTCCTTTCCTGCTCATCCGAGCTCTTTATATCACATTCATTGACCAAACTGCGACCTTGGTCCTTACTTCAAATTCCATACCACTCACTGCACCTCACGTGCCGATATACGATAGACACGATTTCCATCACAACTCTAGAACTGACGATAGGAAAATACTTCATCACATAAGACCTTCCATTTAACTCATTTCAGGAGAACTATAGCAACATACATGCGAATTCTCATAACCATCGAATATGCCAATCTCTAAGTAGTGGTCCAAGCCACCATAACCCTTCCCGAGATCTGCCTACTCGTAACAGGCCCCTAACAGAAGAATACTTCAGACTAACATCAATCACTGCGGCCGACAAGTCTCAAATGCACCGCCACAAATCACATGCATAACTCGATCACGTTACATGAACCGATCATTGACACCAATATGCCAACTCAACTATGGCTAATCAATCTACTTCCTTCCAATTAATCCTGGATTTCCTTAGAAATGTTAACTCCCTTCAATACCTAACTTATTCCAATCGCACTCACCCAGAGTGACCTTAAATCATGAGGCCATGCTATCTCAAGCACGACGACCATTTCATGTCTCTCAAATACTATACCACAAGTCAAGACATCATAGATTGTTTTTGTACTTTTCTTCCTAAGTTGCTTCAAAGGCTTGAGCCTCAACTGTACTTATAGACTCAGAATTATCAAACACCACAATTTACCTCTTGAATTCACTAGGACCGCTATTGAGAAACACCCGGCCCTGACTTGGCCCAGTACGCAACCAACTCTACTGAATGTTTATAACATATGAATACCCTCTCGATAAAGCACCCAGCGGAATCACTTCCCGCGAAGCCTGCACCTAGACGATGCATAAATCATGAATCTTTTCTCAAGTTTGAACATGAGCCAGTAAGGCTAATCATAACATGCATTTAACAATACATATACTCAATTACCACACATGGTCCTTTCCCGTGGCTGCAATAACCCATTAATATGCTAGTATCCAGAATTCACGCAGGTAATTAACCATGCGACCCAATTGAAAGTGGTGGGACTCTCCCACTTAGCTCAAGGCCACTATTACATGACTCTCGAACATATTAGAAACATTCACTCAAGTCATCTACCCTTATTCAACTGCAATTCACTTGATCCTACGATTATAATCACATGTGCCCTATTAGCACTCTGACCCCATAGGATATGACCTCATTCCAACACAACCAAACATCATCCCGCTCCATGCACCGAGCATTCTCTACCAATGACATCTTAAAACAAACTATGATTCTCACACGCCTACGAAGCACCATGTAGCCTTCGTCGAATATTTCCCTGCTGATAATAAAAATATAGAGTTTATTAGGGACACAGGAACATCAAAAGTCCCAACATTATACCATACGAGCCTCAACTATTGCCCATCCGCAAGTTTTCAAGAACTTTTGAATAGCACATAAATACATCGCAAGCCAAATCTGATATGGCACATGACCCATAATTAGATCGTTGATAGTGAAATCCTTTCACCTGGCACGAAGCCTTAAGATACATTTTGCTAATCCATGACAATAGCCTTTATCATTTGTACATCTTCATCATAAGACAGTCCAAGACATTCGTTTGGTACATGTCCTTCTTAAGATAGTTAAACTCATTTCCCCCCAGTATCTCTGCTGGTGGAATCCTTCGCTAAATAGATATCTCATATGAACCATATAGTCTTTATTACCACCAACTATCTTTAGATCTAATCCACCTTGTGATTCTACCATTACCGTGACGATTAGGTAGTTAAGTAAACCTCATCAAGACCATACTTATCAACAGAATGTCAAAACCTAGTGCACCCCATGTGCACAATTGATGATCTCTCAATTCTCTTGCATTACCGATATGGATGACACGCGGTAACAATGGTTGGGTAAATTCATGACTCCATTGAAACCCCTCCGCAGCGTCACAAAACATCGGCGCATACTTGATACCGAGCGCTCAATTTCAATACACGAGTGGATGCAAAAGGACATATGACATACGCCCCAACTGAATAAATGACGCACGATAAGGAATTCAAAGAATTGAAGAGTTTCCTAAACGGTTACATAGCCTCTCGTAGATAAATACAGACGTCTCTGTATCGATCAGCGAGACTCTAAGTAATCGGTCTGTGTCCTGTGACTCCTATGAACCTAGAGCTCTGATACCAACTTGTCACGACCCTAGTTCACCAATCGTGAACCTGTCATGACGGCACCCAGTCCCCACGACTAGGTAAGCCTAACACGTTGCGGAATATACAAGTTATGAACATTAAATAAGAAATAGCGGAAAAATAGCATAAAAAGAAATATAATTCGTGCCACTTGTCACATACATCCGTCAAACACACTGTATAAAACACCACCAAGATCCGGAATCCCACGGGTAACACAGACTAAAAGAGAATATACAATTGTGGCTCTATGTATAAAGAGTATCTAACAACGAAGTGAAGGAAAAATATCTACTAGTACTATCATAATAGAAGGAAAGCCTCCGGATCCGCGGATGTAGCAGATCATACCTCGAGGTCTCCCAAAGCGCTACTGAATCACCTGGTATAAGCCTGTCCTGATGTACCTGGATCTGCACAACAAAAGTGTGCAGAAGAGTAGCATGAGTACACCACGGCGATACTCAGTAAGTGCCAAGCCTAACCTCGATGGAATAGTGACGAGGAAGGTTAGGGCCCTACTGAGAGAAAACAGTTACAAAATGGTAATAACAATAATAAGCAGTTTAAATGATAATAATCCCGAAATAACAACAATAAAATGAATTACTGTAACCGTCTACAATTAAGCTAACAACAAGTAACAAACTCAATTAACAAGTCCGGGACCTGTGGGAATTGAACCCACAATCCCATTAACAGTACCCCTGGGTCTCCGGGAATCGAATCCGCTGCCCATATCTCAATAAATCAGGATCTCCGGGAATCGAACCCGCAGTCCACATCTCAATAATATATCAATAGCTCGGGATCTCCGGGAATCGAACCCGCAGTCCATATCTCAATAACTCAGGATCTCCGGGAATCGAACCCGCAGTCCATATCTCAATAACTCGGGATCTCCGGGAATCGAACCCGCAGTCCATATCTCAATAACTCGGGATCTCCGGGAATCGAACCCGCAGTCCACAAACAATATCACTCCGGGTCTCTGGGAATCGAACCCACAGCCCTGGGATCTCCGGGAATTGAACCCGCAGTCCACCAACACATCAAATAAAGAAAACACAGAGAGAGAATATAATATATTTAATTATAACTTCACCGAAAATAGTGCCAACAATTTATCAAGAAGTTCAAGTAAGTCAACTAGGCAATTAAACATGTTGAATCCTAGCTAATCATGCTTTTCTAACTAATACCGGGTAAAAGTAACGCTTTTATCAGCTAAGAGCAGAATATCACTAATCGGACAATTCAAGTAAAGTGTATGTTACAAAAACCAGCGCATGTACACGCCTGTCACCTCGCGTACAAGGCATTTAAACTATCACATAATATCCTAGGGGAGAAAGTTCCCCCACACGAGGTTAGACAAGCCACTTACCTCGACTCCGGTACAAAACCGCTAAAAGACAACTCTTTTGCCGCGAATGTCGGACTCCACAGGTGTAGTATCTGATAAAAATCAATAGAATCACATCAAAATATGCCAATTGGGCATTACCCAATCAAAACAACTCGAAATACACCAAAACCCACAAGTTGCCAAAACCCGAATTTCGATACGCTTATCAAAAAATCACGAAAGTTATATATTCGGGTTCCTTATCTCAACACGAGTCCGTGCATATAAAATTTAACGAAATCTCCGTTTGCCCATTCAAATCAAAGGTTTCCTAAAATTTAGGCCTAGGGCTCAAACCCTCCATTAATCCTCCATTAACAGTAAAATAATCACGTATTTCATGATAAACTAACGAATTAAGGTCAAGAAACGTACCCCCGATGATTTCCCGATGATATCCCAGCGTTTCTCCTTCAATTTTTTCTCTTGGAGCTCAAAAATGGCATTTTAGTGAATGAGGGTCGCAGGTGTTCTATTCTGAACTTAAATTCACTGCCAGGCCTATTTACTCTACGCGATCGCAGCACTAGGCTCGCGATCGCGATGCACAAATCCTGGGGGGCCAACTTTTCCTCTACGCGATCGCGTGGGCCTGGACGTGATCGCAGTGAACAACTTAGCGTCCCTACGCTATCGCAATGCTACGAACGCGATCGCACTGCACTCGAGCTCGACTTTACGCGATCGCATCAATACACCCGTGATCGCGATGCACAACCCTTTGACCTTATGCGATCGCATCACTCCTCCCGCGATCGCGAAGAACAAATTTCCAGCCTCACTCCGATACACTACGCATCGCGTGGCAATGATCGCGATCGCAGAGAACAAATAACCTTCAATTTATTGCAGCAATTCCAGCAGTTCATTTTGGCTCAAGATGGTCCGTTTGGACCCCCGAATTCATCCCGAGGCCTCCGGGACCCCAACGAAAACCACCAACATACTCCATAACACGATACGAACTTGTTCCAATTATAAAAACATGTCCTTAAACACAGAAAACATCGAAATAGTGAATTCAAGACTATGTTTTCATCTAAACTTCCGAAATCAACATTCAATCAAAAACCCGATCAAACGACGTCCGAATGATATGAAAATTTGCAGACATATCCAAAATCACATAATGAAGCTACAGAAATTGTCGGAATTCCATTCGGACCACCGGATCAAAATCTCACCTATCGTTCGGATTCGCCAAAATTTCAAACTTCGGCATTTCAAGCCTAATTGAGCTATGGACCTCCAAAATACATTCCGAACGCGCTCCCAACCCCGAAATCACCTAACAGAGCTAATGGAACCATCAGATTTCCGTTCCGAGGTCATCTTAACATTGTTCCAACTACGGGTTATTTTTCAACTATAAAGCTTCTATTTAGGGACTAAGTGTCCCAAAACACTCTGAATTCCAGAACCGACCCTCCCGGCAAACCACAATAGCAGAAATGAACTTAGGGGAACAGTTAAATTAGGGATCGGGGTGTAAATTTCAAAAACGACCGGTCGGGTCATTACAGTCCACCGGGTTGACAGAAGTTACAGTCCAGCCAGTAGCTGAAAATATACTAAAAGGAAAGAAGTCATTTATGAGATTTTCCCAAGTGTCAGCATGTAGGAAATGCCATGTCACAACTGTAGAATAAAATTAGTTAGTTTGTTCTTAATTAGTTATCTTTTGAATTTGAATTTAAAATATTTAAATATTTATATGGTAGTTATTTTAATTTTATAGGTAAATAAACGTTTTAGATTAATACCTCAACTGCTAAAATTTCTCCTAAATTTTAGGCACAGAATAATAAGAAAAAATCAAACTTTCTCTCCCCCTCCCCCATACGTGAGGGATAAAGAAATATTTTTAAGAGTGGTGTTATAACGTGATGTAACTGAATAACCACCACTATTTCTTTGAGAAAAAACTGTTCTTTTTGAAGTAGTTTCATCTTTTTGTACATGGCCATTATCTATTTATATTGTTTAAACTTGCAAATACATTATACTTGCAATCAACAAAGATTGGAAGGAAAAAGAATTTCTTCAAGAACATAATATCATTCGAACACCAAGAAGATAATTTCTACTGTATTTAAAATGATAACACCAAAATATATTACTCCTCAATGGTAAGTCATTATTATCGTTTGTTTATGGATGACCTTTTGTTATTAAAAATGTGATGTCATGTGGCTAATTATGATACAATCAATGATACATGTTGTCATTTGAGTTTAATTTTTCAGTTTTTGTTAATTTGTTAAACTATAAGAACTTGGGTAAATTTTGTTGCAATGCAAATACCTATTGTTAGCGGCATTAAAAGATTTTTCTAATTAGGTAGATAGAGCATTCGCCGCTAAAATATTATATATAAGTTACAATGAGTGAGTTGGTTTAAATTAAATATTGATTTAGTGAGAAGGATATTATAATTCTACATAGATTGTCCTGTCATGTTTTCCCTATAATTCTTTTACCTTTTTATTGCCTAATGAACTTGATGTTGACAAAAAAGTCACGATGGATCAACAGAGAACATAGCTTGAATTGAGATAAAAAAATAATTTTAGAATCATTTTTTAAAATTTCGTTACGGAGTTTCCTTAATTGAAAAGGTTATTTTATTTATTATGATAAGAAAGGTCATGTTGTGCATATGGCCACATAATTTAAGTCTAATAGATAAAATAAAAAAAAATTAATTTTAAAGCTATTGAGATAAGATATACAATATTTAAAAATAGTATGATAAAATTTAAATAATTATGAATTCTGAGAAATGTTTTTAAATAAAATAAATATTTATTTCAAGATTAAAATAATTATAATATATGTCTACATTATATTAAAGGATAGTAATGAATAAAAGTTCACATGAAAACATGATAATACTATACATTAGATAAGATAATAGCAAAATTAAGGAAAATAATTAAAAATGGAATGAGAATATTATTTGAACTTAGATTAGATATTTTTTAATATTATGATGAGAATGATCAAACTATGAATAGGACCACGGAATTTAATAGCACAAAATCAATATTTAATGTAGGTAATTTACATATGAAAATTAAAAATCAAATTTGTATCTTCATACTAAAAGAGAAACAAAATTTAATTGGATGTATTAGAATAAATAATTATTTAAAAACTCAATAGATTTGAAACATAATAATCAAAAAAACTTACGCATTAATATTTAAGACAATTAAAAGTTACTGTTTAAAATAAAATATGATAATATTTTTATTATAGGCAAATATTAATATACAAAACATAATTTAAAATTTTATAGTAGGAAAGAGAATATATATAGAGAAAAATAAAGACAATGTGAGGGTACTTATACGGTGAATAATTTAATATAAATAAATTAAATAATTAAATAAATACTTAAAAATATTATTAATATATTTAAATAATAGAATATTATTAAGCTAGGTATGTGGTTGTTATTAAAAGGTTAAGAAGTAAGACATTAAGTCAATTGGTCAACTAATAAAAGTTCACATTATAGTATAATGATATTAAGTATTGAATAATACAATAACTATAAGCAAAGAATATAACAAAAAATTATCTAAAAATATAGAAGAATAAAACTTATTTGAACTTGAGTTGAAACACAAAGTGGTAGTAAGAATTTTGTTAAAATAATAAGATCGAATATGCTCAAACAACACATATCACAATATGACATTTTTAGTATTCTTTAATATTGATAGCAAAACGAAATGCAAATACTAAGATCAATGGATTATGTCGTTACATATATAAAAAAAGCTAAATAGATCGCCAATTATGACATTTTTGAGAAATAGTTTCATATCCTGCTTCTAAAGGTTTATATTTTAAATTTATTATAATTCAAATAATCCAAGTCAGTTTTGACATGGTTTGTGTCCGCGCATCGCGCGGGTACTAATACTAGTTTAGTTTAATAGTCCATCCGATCCAAAATAAGCGATTTGGATGTTTACATACATATTAAGAAAGTCGCATTTTAGCATTAATTAGCAATAGAATTGACCGTTTTAACCTTACTATCTCGCATAAACACTCCTAATATATATTCCAACACTATTTACTCCAAGGACAATGTAGGAAAAATATCATTAAGTCATTCTTGAAATCCGAAAAAATCACTTATTTTGGACCACAAAAAAAGGCCAAATAATCACTTATTTTGGACCGGAGGGAGTATTTCATTTTGATACTCTAACTAACTCTTGTTACATTTTGACCCTTTAATTCTATTTTTTTGTTTCACTTTGACACAAAATCCCCTCCCCCACCACGGTAAAAATATAAAGCGTGCAAACACCCTGTAACGACCCGGCCCATCGTTACGGGAATTACCACCTCGTTACCTTGTATTTATATGCTTTATGCTTTTATATCAGTGTTAGAGTTTACCGGGTGAGTTAGGAGTGATTCGGGTTGAAAATGAGGCAAATAGACTTTTTGAAAGAAGCTTGAATATGGAAAGTCAGCCTGGAGTTGACTATTTAGTTAGAGTGCTCGGAATTGGATTCCGATGATTCGACTAGTTTCGGGGGATCATTTATGACTTGCGGGAGCAATCAGAATCGAATTCGGAGGTCCGGTGTAGTTTTAGGCTTGAATTGGCTAAGGTTGATTTTGGCGAAATTCGAACGGTGGGTGAGATTTTGATCCGGGGGTCGGAATGGAATTTTGACAATTTTTGTAGCTTCGTTATGATATTTTGGATATGTCTCCAAATTTTCAGGTCATTCGGACGTCGTTTGGTCGGGTTTTGGATCGAATATTAGTTTCGAAAGTTTTGAAGAAACTTAGGCTTGAATCCGTGTGGAAATGGTGATTTTGATGTTTACGATGCTGTTTTTATGTTACGAGCAAGTTTGAATGAGGTAATGTGATGTAGTTGCACTTTTGATTGGGGTCCCGGGGGTCTCGGGATGATTTCGGATGCTCAACGGGAGTTTTTGATAGAAAAATGCAGCAGAAACTGCAGCAGAAAACTGACAGGGAAATCCTTCACTGCGATCGCAAGCCTGGGGCTGCGATCGCGTGGAAGGGAATATAGGCGGACAGAAGTTTCCTCTATGTGATCGCGTGAATTGGTCTGTGATCGCATAGGCCTGGGGATTTATACATTACGATCGTGTAGAAGAAGAAAATGATTCACTGCAATCGCGTGATTTGCCCTGCGATCGCGTAGAGGAGAGACCGAGTTCTCTATGATCGCGTTCATAGTCCTGCGATCGCGTAGGGCAAATGTGAGCCTGGAGGATTTTGTGCATCGCGATCGCAGACACAGTGCTGCGATCGCATAAGGCAATTATCAGGTCTGACAGAAGGGTGTTATTAACAGAACCTCCATAAACTAAACCAATTTTATGGTAGAATTAACATCAATCTTCATGAATTTGGGTAGAAACTGTGAAGAATTATGGCCTAGGTATTGAAAACGAATTTTTGGATTTTGAAAGGCCATTCGAACTCCGATTTCGATAAATTTTATATGCACAGACTCGTGGCGAGACGAGGATCATGTTGGTACTAATTTTGGAATTTTTCGAGCAGAGGGCCCGGGGTCGGGTTTTACCAACTTAGTGTGTTTATGCGTATTTCATGTAAATTAAAGTGGGTTATGTTTCTTTAACCCGTAATTGACATAATTGTTGTGTGACTAGATTCTACGCGCGAGGCAGCGAATTCCAAAGGAAAAGGCATTGCGGACGAGTCCACGACCGGTTAGAGGTGAGTAGTTTGTGTATATGGTAGCCTGAGGGTTCGAAACCCCGGCTTAGCACATTGTGATGCTAGTAGGGTGTGGCTCGCACCCCGTGACAGGTGTGGGAATTAATTGTGACTGGGGATTGAGACTTAGTCCATCCCGAATGAATATAATATTATATTAGTGGTTGAAAAATACTGTGTTTGATATAACTGTGGGCTGTAAGCCGTGTTTGGGGACTTGTACCGACCTGTAGTATCCCTAGGGGATAGTTATATATATGATAGCTATACTTGCTTAAATCACTGATCTTTGTCCTGGGTTGAAATCACAGTATTGAATTGCTAAGTCACATGTTTTGCAAAAATTAAATAAAAGTTAACGTATTTTCATAACTAATAAAAGGGAACCTGGAAATAATAATTTGAGTTGTTGTGTGACTTATATGATTGTTGTGGACTGATGATGGATCGGGCTGCACGCCGCAGCGGTTGATATGATATGAGGATCGGGCTGCACGCCGCAGTGGTATTGCGCTTGGGCTGTAGGAGCCCCTTCGAAGTCTATACACACACCCAGTGAGCGCCATCGACGTTAAATGGATTGGGCTAAACGCCGTAGCGGTTATGTGCTTTGCATTGAATCTTTATCTGTTGAATTATTTGTGATAATTGTATTGTACGGTTATTGCTAGTTCGTAGGAGGATCGGACTATAGTTTAGCTTCATTTTATGGTATTCTCTGGATTTCTTGCTTTAAGCTACTTGTATATATTTATTACTCACTGAGTAATTAGTACTCACCCCTACTCCATGTACCTTTGTGTGCAGATTCAGGTACTCGGGAGAAGTAGACGAGCATTCCAGCTTTCACAGAGTCACATCGAGTTGCTGAGGTAGCTGCCGACGTTCGCAGAACCTGGCTTCTCCTCTCTTTCAGTTGTTACTTTAAGTTCAGATTTGAGTATTTCCATACAGTATTCTCTACTAATGTTTGGTTTTGATTAGAGGCTCTAGACTTGTGACTCTAGATCTTTGGGAGTGTTAGTTGTTTTCGCACTTCTCAGTAATTTTGTTCGTATTATTATTATTGGAGTTTCTATGCCTCTTATATTCTTCTTGAGTTGTCCATTTGGGAGCGATATTGTTTGTGAAGGACGTTTATTGGTCTGGTTGGCCTAGCTTAACTGTTGGGCGCCATCACGACCGAATTTGGGTCGTGATAAGTTGGTATCAGATCCAGGTTACTAGGACTCGCGAGTCATGAGCCGGTTTAGTAGGCTTTCGCGGATCGGTACGTAGACGTCCGTATCTATCCTCGGAGGGCTACAGAAACTTTAGGAAAAACCTCACTTTTCTTGGATTCTTATCGTGCGGTTTGTGTTATCGTGAAACTAAATTTTTCCATATTCTATTCTCTCGCAGATGGCGAGAACACGTGCTAGCGGATGTGGCGGACGATCACCATTGGCACACAGAGGCCGTGGTCATGGTAGACGTAGGGCAGCAGCGCTAGCACCTGTTGACCCACCAACTAACCAGACTCAGGGTCAGATTCCAGCACCGGTGTCCAAGGTTCAGGATCAAGTTCCAGCTGCAGACGCTCCGGCAGCTCAGGTTCAGGCACCGGCAGTTCCTGTTGTGATACCGGGTCTTCAGGAGACTTTGGCTCAGATTTTATCATGTGCACTGGCTTAGCTCAAGTGGTTGCAGCCTCTACTGCAACAGCTTCTTCACAAGCAGGGGGGGGGAATCAGACCCTTGTTGCTCGCACACCCGAGGCGGTAGTTCAGGATTTACAAGCACCTGAGGTAGCTCCAGCTCAGCCGGCTGCAATCGTTGCACCAGCCCCTGCTCATGTGGTTCCAGCTATGCCTGATGATGAGCAGCATCGGTTGGAGAGGTTTGAGAGGCTACGGCCTCCGGCATTCAGTGGTGTTGAGGGCGAGGATGACCAGGGTTTTCTGGATAAGTGCCAGCGTATGCTTCACACTGCGCGCATTTTGGAGTCCAGCGGTGTTTCTTTCACTACCTTCCAGTTCACAAGACCAGCATTTCAGTGGTGGGAGGATTTTGAGAGGTGTAGGTCTGCTGGGACAGCGCCCCTCACCTGGCAACAATTCTCCATGGTATTTTTGGAGAAGTATGTGCCCCAGTCCCAGAGGGAGGAGCTGCATCGTCAGTTTGAGTGGCTGAAGCAGGGGGATATGTCGGTTACTCAGTATGAGATGAGATTCACACAACTAGCCCGTCATGCCATGTGGATGGTTCCGACGGACAGAGAGAGGATCAGGAGATTTATAGATGGTCTTATCTACCCCATCCATATATTGAATGACCAGAGAGAGAGCTTCGGCAGTTACCTTTGAGGAGGTGGTTGATGCTGCCCGTCATATTGAGACAGATCACCGTAGAGAGCGTGAGGAGAGAGAGGCTAAGAGGCCTCGTGGTACTGGTAGTTATAGTGGTGCTCCATCTAGGGGCTAGCCTCAGCATAGCAGGGGTCGTTCATTCAGATCTCACCAGTCAGGACGTGCAGAGTCCAGTGGAGTTTCATCAGATCGGGGTCGTCAGGGTCATCAGGGTCAGCAGGGCCGTCAGCAGAGCCAGCCTGCATTGAGTGCTCTTCCAGCTCATAGCTTTTCTCCTACTTCTTTAGCTCAGGATTCATCTGCAGCGAGGGGTCCTCAGCAGTCCCTTCTCCCATCTTCAGGTCGTTGTTTTGAGTGTGGCGATTTGGGCTATATTAAGAGAGAGTGTCCTCAGTGGCTTCGTAGGCGGTCTCAGTAGAGAGACCATCCCTCGTCTTCTACTCCTATTTCTTCAGCACCAGCATGGTCAACTAGGAGTGGTGGCCAGGTGGCCAGAGGTCGCCCTAGGGGAGAGGATCGTACTAGCGGAGGCTAGGCTCGTTTCTATGCTCTTCTGGATATGAAGGACGCTAGTGCCTCAGATGCCGTCATTTTAGGTATTATCTCAGTCTGCCATAGGGATGCTTTTGTCTTATTTGATCCGGGATCCACCTATTCCTATGTTTCTTCTTATTTTGCACATCATTTGGGTATAACCCGTGGTATTCTTGCCTTGCCCGTACATGTGTTTACCCTGGTGGGGGATACTGTTATTATGGATCAGATATATCGATCCTGTCTTATTATTATTGGGGCTCTGGAGACCCGAGTTGACTTGTTACTATTGGGCATGGTAGATTTCGATGTGATTCTAGGCATGGATTGGTTATCTCCTTACCATGCGATTATGGACTGGCATGCCAAGACAGTCACACTAGCTATTCCAGGTAATCCGAGGATCGAGTGGCGTGGCTTGACTGATTATGTGTCTGACAGGGTGATTTCTTATATAAAGGCCCAACGAGTGATTGAGAAGGGTTTTTTTTTTTATCTTATTTGACCTTCATTAGAGATGTTGAGGTTGAGACACCCAGTCTTGATTCGGTCCCCGTTGTGAGGGAGTTTTCAGATGTATTTCTAGCAGATCTGTCGGGCATGCCGCCTGATAGGGATATCGACTTTGGTATTGACTTGGTGCCGGGCACTCAACCCATTTCTATTCCTCCCTATCGCATGGCACCAACGGAGTTAAAAAAGTTGAAGGAACATCTTCAGGAACTCTTAGATAAGGGTTTCATTCACCCGAGTGTGTCACCTTGGGGTGCGCAGGTATTGTTTGTGAAGAAGAAATATGGCACAATGAGAATGTGCATTAATTACAGGCAGCTGAACAAGGTAACAGTGAAGAATACGTACCCATTGCCTCGTATTGAGGACTTATTTGATCAGCTCCAAGGAGATAGTGTATTTTCTAAGATTGATTTTTGATCGGGCTATCATCAGTTGAAGATCAGGGACTCAGATATTATGAAGTCAGTGTTCAGAACGCGATATGGGCACTACGAGTTTCTGGTAATGTCTTTCGGGCTGACTAATGCCCCAGCTGCATTCATGTACTTGATGAATAGTGTATTTCAGCCATACCTTGATTCTTTCGTGATCGTGTTTATTGATGATATCCTGGTGTATTCACGCAGTCAGGAGGAGCATGCACAACACTTAGGGTGGTATTGTAGAGGTTGAGAGAAGAAAAGCTTTATGCAAAATTCACTAAGTGTGAGTTCTGGCTTGATATTGTGGATTTTCTGGGACATATAGTGTCCAGTGATGGTATTCGGGTTGATCCACGGAAGGTCGAGGCAGTGCAGAATTGGCCCAAACCTTCCTCAGCTACGGAAATTCGGAGTTTTCTCGGCTTGGCAGGCTATTATCGCCGGTTTGTTCAGGGTTTCTCATATATTGCTTCACCGTTGACTAAGCTGACACAAAAGAATGCTCCATTTGTGTGGTCCGATGAATGTGAGGAGAGCTTCCAGAAGCTCAAAGAGGCTTTGACCACCGCTCCAGTACTTGTGTTGCCATCAGCTTCAGGGTCTTATACGGTATATTGTGATGATTCCAGAATTGGGATCGGTTGTGTGTTGATGCAGGAGGGCAGAGTTATTGCATATGCTTCTCGTAAGCTAAAGCCCCATGAGAAGAACTACCCTATTCATGATTTAGAGTTAGCTGCTATTGTTCATGCCTTGAAAATTTGGTGCCATTACCTGTATGGTGTATCTTGTGATGTATATACAGACCACCACAGCCTTCAGCATTTGTTTAAGCAGAAAGATCTCAATTTGAGGCAGCGGAGATGGCTCGAATTGCTTAAAGACTATGATATTACCATTTTGTACCATACCGGGAAGGCCAATGTAGTGGCCGATGCATTGAGCCGGAAGGCTATTAGTATGGGCAATTTGGCATATATTCCAGTTAGGGAGAGACCCCTAGCAGTTGATGTTCAGGCGTTAGCTAATCAGATGGTAAGGCTGAATATTTCTGAGCCCAGTCGGGTGATGGCTTGTGTAGTAGCTCGTTCTTCCTTATATGATCGTATTCGAGAGCGCCGGTATGATGATCCATACTTACTTGTCCTTAAGGACAGAGTTCAGCATGATGACGCCAGAGATGTCACTATTGATGGTGATGGTGTGTTGCGGATGAAGGGCCGGATATGCGTGCCCAATGTTAATGGGCTACGTGAGTTGATATTGGAGGAGGCCCATAGCTTGCGATATTCTATTCATCCAGAAGCCGCAAAGATGTATTAGGACTTGAGACAGCATTATTGGTGGAGAAAGATGAAGAAAGATATTGTGAATTATGTGGCACGGTGTCTAAACTGTCAGCAGGTCAAGTATGAGCATCAGAGACCTGGTGGTGTGTTCCAGCGTATTGAGATTCCTGAGTGGAAGTAGGAAAGGATCACTATAGACTTTGTTAGTGGACTTCCTCGGACGACGAGGAAGTTTGATTCAGTTTGGGTGGTTGTGGATAGGCTGACCAAGTCAGCTCACTTCAGTCCAGTGTATACTACATACTCCTCGGAGCGGCTGGCGGAGATATTCATCCGCGAGATTGTGAGACCGCATGGAGTTCCCATTTCTATCATATCAGACAGAGGTACCCAGTTCACTTCTCAGTTCCGGAGGACATTTCAGCGAGAGTTGGGTTCACAGGTAGAGCTGAGCACAGCATTTCATCCACGGACGGATGGGCAGTCTGAGCGTACTATTCAGATATTGGAGGACATGTTGCGTGCTTGTGTCATTGATTTCGGTTGTTAATGGGATGATTACTTGCCTCTTTCACAATTTGCTTATAATAACAGCTATCCGTCCAGCATTTAGATGGCACCGTATGAAGCTTTATATAGGAGGCGGTGTAGGTCTCCAGTCGGTTGGTTTGATCCCGGCGAGGCTAGATTGTTGGGGACAGAGTTAGTTCAGGATGCATTAGACAAGGTGAAAGTGATTCAGGAGAGACTTCGCACAGCTCAGTTGCGTCAGAAGAGTTGTGCGGACCGGAAGGTCCGAGATGTGTCTTATTCAGTAGGTGAGAAGGTGTTGCTAAAGGTTTCGCCTATGAAGGACGTTATGAGGTTTGGAAAGAAAGGAAAGTTGAGCCCAAGGTTCATTGGACCTTTTGAGGTGCTTAGGAAAGTTGGGGAGGTGGCCTATATGCTTACTTTGCCACTCAGTTTGTCGGGAGTTCACCCGGTGTTCCTTGTATTTATGCTCCGGAAGTATGTTGGAGACCCGTCACATGTGTTAGACTTCAGCACGATACAGTTGGATGAGGACTTGACCTATGATGTGGAGCCGGTAGCCATTTTGGGTCAACAGGTTCGTAAGCTGAGATCCAAAGACATAGCTTCAGTGAAAGTGTAGTGGAGAGGTCGTCCCGTGGAGGAAGCAACTTGGGAGACCGAACAGGAGATGCGGAGCAGATATCCACACTTATTTGATACTCCAGGTATGTTTCTTAACCCGCTCGCGGACGAGCGTTTCTTTAAGTTGGGGAGAATGTAACGACCCGGCCCGTCGTTACGGTAATTACCACCCCGTTACCTTGCATTTATATGTTTTATGCTTTTATATCAGTGTTAGAGTTTATCGGGTGAGTTAGGAGTGATTCGGGTTGAAAATGAGGCAAATAGCCTTTTTGAAGGAAGCTTGAATATGGAAAGTCAACCTGGAGTTGACTATTTAGTTAGAGTGCTCGGAATTAGATTCCTGATGATTTCACTAGTTTTGGGGGATCATTTATGACTTAGGGGAGTGATCGGAATTGGATTCGGAGATCCTGTGTAGAAATAGGCTTGAATTGGCTAAGGTTGAATTTTGGCGAAATCCGAACGGTAGGTGAGATTTTGATCCGAGGGTCGAAATGGAATTCCGACAATTTCCGTAGCTTCGTCATGTGATTTTGGATATGTCCGAAAATTTTCAGGTCATTCGGATGTCGTTTGGTCGGGTTTTGGATCGAATGTTAGTTTCAGAAGTTTTGAAGAAACTTAGGCTTGAATCCGTGTGGAAATGGTGATTTTGATGTTTACGATGCTATTTTTATGTTACGAGCAAGTTTGAATGAGGTAATGTGATATAGTTGCACTTTTGGTTGGGGTCCCGGGGGTCTCGGGATGATTTCGGATGCTCAACGGAAGTTTTTGATAGAAAAATGTAGCAGAAACTGCAGCAAAAAACTGACAGGGAAATCCTTCACTGCGATCGCAAGCCTGGGGCTGCGATCACGTAGAAGGGAATATGGGCGGCCAGAAGTTTCCTCTATGTGATAGCGTGAATTGGTGTGCGATCACATAGGCCTGGGGATTTATACACTACGATCGCGTAGAGCTATTTGCGATCGCGTAGAAGAAGAAAATGATTCACTGCGATCGCGTAGAGGAGAGACCGAGTTCTCTGTGATCGCGTTCATAGTCCTGCGATCGCGTAGGGAAAATGTGTGCCTGGAGGATTTTGTGCATCGCGATCACAGACGCAGTGCTGCGATTGCATAACGCAATTATCAGGTCTGACAGAAGGGTTTTATTAACAGAACCTCCGCGAACTAAACCAGATTTAACACAAAAACAGAACGTCTTGGAGAGCATTTGGGCGAGAAGTAAGAGGGTTTCATCGAGAAAACATCGGAGGTAAGTTTCTTGACTCAAAAACGTAATTTTATGGTAGAATTAACATCAATCTTCATGAATTTGGGTAGAAACTGTGAAGAATTATGGCCTAGGTATTGAAAACGAATTTTTGGATTTTGAAAGGCCATTCGAACTCCGATTTCGATAAATTTTGTATGTACGGACTCGTGGCGAGACGAGGATCTCGTTGGTACTAATTTCGGAATTTTTTGAGCAGCGGGATCGGGGTCGGGTTTTACCAACTTAGTGCGTTTATGCGTATTTCATGTAAATTGAAGTGGGTTATGTTTCTTTGACCCGTACTTGACATAATTGTTGTGGTTTGACTAGATTTTATGCGCGAGGCAGTGAATTTCAAAGGAAAAGGTATTGCGGACGAGTCCACGACCGGCTAGAGGTGAGTAGTTTGTGTATATGGTTCGAAACCCTGGCTTAGCACATTGTGACGCTAGTAGGGCATGACTCGCACCCCGTGGCAGGTGCCGGAATTGATTGTGACTGGGGATTGAGACTTAGTCCATCCCGAATAAATATAATATGATATTAGTGGTTGAAAAACACTGTGTTTGATATAATTGTAGGTTGTAAGCCGTGTTTGGGGTCTTGTGTCGACCTGTAATATCCCTAGGGGATAGTTATATATGTGATAGCTATACTTTCTTAAATCACTGATCTCAGTCCTGGGTTGAAATCACAGTATTGAATTGCTAAGTCACCTGTTTTGCAAAAATTAAATAAAAATTAACGTATTT
Source organism: Nicotiana noctiflora (assembly GCA_032618575.1). Classification (NCBI taxonomy): domain Eukaryota; kingdom Viridiplantae; phylum Streptophyta; class Magnoliopsida; order Solanales; family Solanaceae; genus Nicotiana; species Nicotiana noctiflora. The sequence continues at coordinate 533,715 of JASVEL010012935.1, forward strand.
TCATAACTAATGAAAGGGAACCTGGAAATAATAATTTGAGCTATTGTGTGACTTATATGATTGTTGTGGACTGAGGATGGATCGGGCTGCACGCCGCAGCAGTTGATATGATATGAGGATCGGGCTGCACGCCGCATCGGTATTGCGCTTGGACTGTAGGAGCCCCTCCAGAGTCTGTACACACCCCCGATGAGCGTCGTCGACGTTAAATGGATCGGGCTACACACCATAGCGGTTATGTGCTTTGCATTGCATCTTTATCTGTTGAATTATCTGTGATAATTGTATTGTACGGTTGTTGCTAGTTCGTAGGAGGATCGGACTGTAGTTTAGCTTTATTTTGTGGTATTCTGTAGATTTCTTGCTTTCAGCTACTTGTATATATGTATTACTCACTGAGTACTTAGTACTCACCCCTACTCCCTACACCTTTGTGTGCAGATTCAAGTACTCAGGAGAAGTAGACGAGCATTCCAACTTTCACAGAGTCACATCGAGTTGCTGAGGTAGCTGCCGGCGTTCGCAGAACCTGGCTTCTCCTCTCTTTCAGTTGTTACTTTATGTTAAGATTTGAGTATTTCCATACAGTATTCTCTACTATTGTTTGGTTTTGATTAGAGGCTCTAGACTTGTGACTCCAGATCTTTGGGAGTGTTAGTTGTTTTCGCACTTCTCAATAATTTTGTTCGTATTATTATTATTGGAGTTTCTATGACTCTTATATTCTTCTTGAGTTGTCCATTTGGGACTGATATTATTTGTGAAGGACGTTTGTTGGTCTGGCTGGCCTAGCTTGATTGTTGGGTGCCATCACGACCGGATTTGGGTCGTGACATACCCCTGCTACCCTCACCCCCATCCCACTCCCCACTCCCCCCAAATCCCAAAATCCCCAAATTTTTTTAATCATTTTTTGTAATTTCAAATTATTTTGTTTTTTCATTTTTTCTGCCCACATCCTGAGGAAAAATATAATTATTATATATTTTTAGTACTAGGGGTTCAACTGAACCCATAACTTTCGATGCGGTATAAAAATTTATATGTAAAAATTTATTAAAATATAAATAAAAAAATAGATATGAACCCATAATATTTAAAAATATAATGGGTTATTTTGTTCTACATTGACACAAAATTTTTTATCTAAGGCAAAATACAACTCTGATAAATACCCAGCTGCTACCTCCACCCCAGCATTTTTTTTTTGTAATTTTAAATTATTATTATTTTCAATTTTCTGCCCCCTCTCGTATTCAACTGAACTTGTAATGACCCGGCCTCCGTCGTTACGGGAATTTACCACCCCGTCATGTTGCAATTACATGTTTTATGCTTTTATATCGGTGTTAGAGCCTATCGGGTGAGTTAGGAGTGAATTGAATTGAAAATGAAGCAAATAGCATGTTTGAAGGAAGTTTGAATATGGAAAGTCAACCTAGAGTTGACTATCGAGTTAGAGTGCTCGGAATCGGATTCGGATGATTCGACTAGTTTCGGGGAATCATTTATGACTTAGGAGAGCAATCAGAATTGAATTTGGAGGTCCGGTGTAGAAATAGGCTTGAATTGGCTAAGGTTGAATTTTGGCGAAATCCGAACGGTAGGTGAGATTTTGATCCGGAGGTCGGAATGGAATTCCGACAGTTGCAGTAGCTCCGTTAGGTGATTTTGGATGTGCCTACAAAATTTCAGGTCATTCGACATCGTTCGGTTGGGTTTTTGATGGAATGTGTAATTTGGAAGTTTTGAAGAAACTTAGGCTTGAATCCGCGTGTAATTGGTGATTTTGATGTTTAGGATGGTGTTTTTATGATTGGAACGAGTTCGTATCGTGTTTTGGGGTATGTTGGTGGTTTTCGATGGGGTCCCGGGGGCCTCGGGGTGAATCCGGACCATCATCCGGGCATTTTGAACTTGGCAAAATCTGCTATAAATTGCAGATCACTGTGCAGAAGGCTAAGCCTTCGCGTTCGCGAGGGCAAAGGCCCGCGTTCGCGTAGGCTGGGGCACTTTGGTCATCGCGTTCGCGAGGAGGGCGGCCGCGATCGCGTAGAAGGAATCCGGGAAGCATCGCGTTCGCGATGGGTTAGTCGCGATCGCGTAAGAGGAAATAGTGAAACATCGCGTTCGTGTGGATGGAGGTCGCGTTCGCGTAGAAGGACCTCCGGATGGCTGAAGAAATGTGCATCGCGAACGTGTGGGTGCATGTCGCGTTCGCGAAGGAAAAATGGATCAGTGCATCGCGGACGCGTGATAGGTAACGCGAACGCGAAGAGTAAAATGATGCTGGGCATCGCGAACGCGTGGGAGCTCACGCGAACGCGAAGAGCAAATTTGTCTGGCAGTGAAATTAAAAGCAAAAACATTTCACTTACGGGTTCATATACCCAAAACACCATTTTTGAGCCCTAGAGAGAAGAAATCACGGGAAAACGCTGGGAAATCATCGGGTATTCATCGGAGGTAAGTTTCTTGACTGAAAAACATCATTTTATGGTAGAATTAACAATAATCTTCATGAATTTGGGTAGAAATTATGAAGGATTGTGGCCTAGATATTGAAAACAAAAATTTGGGTTTTGAAAGGCCAATCGAACTCCGATTTTAGTAAATTTTATATGTACGGACTCGTGGAGAGACGAGGGTTCTGGTAATATGAGTTTCGAGATTTTTCGGGATGTGGGCCCGGGGCTCGGGTTTTGCCAATTTCGTGATTTTGATATTTTTGAGTTCTTTCGATTGGGTTATGTTCCATTAGCCTATTTTGATATATTTGTGCTTATTTGTGCTAGTTTTAACGTGCGTGGATGCCGGTTCGAGAAGCTAAGGCGTAGCGGGCATGAGCTTTCGTCGGTTCGAGGTGGGTAATACTTGTAAATGATGTCCCTGAGGGTTAGTAAACCCCGGACTTGCACATCTTAGTGTTGTGTTGAGGTGACTTGCACGCCGGATAACGGGCGTGGGGTAGAGCACCATTGGGGATTGTGACTTGGTCCGTCCCGCGTAATAAATAATAACACCTAATTGTTGAAGTGAATTGGACTAATTATCATGTTTGGGCTTCGTGCCAATTATTTGAGTCCTTCTCGGATTGGTATCACTGTTTTGATAACACTGTGCATATTTTATTCTAAATTTAAGTTTTAAAATGGTATTTTGCTATTCAGCATTTTTATAAGGTTATGAAAAACTTGAACAAGGTCTTAATAACATTTTTAGCTGTGAGCTAATATGATATTGTTGCCGTAGGGCTTTCTTGATTATTTGTTATACTGAGTGGGGCCGAGGGCCATATGTTAGGGCATGACATTTTATGTGAGCATATGCATACACATGCATGGATCGGATTGCACGCCGCAGTGGTATACGGATCGGGCTGCGCGCCGCAGCAGGTGTGATATTAATATTGTGCTTGGGCTGTAGGAGCCCCTCTGGAGTCTGAACCCCCACAGTGAGCACGGGTACCCAAATTGGATCGGGCTACGCGCCGTAGCGGTCATATGCATTGCATGACATACATACATTGGTTTACGTGTACTATGTGGCATAACATTCAGCACTCATATATTACTGGCACACATGCATTAGTTGCCTTATTGACCAGGTCTCCTGGTGTAAATTAATAAGGAGTGCTGAGCCCGAGGCGCTGATTTGAGTGCGGACTTACACTGCTTGAGATTGTATCCAGGTATTGGTATATTATTATGACAGAAAGTAGCTAAAAATTGAGATTTTTAATGATCTACTCACTTATGCTGGAAAGGAATAAAAAGATAGTTCTGTATTGTGTAGCATGAGATTGTGTCTATCGTGGTTTTCTTCCCTTCGACATTATTTACTTTTATTACTGCTGAGTTGGAAGTACTCACACCCGACTCCCTGCACCTTGTGTGCAGATCTAGGTACATCACAGTGGAGCTGATTCTATTGCGGCTCGGGAGTGCTTTTGGACAGTCGAGGTAGCTGCCAGCGTTCGCAGGACCTGATTCTCCAGTTTGTCTATATTTTTGTTCTGACCACCCCACACTTGTGTACGGTTATATTCACTATTTACACTTTGTATACTCTGTAGAGGCTCATGACTCTTGACCCTTCGGTCTATGGGAGTTGGCACGTGTTGGGACTTGGTTCTCTGTTTTTAATATATCTAACACTGTTATGCTTAAATTGGATAAAGTGAGCTTGTGGCTCCGTGGTTATTGTTGATTGGTCGGGCTGACCTAGCAGTGTGCTGGGCGCCATCACGACCGGATTTGGGGTCGTGACAGAACTGATAAATTTCGACGCGAAGTAAAAATTTATATGTAAAAGTTCATTAAAATTGTAAAAAAAAAATAGAAATAAACCCATAGTTTTAAAAATATAATGGGTTCAATGTTAAGAATATTAAAATTGAATCCATCTGATTTAAATTCTGGATCCGTCTCCACGTTGGGTGTATGAAATTTGGCTTAAAAATGACTCTCATGCGCCTAAAAGAGTGAGGCAAGTCACAAATGAAATCTAGTTAGCTTGTGTTATAGTGGAACAAAAGAAATAGGATTAGAAGGCAAAAATGGAACAAGACTGAGTTAAAGTGCCAAAATAAAAAATTGGGCCAAGTTTAATGAGTTGTGTATATATTTGGCAATGAAATTTGGCTGAAAAATGGTCCCGGACGCGCCTAAAGGGGGAGGCAAATCACACACTAAATCTAGTCAATTTTTGTGTTGAAGTGAAACAAAAAAAAATAAAGTTGAAGGGCCAAAATGAAGCAAGAGTTAGTTAGAGTGCTAAAATAAAATATTGGGCCAAATTTCATGGATTGTATATGTATTTGGCCTTTTTAAAATTTATTACTATTGATAATTAAAGTTATTGGAAAAGGAAAATTGGCAAAATTCTAAAGAAATATAATGATACTTGTTGCATTTCTATTGGGACACAAAAACTAATAAACCATTCTACTATTTGAAATGGAAAACTTACTTCTTTATCACAACAACCACTTTGACCAGATTTTATAAAACTTTCACCTGAAAAGTTTATTATTCCTTGACATTATAAATCTTTCCATTTATGTAATACATTTTATATTATATAATATCTAATATAATTTACCTAGGTATTTTAGTTTTAGTTAAAATAAAATTTATATTATTTTATACATTTTATAATATATTTGTACATTTAATTTTTTTCTCAACATTAATTTTTAAGATATATAGGTAGTACTATTAAATTTGTCAGTAATATTATTGGGAATAAATCTCAAGTTAACATTTTTAACCATGCCTAATAAAATATTTTTAACTAAAATTATAAAATTAGAGCTCACAGATTTATCTGCCAAGCCATATTCACTAATATAATAAATAAAATACGATATTTAGAGCACAGACACAACGGATTAGTCCATTTAAATAGATCATATTGACAAATAAAGCTTTTAAAATAACTTAATATTAAACACGAATATCTTCCGACCAAAAAAACACAAATATCTTTAAAAAAAAATTAATTTGTACTGACGATAAAAAGCTCATTTCTTAAACAAATATATTTTTATTATTTCAAATAAAATATTAAAAATAAATATCTATGTCATTTTTATATTTCAAAATATGCTCATCAATACGATTAAACAAATTGAGTGCCTTGGAAATAAATAAATATATAGATATATTATAAAATAAATAAATAAATAAAATATTAGAAAATCATTTTAATTATAAGTAAGATACTTAGGTAAAAATATATTTTTAGTGTATAATATAGAAGGTATTACATAATTGGAGGATTTATGACGTCAAAGGCATAATAACTTTCAAGTAAAGGTATTATAAAATCTGGTCAACGTAATTATTGTGATAACTAGAGCAAAGAAAGATAATTGTTGTGTAACAAAAAAAAATTGACTTTTGGGTAATGAACATAAATTTGAATAATTTTAAGTAATGAAAAAAGAAAGAAAAGTGACTTTTGGGTACTGAAGATGTGATGACCCCAAAGGTCATCTTATATTTTAGAACTCAATTCCTTGTTCCCATGCTATCAAAACCTTATTTTATTCCTTCTTTATTTGTGTCAACAGTCCGAACGCGTTCCCGGAAAGCTTTTATGTAAAAAAATAATAAAAATAATAATTTTTGCCTTTAAAAGTTAATTTAGTTGACTTTGATCAATATTTAGAGTACACGGACCCAGTCTCGTATTATGATAGTCCCGGTAAGCCCGTATCGAAATATGGGACATGGGTGTACGCCCGGAATTAAATTCCGAGGTCCATAGCCTAAGAAATGAATTTTTGATGAAAATTGTAAGACTAAAAATCAAATGGTTTTAAGAGTTTGGTAATGTTTGATCTTGTCAGTATCGGGCGCGTATTTTAGTTTTGGAGCCCGATATATATCCAAAATAATATTTGTACCTTATATGTAAAATTTAGCGAGAAACGGGACTAATTTGATGTGATTCGGACGTTCGCTAGTGAAAATATGAATTTCAAGGTATTCCTAGGAATTTCATGTGTTTTGATGCTAAATCCGTAGTTCTAGATGTTATTTTGGAGATTTGATCGCACGAGTAAGTTCATATAATATTTTAAGACTTGCGTGCATGTTGGTTTGGAGCCCCGAGTGTTCGGGTGAGGTTCGAATAAGCTACTCAGTGAAATGAACTTAGAAAATATAGTTGGTATGCTTCAAGTCTGCAGATCTCGCATTTGCAAGCTCTGCATTTGCAAGGTCTGGCTCGCAAATGCGAGTCGCATTTGCGAACATGGGAGGGACTAGGTAGTTTCGCATTTGGGAAGAATAGGTCCGCATTTGCGGAAGTCCAAGTTCGCATTTGTGACAAGCTGTTCACATTTGCGAAGGCTACCGGAATGCGAGGAGTTCGCATTTGCGATACTTTTCTCGCATTGCGAGCTTCGCAAATGCGAAGCTCAAGTCGCAAATGCGAAATCTGCGGTTGATAAGTCTTGACTTAGACGGGGTTTTCTCAATTTTCAAAACTCTCAAACACAAAAACCATCTAGGTGATTTTCCAAAGACCATTTCTTCCTCAAATAAAAGGTAAGTTATTCCCAACCAGTTTCTTTCAATCTTTCACTTCATTTTTCAAGATTTCAACATAGAATCTAACGTGTTCATGGTGGAATTGGAATTTTTTGGTAGAAATTTGGTGATTTAGACTTCTAATTGAGGTCGGATACCAAAATCAATTGCATATTTGGGCTCGTGGGCTCGAGTTTTGACCAAGTGGGCCCAGAATCTATTTTTGACTTTTGGGAAAAAATGTGAGGAAACTTATAGTTATGTATTGGAATTAATTTTTTTAGCGATAATTGATGTTATTAAGTTAATTATGACTAGATACGAGTGGTTCAGAGGTGGGAACTAGAGGAAAAGTCGTAATTGAGCAGTGAATATTGGGCTTTAAGTCATTTGGGGCTTTAAAGTAGAAGAAGTGTGAATTGGAAATGGAGGGAAGTAAAATGGAGGGAAAATAAAAATTTGAAGAAGTAAATTTTTGTCTTGCACTTTGTCCCTCATTGGTGAGGGACAACCACATTTGTGTGCTTATACATAGAATCACTTCTTAAAGCTCTTAAAAGGAGTTGAAGAGAATGAACACCCGTGTCGTCGTTGTTGCTCACTCGGCTTTGGCGTTAGCTTTGGATGTTGAAAATACGCGAGAACCTTGATGAGGTTCAGAAGGTCTCTCTGGCCGTTGTCTGCCGCGACCGCGGTGGAAACACGACAGTCAGATTCAGAGAGTCTCTCTGGCTGCGGTTCTGCCAAGATCGCGGTAGAACCGTGGCAGGCAGCATATTTTCTGAAAAGGCACCTTTTCTAGACACCTCTTCTGAAATTTGCCTATAAATTCTTAGGCAACGCTGCATTTTCTAGACACGAAAAACACTCTAGAACTTCTTTCTTTCTAAATATACTGCATCCTAGTTTGCAGTATCTCTCTCTCAAATTCGTAAGTGTGATTTTGCTCCGTTCTTTGAGTTCATTAGTATCCTGCAATTTGTATTACCACTGTTGCAGGAAGGTTTATTCCATTTTATCCTGGGAGGATTTAATCTATTACTTTGGCAACTTGTGAGGGGGTTAAAATTTCTTAAGTATACACAAGAAAATTTTGGACTCAAAAATTTCTGATTCTTCTATATTTCTTTATTCTTCTAACAGTTTTTTGTTTTTCTTTTTATATTAACACAGTGACACTAATAAGCTTAAGGAATTTTATATTACTAACGTTACTGTGTTGATTATTAAATTGTTTTCTACATATTTTGTTGGAGACTAAAGCCTTGTTGCTTTCTACTCCATTAATTATTTCTGTCCGGTTTAAAATACATAAAAACTTTGCCAGAACAATAAACGTATGGGTTTGAAGTATATAAAAACTTCACCATTGTTACGTGTTGTGTGTTTGGTTTGGTATTCAGTTTGAAGATATCAAAACTTTACTGTTTTACAAAAAAACGACGAATGAAAACCAAACTAATGGAAATGTTGCGGGAACGGGTGCTACTGTTACGAGTGTTGCTGCCTCGTCAAGCCGTTCTACTCTTACCCATGCTATGGCACCGGCAGAAAAACCCGGAAAGTTTTCCGGTATTGACTTCAAACGCTGGCGAATGAAGATGCTCTTCTATCTTACTACGTTGAGTTTGCAACGTTTCATCAAGGAGGATCCTCCGGTCATGGCTAAAAATACTCCGGATGATGAACGACTTGTTGTAACTGAAGCATGGAAACATTCTGATTTCCTGTGCAAAAATTACATTTTGAGTTGTTTGAAAGATGGTTAGTACAATGTCTATAGTGTCATGGAAACTTCAAAAGCTTTATGGAATGCGATTGAGAAGAAGTACAAGACTGAGGATGCCGGACTTAAGATGTTCGTGGCTGCAAGGTTCCTGGATTTCAAGATGATTGACACTAGGTCGGTCATCACTCAAGTCCAAGAACTACAAGTCATTGTACATGACCTCCTTGCCGAAGGTATGACTTAAATCAATAATTTTATTAATAAGATTTATATTATTATTAATCCTGAATTTGTTATTGAAGGTATGGTCATAAATGAGGCCTTTCAAGTTGCTGCTTCCATTGAGAAGCTACCTCCGATGTGGAAAGATTTTAAGAATTATCTTAAACACAAATGGAAGGAAATGACACTAGAAGAATTGATTGTTCGTTTGAGGATAGAAAAAATATTAAAAAGAAGTCACGTGGACACTCAACAATAATGGGGGCAAACATTGTTGAGGAGGCACCACAAAATAAGAAGAGGAAGAAAGCTTCTGGACCAAAGAATTACCCAAGCAAGACGAAGTTCAAGGGTAATTGCCACAATTATGGAAAAATTGGGCATAAGGCAGTGGATTGTCGTGCGCCAAAGAATGATAAGAAGAAAAAGAATCAAGCCAACATGGTTGAAGAAGAAATGGGATATTTGTGTGCCATATTGTCTGAATGCAACTTGGTAGGAATGAGAAAGAATAGTGGATAGATTCTGGAGCCACCCGCTATGTTTGTGCTAACAAGAAATTATTTTCTTCTTATGCCCCCACAGGTCCCGACGAGACAATCTTCATGGGAAATTCATCTACGGCCAAAATTGAAGGAATTGGCAAGATTGCGCTGTGTTCTAGAAATTTGCAAGAATCTTGTATCTACCTCACTTCTTGTCAAGAATGGATTCAAATGTATTTTTGTTTCTAATAGTGTTGTACTAAGTAAGAACAATTTGTATGTAGGAAAAGGTTACCTAAATGAGGGCCTTTTTAAGCTAAATGTAATTGCAGTTCCTTTCAATAAAGTGAATATTTCTTCTTACTTTCTTGAGTCAAACACTTTATGGCATTCGTGTTTAGGTCACGTAAACTTCAAAACATTGCAAAAGATGATAAATCTAAAAGTATTGCCAAAATTTGATTGCATTAATTCCAAATGTCAAATATGTGTGGAATCAAAGTATGCTAAGCATCCTTATACGTCCGTTGAAAGGAATTCAAGTCCTTTAGACTTAATTCACACAAATATTTGTGACATGAAGTCAACACCATCTCGCGGTGGGAAAAAAGTATTTTATTACTTTTATTGACATTAGCACGAGATATTGCTATGTTTATTTACTTAATAGTAAAGATGAGGCAATTGATGCTTTCAAGCAATACAGGAGTGAAGTTGAAACGCAACTAAACAAAAAGATCAAAATGATAAGAAGTGATAGAGGTGACGAATGTGAATTTCCTTTTGAAGAAATATGTTTGGAAAATGGCATTATCCACCAAACAACTGCCCCTTACCCTCCACAATCTAATGGAATTGCGGAGAGGAAGAATTGAACGTTGAAGGAGATGATGAATACATTGCTAATAAGTTCTGGCTTACCACAATACTTATGGGGGAAAGCAATACTTACAGCTAACCGAATAATCAACCGTGTACCTCATAGTAAAATACAATACATTCCTTATGAGAAGTGGAAGGGAAGGAAGCCTAGCTTGAAATACTTCAAAGTGTGGGGGTGTTTAGCTAAGGTACACGTTCCTAAACCTAAAAGGGCTAAGATAGGTTCAAAAATGGTTGATTGTGTGTTTATTGGATACGTAACCAATAGCAAGGCATATCGATTTCTGGTTCATAAATCACAAAATCATGAGATTCACATTAATACGATAATAGAATTAGATAAGGATGAATTATTTGAAACTATTTTTTCATATAAAAGGGAAAGTGAAGTGAACTGCCAAAAGTTAAAATGACCTCGGGAGGAAATAATAGATGGTATGCCTAATGAAGAAAATCCGAGAAGAAGTAAACATCAAAGGACATCTACTTCATTCGGTCCAAATTTTCTGACTTTTCTGTTAGAAAATGAGTCTCGTACCTTCAAGGAACCAATGTCTTCCTCAGAGGCACAATACTGGAAAGAAGCTGTCAATAGTGAAGTAGAATCCATATTGAGCAACCATACTTGGGAATTGGTTGATCTTCCTTCAGGTAACAAAACGTTGGGTTCTAAATGGATTTTCAAGAAGAAAATGAAAGACGATGGCACTATTGACAAATACAAGGTAAGACTTGTTGTCAATTGATTTAGACAACGAGAAGGTCTTGGCTATTTTGACACATACTCGCCGGTAACAAGAATTACATCCATTCGGATGCTAATAGAGTTAGCCGCCTTGTATGATATTCAAATCCATCAAATGGATGTAAAAACTGCCTTCTTAAATGGTGATTTAGAGGAAGAAATGTATATGGACCAACTTGAAGGGTTTGTGGTTCTGGGAAAAGAAAAGAAGGTGTGTCGACTTGTTAAGTCTCTTTACGGACTAAAATAAGCACCCAAGCAATGGCATGCGAAATTTGACCAAACAATATTGTTAAATGGCTTTAAGATTAAAGAATGTGATAAATGTGTTTACATTAAGAACGTTCCAAATCATATGGTCATTGTTTGCTTATATGTTGATGATATGCTAATAATGAGCAAAGACATTACCGACATTCAAGCTACTAAGCACATGCTTGCTAGTAAGTTTGATATGAAAGACTTAGGAGTTGTCGATGTAATTCTAGGAATTAAAATCAAGAGGACTCCTCAAGGTCTAGCTTTGTCTCAATCATATTACGTGAAAATGGTACTTGAAAAGTTCAAACACTTGGAATTTAGAAGTGCAAGGACTCCAATTGACTTAAACCATCATCTTATGAAGAATAAAGGTAAAAGTATGTCTCAATTGGAGTATGCTCGTGTGTTGGGAAGCTTAATGTACGTCATGAACTGTACACGACATGATATAGCTTGTGCAATAAGTAAACTTAGTCGATTCACAAGTAATCCCAACAAGCATCACTGAGTGGCAATGAAATGAGTTCTGGGATTCCTGAAGTATACCCAAGACTACACTTTGCACTACAATAAATATCCTGCAGTTATCGAAGGATATAGTGATGCAGATTAAATAACCGGCTACACAGAAACAAAGTCCACAACTGGATATGTGTTTACTGTTGGTGGAGGAGCAATATCTTGGAAGTCTTCTAAATAGACGTGTATTGCTCGCTCTACAATGTAATCAGAGTTTATAACATTGAATAAAGCCGGTGAAGAAGTTGAATGGCTTCGAAATTTCTTAGAAGATATTTCGTTCTGACCAAAACCTTTGGCTCATATTTGCATACATTGCGACAGTGAGGCTGCAATAGGGCGGGCAAGGAGCGTTATATACAACAGAAAGTCTCGTCATATTTGACGAAGACATAACACCGTTAGGCAAATACTTTCTAGTGGAATTATCACTATTGATTATGTAAGATCAAAGGATAATGTTGCGGATCCGCTTACAAATGGCTTAACTAGAGAAGGAGTTGAGAAATCATCTAAGGGAATGAACTCTACGTAGAATTTTGGATGTTCCGAGATCTTGGTTCAAGGAGCTCAAACAAAGTTGTGATTGACCGGTTCAACATTGTCAAACTAAAATTTTTGGTCCCTTCTTGTGATGAAGACAATGTTCAGTAACAAGGATAGAACATTACACGTTCTTTAATGATTACCTAAGTTTGATGTAGTAGTTATCAAATAGTGTCAATCTAAAGGATTACACATTTAGGAATCACCTATGTAAGTGTGAAGTGGAAGCCGCTTCAATGAGAATTCTGAAAGGCCAATTCTCTATGCACTTGTGAGACCAGGCATTGTTCATGGCTGAAATGAACACAACAATGAGGACTACAAGATGGTTAAGGGTTGATTGTATGGCATATGGTTGTCTAGGTATACATTAAAGTTTGACGGTAGAAAGATATCAAATCTACCGATTGACCAAGTATATTCGACATATGTTCACTACGGAAAGTTCAAAGGGAAACCTACTTATCCAGAATTCATCTATTATCCTTCTTGATATACAGCCATGCCATTCCCATTCATGTGGGGGATTGTTGGACTTTAAGCCATTTGGGCTTTAAAGTAGAAAAAGTCTGAATTGAAAATGGAGAAAAATAAAATGGAGGGAAAATGAAAATTTAAAGAAGTGAATTTTTGCCTTGCTCTCTGTCCCTCATTGTGTCACGACCCTAGTTCACCAATTGTGAACATGTCGTGATGGCACCCAGTTCCCACGACTAGGTAAGCCTAACACGTTGCGGAATATACAAGTTATAAATACTTAAATAAGAAACAGCGGAAAAATAGCATAAAAGATATGTAATCCGTGCCGCTTGGCACATACATCCGTCACACAATAAATAAAACACTACCAAGATCCGGAACCCCACGGTAACACGGACTAAAAGAGAAATACAACTGTGGCTCTATGTGTAAAGAGTATCTAACAACGAAATGAAGAAAAATGTCAACTAGTACTACTGGAGTAGAAGGGAAGCCTCCGGATCCGCGGACGTAGCAGATCATACCTCGAAGTCTCCCAGAAAGCTGCGGAATCACCTAGCACGAGCCTGCTCTGATGTACCCGGATCTGCACAACAAAAGTGTGCAGAAGAGTAGCATGAGTACACCACGGCGGTACTCAGTAAGTGCCAAGCCTAACCTCGATGGAGTAGTGACGAGGAAGGTCGGGGCCCTACTGAGAAACAATAATATAATGATGATAACAAAATAAACAGTTTAAATGATAATAATTTCCGAATAACAACATTTAAGATGATTACTGCAACTGTCTACAATTAAGCTAACAACAAATAACCAAATTCAAATAAACAAAATCCAGGATCTGTGGGAATTGAATCCACAGTCCCATTCTCAGTACCTCTGGGTCTCCGGGAATCGAACCCACAGCCCATGTCTCAATAATATCTCAATAACTCAGGATCTCAGGGAATCGAACCCGTAGTCCACATTTCAATAATCTCGGGATCTCGGGAATCGAACCCGTAGTCCACATTTCAATAATCTCGGGATCTCGGGAATCGAACCCGTAGTCCACATTTCAATAATCTCGGGATCTCGGGAATCGAACCCGTAGTCCACATTTCAATAATCTCAGGATCTCGGGAATCGAACCCGTAGTCCACATTTCAATAATCTCAGGATCTCGGGAATCGAACCCGTAGTCCACATTTCAATAAATCTCAGGATCTCGGGAATCGAACCCGTAGTCCACATTTCAATAAATCTCAGGATCTCGGGAATCGAACCCGTAGTCCACAACCACAGCAAGTAAAGGAATACACAGAGAGAAGTATAATATGCTTAACGATAACTTCGCCGATGAACAGCGCCAACGATTACCAAGAAAACTCAAGTAAGTCAATTAAGCAACTAGACAATTAGATACTATCTAATCATGCTTTTCTAACTACTACCGGGTAGGAATATCGAATTTAACAGCTAAAAATAGGAATATCACTCATTGAACATTTTGAGTAAAGTATGTGTTCAACAACCAGCGCATGTACACGCCCGTCACCTCGCGTACAAGGCATTTAAAGTATCACAATAATATCCTAGGGGTGAAAGTCCCCCACACGAAGTTAGACAAGCCACTTACCTCGACTCCGGTACCAAACCGCTATGAAACAACTCTCTTGCCGCGAATGTCGGCCTCCACAAGTGTAGAATCTGATAAAAAAATCAATAGAATCACATCAAAATAGGCCAATTGGGAATTACCCAATCAAAATAACTCAAAATGCACCAAAACCCACAAGTTGCCAAAACCCGACTTTCAGTACGCTTATCGAAAAATCACGAAAATTATATATTCGGATTCCTTATCTCAATACGAGTCTAGGCATATAAAAGTTATCGAAATCAGAGTTCAAATGGCCTTCCAAATCCAAAAATCCCATTTTCAATATTTAGGCCACATTTCTTCAAGATTTCAACCCAATTTCATGAAGAGTGATGTTAATACTACCATAAAATGATGTTTTTGAGTCAAGAATCTTACCTCCGACGAATACCCGATGACTTCTCAGTGATTTCCTCGAGTTTTCTTCTCTCTAGGGCTCAAAATTATGTTTTGGGGGTGTAAACCCGTAACCCCTCTCTTCTGCAATTTAATTCACTGCCAGAGACCTTTGTTCTTCGCGTTCGCGTGAGCTCCCACGCGTTCGCGATGAACAGCTCTCTCTTACCCTTCGCGAACGCGACGCCTTCCACGCGTTCGCGATGCCCAACTTCCGGCTACCCTTCGCGAACGCGACGCCAACCACGCGTTCGCGATGCTCAACTCCCAGCCGCCTAAATTCCTTCTACGCGTTCGCGATACTCCTCCCGCGAACGCGAAGCCTTACCCTCACACACCTACGCGAACGCGACCACTGGAACGCGAACGCGATGCACACGATCCCTGGCCTACGCGAACGCGGCTCCCCTCCTCGCGAACGCGATGCACTGATTAGCTTGGCCTTCGCGAACGCGGCCCTTGCCATGCAAACGCGAAGGCTTAAAGGCCTGGGCAGAACCTGCAATTTTTCTGCAGATTTTTGCCAAGTCCAAATGTCCGGTTGATGGTCCGAAATCATCCCGAGGCCCCCGGGACCCCAACGAAAACCACCAACGTACTCCAAAACATGATACGGACTTGTTCCAATCATAAAAACACCATACTAAACATCAAAATCTCCATTTACTCACGGATTCAAGCCTAAGTTTCTTCAAAACTTTCAAAACTAACATTCAATCCAAAACCCGATCAAACGATGTCCAAATGACCTGAAAATTTGCGGACATATCCAAAATCACATAACGAAGCTATAGAAATTGTCGGAAATCCATTCCGACCCCCGGATCAAAATCTCACCTATCGTTCGGATTCGCCAAAATTTCAACCTTCGACATTTCAAGCCTAATTGAGCTACGGACCTCCAAAATACATTCCGAACGCGCTCCCAACCCGAAATCACCTAATGGAGCTAATGGAACCATCGGATTTCCGTTCCGAGATCGTCTTAATACTGTTCCGGCTACGGACCATTTTCTAGCTTTAAAGCTCTCATTTAGGGACTAAGTGTCCCAAAATGCTCCAAATTTCATAACCGACTCTCCCGGCAAAGCACAATAGCAGAAATGAACTTAGGGGAACAGTTAAATTAGGGGTTGGGGCGTAATTTTCTAAAACGACCGGTCGGGTCGTTACACATTGGTAAGGGACAACCACATTTGTGTGCTTTTCTATTATATAGAAGAGAGAAGAGCAGGTTGACCAAGGGCATTATGGTCATTTTAGAAATATAATTGCATTGTTTGCTTGTACAATAGGCTTAAAAGCTTGGTTGTAGCCTATGGGTTCCTAATGACCAAAAAACCAAAAGCAAGGTGGCCCTAAGCTATTGAATCTTTCGGGTGGACCCCACTTCCCATTCAACTTCTTTAAATACACTACTTGACTACTATTACTTTTTGATTTGTTAGAAAATAGATTACAGTTTAGAAAGTATTTTTTAACTAGAAAAATTATCTGTTGGTAACATACATTTATACATAATAATTTTATTATCTCCTTAAGGAAAATTAATTCCTTTGTTTTATTTACTGAATATTTTTGGTAAAGAGTATTAAAAAAAGTGGCAATCATTTATATAAATTTTTATTAAAATGTTCTTATAATAATATCAATTGAAATCATTTTATACAAATTCTCATTAACTTGTAATTACAACCGAAACACTTTACAAATCAAGAAAAAAAAATATTTAAGAATAAAATATAGTTTCAAGTTCCATTTTAATAAAGATATTGAAATTTGTTCAAATTATATAAAAAATAATTTGAGAATAATCTAAAAAAAATTAAAACAACTAATTTAATTTTTTTCTTTATTGTAAGTTACACAGCATGAGAAGTACCATTATGTATGATTATACTTCTCCCGTTATGATCAAAGTTAGTTGGGTACTTTCTCTATTTTTAACAAAAAATTCAACATTGTATAAATTTCAAAATACATAAATATAAAATTAACTATTTAAAAAATGCTCAACATATAATTATAGTAAAGAAAGTGGTATTGCACCTTGGAGTATCTCAATCATATCAAATGAAATGAGAAAAAAACTGTGATAGAAAAATTCATTTATTCTTAATGAATTATCCAAATATGTCTTTAAATTAGAATAAAATACACATTTAATTATTATTATTATTATTTCAATAATTCAAAATCACGAGTATCATTTCAAAGAACAAAAAAAATATTTTTGCGTCATCTATTTGGAAATAAAATGAGTGTACTTTATTATTCAAATTTTGTTTAATAAAAAAGAAAAGCAATATATTAACACAATTGAAAATACTAAAAAATTACAACTATATATTATTCAATTTAAACAATGAGAAAGTGCATCATGAAATATTTTTCAACTGACTTTTTATTAATTTTTTATAATTAATTTTAAGTTTGGTGGTGCAGAACTATTTTTAAAAATAAAAAAGTGTATAACCTATGTAGAAATACTCTAACTTATACTTGAAGTATTGTATAATATCTGTTATAATAAAATGTGGGACTTTGACAAGTATTACAAAGTGATTGTACTAATACGATTTCAGAAAAATCAAAAATGCACATAAAGCAACCGATAAAAAATAATATAGGTAAATATGATTCTATACGTTATCACACAAAAGCCTAATTTCTTTATTATTTTCTTAAAGACGAATAAAGTGTGTAATTAGCAGTAGATCAAGAAATATTAAAAGGAAGAAAACAAGAAAAAAATAAAAAAATAAAGGGCTTTTTTAAGTTTTAGCTCGCGCCAAAATTACATTCGACGACCGAAAAAGTGTATAGTTTTTGTATATAAATATAAATATATATATCAATTTTCCAAAGAAAAAATAACAATTGGGCCCGTGCATCGCACGGGTAGACCATCTAGTATATATAGAATCACTTCTTAAAGCTCTTAAAAGGAGTTGAAGAGAATGAACCCTCGTGCCATCGTCGTCGTCGCTCGGCTCGGCTTCGGCTTCGGCTTTGAATTTGGATTTGGATTTGGATTTGTCAAATAATTGATCGATAAGATTATTTTTTGGACAAAATTTATTCTATTATTTAATAAATAATTAAATATCAAATCACTGCTGAAAATACGTGAGAACACTGCTAAGGTTCAGAAGGCCTCTCTGGCCGCGGTTCTGCCGCAACCGCGATGGAAACGCATCAATCAGATTCAGAGAGGTTCTCTGGCCGGGGTTCTGCCACGATTGCGGTAGAACCACGGTAGGCAGTATATTTTCTGAAAAGCCACATTTTTTCAAACACCTCTTCTGATATTTGCCTATAAATTCTGAGGCAACGCTACATTTTCAAGACATGAAAAATACTCCAGAACTTCTTTCTTTCTGAATATACTGCATCCCAATTCGTAGTATCTCTCTCTCAAATTTGTAAGTGTGATTTTGCTCCATTTTTTGAGTTCATTGGTATCCTACAGTTTGTATTGCCACTGTTGCAGGAAGGTTTATTCTGTTTTATCCCGGGAGGATTTAATCCACTATCTTGGCAACGTGTGAGGGGGTTAAAATTCCTTAAGGACACACAAAAAAATTGTGGACTCGGAAATTTCTGATTCTTCTACATTTCTTTATTCTTCTAACAATATTCTGTTTTTCTTTTTATATTAACACAGTGACGATAACAGTGCCTGTGGATCGAGGTAAGTATTGTGTCTAACTTTGACTCAAGAGATTAGGGATCCCCAACTTAATTGCTATGTGAGAATCCATGTATGTGACATATAGGTGAGGTGACGAGTACCTATGCCGCCAATTTATCTGTTTGACCGTTTTGTTCTCATTCTTAATATATTGTTCCATGCCTTAACTGCTACATGATTGTTTATATTACTATGGTTAGTTGCTACTTGTCGGATACTATTTTCTTTGTTAAAAGTATTGGATATATCATATTATTGGTTTAAGATGGTTATAAATGTTTATTAGTATACTTAGAAGTTTCATAACTGTACCACTTTTCGTTTGTTTTAGTTAAAGTTTAAATACCATGGGGAGTTTTGAGCCAACTTGTGAAATATTTGATCTTATTGTGTGAATGGTACTGATACGGCAAGATCGGGTTGCACGCCGTAACATGAGGAATAATGGTGAAATGCTATTATATGGTGGGATTGGGTTGTGCGCCGCAACATGAAGAATAAGGGTGATATAATGAGGAGTAATAAAGGTGAATTGCTATTGTATGGTAGGATTGGGTTGCACGCCGCAACATGAGAAATAAAGGTCGATTGATATGGAGTAATAAGGGTGAATGTTCATATTTTATATAGTAGGATCGGGATGCGCACTGCATCAGTTTATGTGTTTATGTATCCTTCTTCTATTGTGTAGTTTATTCTGTAGTTTTGTCACTTAAGGATTAGCTATAGCTGGGTACCGATAAGATACTTGCATTCAGTATTAGTTCCTTGCAAGTTACCGTTTTATTTTGTTCTGTACTTCTTTCCGCTTTATTACATACCGTTACAGGTTATATTGTAATTGCCCCGTTGTAGCCTCGTAACTATCTCCTCGAGGCCATGATCGACACTTACCAGTACATGGGGTCGGTTGTACTGATACTACACTCTGCACTTCCTGTGCAGATTTTGGAGCAGGCAGTGGCTGATTGAGAGGTTAGCTTCAGATCACATGGTGTGGAGACCCAAGGTAGTCCTGATGGCGTCGGCAGGCCCTGGCGTCCCCTTCTACCTCTCTATATTACTGTTTTACTTTCTTTCCAAAACAATTGTACTTTCTTTCAAATTGATGTTTGTCAAAAAATCATAGTATGTTTGTGGATTGTGACACCGAATTCTGGGTAGTAATAGTGGCAATATTGGTTATAGTATTTATAAACACATAGACTGTTTACTTACTTCCGCAATTATTTCTACTTGTTTTAGTTTGTTTACTTTTAACATTTGAAACGTAAAGGAAACTGGTTAATACTCTAACGTTGGCTTGCCCAGTGTGATGTTAGGTTCCATCAAGGTCTCGAGGGTGGGAATTCCGGGTCGTGACAGAACACAAACTTGAATGACCAACCAAAAATTTTTATTTACAAGTGTATTTTGGGTCGTAATAATTGAATGCACCTACGGATTGCGCTTTAGACTTTGAAGGATCGCAACCTATACGCCGTTTTTAAAGTGTGAGTTCTGGTTAGACTCAGCAGCCGTATCCATTATGGGAAAGTATTATAAGTAGTATTTGCTATAAATTCGTTGGAACACTACAATTCTCAAGAAGCGTCGGCAGCCACCCAAGGAATATAAACATTTGCGTACTACCATCGTCTCTTGTTTCGTTTCATACTATTAAGATTACATCTTCTAAAGAGAGAGACTACTTTCAAATCAAGTCTAAAAGACAAAGGAGTTCCAAAAAAAACTCCTACAAGTATTTATTCTTGCAAATAGATCTTGCTAAAATTTATTTTTGTTTCTGTTGCATGTTTAGACTTTAGAGCATACTCTCCCTACCAAATTATGAATTGAGCATCAGATTAAGAGAGGCAAGAAAATAAAATAATCGAGAGGTCATGCCCTATCTATTAGCCAAACATTTGCCTATTATACAGCAATTTCTGGTTACTGTTACATCAAAAAATGGGATGGATGGTTAAAACAAAGTTGACACCATATATTAGCACTCACTCATTGTACTCCTATATATATGCAACGCCCTCCTCATTTATTTTAAATATAATTCCAAAATCTTGTAAAACACACGCAGCAACAACAACAACAACAGCAAGAAAAGCATAATAAGAAGGTAAAAATTTTATGCATTTTGTGCACTATTTACTCGTTTTATTTTATTGATGTACAATCATTCCAAAGTTTTGCTTGAAGTAGTAATATTTGTAAAATTAGAGAAAAAATGGCTGAATCTGCAACCATGGGAATGGAGCTAGAAGAACAATTGGTGGATACAGAGGAAGATCATAGGGATGAGAATGCAAGGACAACATTTCTTGCAGAGCTGAATCTCATTCAAATTATCTCATACCTTTCATTATCATCTGAAGAACTTGATTTTGAGGCAGTGGAGATTAATGAAAATGCCAAAGCTCACCAAGAACATAAAGTTGTTTCTGATCTACGTTCCAGAAAACGGGGTGGAATCAAGAAATACAAGAACATTGAACCAGGAATTCAAAGGTTCTCGACCAAGATTAGAGATTGCAGGTAATTAAGAACCCTAAAATTGTTATTATATGACAAGGAGAGTTAACCAGTTTTTTTTACTTGATTTGCTAACGAGCTGATCAAACTGGGATGAACATCCTCCCCTCTTGCTCTATATATGCAGAGGCTGACCCAAGATTTTTATACCACATGGGCACAGTATTCTATTCAACCAGTGCCCCTAAAGATTTTTAATATCCTGTCTCCGATGACCCCTCACTAGTCACATTAACACATTGGTCCTCCACTGGCTCTATGATTCATTATTATAGACATACTTTGTTAGTTCTTGATAATTCCCTCTTGGGATAAAAACAACAACAACAACTACCCAGTATATTCTCACAAAGTGAGATGTGGGTAGGATAATACGTACACAGACCTTACCCCTACCCGAAAGGGTTGTTTCCAATCGACCCTCGGCTCAAGTGAAAGGGAAGAGAAAGAGGAGAAAAAGAAAAGGAAAAAACAAAAGAGTATTAGTGACTCCAGCAGAAAATGCATAAACAGATAACTACACATAAAATCGTAAATTAAAAGGCATGCAATAACACCAAATAGTAACTAACATAGGGAGCACGATACAAAATGCAAGACATCTTTGGAGGGCCCTACCAAACCACACCTAGCCTCAGGAAAGAAGTACGAAAAGCTCTAGAGGCCCCTATCCTACAATCCTAATTCTAGACCTCCAAACTTTTCTATAAAGGGCCATGTCCTCGGAAATCTGCATTATTGCCATATCCTGCCTAATCAACTCTCCCCAATACTTCTTAGGCCTCCCTCTGCCTCGCCCCGTGCCAACCACTGCAAGCCGCTCACATAAATAGTACATAATTAATACTGTAAATTAGTTAGTATTTCTTAAAGTTGGGAGTAGTAGTCCGTTTACTGTGCCATAAGATGATTTCTCGTTCTTGTTTTTCGTTCAGGCATAGTAGAAGAATGTGAAGAAAGTAACATTGACTAAAGCTAGAAGCAAGAACGTACCAACAGAAGGTTTTTTTCCAGCAGGCCAATAGCCATAGAAGCTACCTTAATATGTACTGTATTTGTTTGGGAAGAGAGAGTTCATATTAAAGAGTAGTAGTTGAAACAAAGTTGATGTATTCTCATTTTTGCAAATGCCCATTTCGATTTGTTAACAATGAACAAAATTTGCTTTTCTCATCCATCTTTTATCGTTTCTCCTTCAGCACATCATTTGCCTTTCCTCCATTATACATAAAAACATCCCAACGACCACCTGTTTTATGGGCAGCGATAGGCATTTGGTAGCAAAATTAAAAAAAGAACAGTTTTTCATAACTTAGTTTGTTTTGGTGGTGTTTCAAGAAAAACCAAACTCCCCACTAAAGGATGTGGTGCGATGGATGGGGCTGCTCTTCCCTTAACCAGAGCTCTCGGGTTCGAGCCTTGGGTATGAAAAAATCCTTGGTAGTCCCCGAATAGGACCCCACGTCGCGTGAATCCGAATATAGTCGGGCTTCAAGCGGGTACCGGACACCTTGTGGAAAACCCAAAAAAAAAAGAATAAAAGAAAAACCAAACTCTTCCCCGACGATAAGGGAAAAAAAATTACTAGCTTTGAAAAAATGAATAACTTTCTGTCACGGAGGTTTTGGAAGTTCATAGAAATTAGAACTTTGCACAAAATTCTTTTCGCCAATTTTCCAATGAAATGCTACTCTCTGGACCAGAGGCGGATCCAGGATTTAGGGGTTACGGGTGCCGACCCCCTAAAATTGCAACTGAATGTAAGCCAAAAAATTATTTGCTCCCACCTGGAATCGAACTCGTGCCCTATTGAATGAAAACACAAGCCTTTACCATTGGCACCTTTGCCACTTTTGTTTTATAGGGTGGCACTTTAAATATATATCCTATTTATTATACATATATACATATATATGTAATGTTTTTGTCGAAGCTTGCGGGTGGCGTACCACCCGAAAACTTCCACATAGATCCGCCCCTGCTCTGGACTATATACATCATAACCAATTCTTTTGTGTCACATTAAACAACGTACCAGTAAATGGCATGATTATTGAAGAGACTAATATTATAGCATTAGCAAATGATGCTAGTGATTACCCGTCTTACCTAAACTATTCAATTTTTTTTTAATGACCGAGAAATCCGTCTAGGGCCGATCCTTGGACCAACTGCAGCCTTCAAAACTCGGTAGATAATGCCCCTCTATCCTTCTCCACTTAAATACCAAGCTTTGCTCTGCATTGTGTGGGGACTTGAACCTGTGACCTAAGACACAAATCCACCACCCTTTGCCACTTGAGCTAGGTCCTGGGAACCTAAACTATTCAAACTTCACCCAAAGAAAAACAGAAAAAGTTGAGAACTTACAAAGACTAGAAAGCTTTGGTCTAAGTTGCACGGACTCTTCAGTTTTGGTGCCGTCCCTGTCCCGATACGAGACTTGGATGGATGCTGGTGCGGCAAACGTCCCGGAGACGGTCAATCGACTTCGGACACTTTGACCGGAGCCATTGGCACATATGGGAGAAAAATTGAGATTTTGATTTCTCAAAATAAAAAATTGAACAAATATAAGTTATGGAAATGACATACCTTCAATGTTGTAGTATTCTTGTCTCATATTTGCTGCTTTGAGTGTCGGAGAAACCAAAAATTCAAGGTGTTACGTTCTGATTTTGTACTTCATGTAGACCTAGCAGATGTAGATGGAACTTTACCTTAAATTGCTTCTTTTATTATACCCAGTAAATAGCAGAAAAATGAATTCAGATGTTCTGATTTTGTACTTCTAACCGTATCCCCGCACCCGTATCCAAATCCGGATTCGCACCCCCGAATCTTGAAATTTAGATTTTGCCGAATCCGATACTCGGAACCATCCCCGTATCGGATACCCGCACCCGAGTCCAAGCAACTTAGGCTTTGGTTGCATGGAGACCAGGATTAACAAAAGGCACGCGATGAGCTTTCTTTCACTCACTATAGGTATTCAAATTATTCATTACACTATTCTTGATAATTTGCTTATTGGCAACAAACATCAGATAAGCAACAAGCAGATAACCTAAGGGGAATTATCAACACAACTAGAAGATCCTAAATTTTCCGTCACAAGCTAGAACAGAAGCATTAATGATCTGTTTAAATGGTGTAACCTGCCACATTATTAATCACTCTATCTATCCTTGCCTACAAAATTATCATATGCAGGGAACACATTGGAGCTTGTCTTCATCAGTCAGATATCTTGATCTCAACTCCCAATAGTTCCTTCACTTGCTCATATGTCACAAAAGCAATAGCTATAGAAGGGACAACCTGAACAAATAATGAACAGTTAGGAATGATCCTGAAATATATTATAAAAGGGAACTGTCATAGTAGATAAGTTAAAGCTATTATTAGTCCAAAAAGATTCAGGTATTAAGAAGATAGTTACATGCTTTACAAGAAGCACAGCAATACTGCCAACTAGTAGTAGAGAAAGTATTAAAGCTTGTGATGTCATGTGTACTTTTAATTATGCATGGACCAACTATTTCACAACTCAAATGGAGGTATTGACACTGCAGATATCTCCTCCAGGAATATCATTAAATATTATGTTGGCTGGTCCAATTGGTCCCAAGTAGAAGCACACAGTTTATTTAAGAATGATTATGGGAGAAAAAGAGAAGCAGAAATTTGATTACTGCCAATATAATGAGAGTGTCAGATATTGGAGACCAACAACTAACTTTTAGCAATTAAGGATATGTAATGTAGAGGTTCTGATAAGTAAAAGATGACATCATCTACTTGGTCGAGCATAGTAACGAAAAAAATAATGTCTCACCAAGAGCAAAAGTTTCCTATATAAGCAAAATTGCAACAAAAAGAAGCCAATTCTATGTGCCTAAAGAAGAGAAACTAATAAAATTCAACCAAGTCTCAACAAAGAAAAAAAAAGGTACAAGGTATGGAAACAAGACTCACCTTCACTGAATTGGGCACCAAACCCTTATACAAGGCCCTGAAGCCCTCATACTTAACAGTTTTCCTGAAAGTATCAACCATGCCAGAATATTCAAGGGGAGCCTTGCTCCTCCCATCACCGGTAAGGATGGATGAAGCATCTTTCCAACCCACCATCTGCATCCTTCTGCGTACAACGTCAAGAGGGTAAGCAACAGTTTGCCCCACAGTCCCTGCCACAGCCCCACATGCCAGCCTTGTAACAACACCAAGCTCAGTAGAATCATCTACGAGACCAAGTGGTTTTGTTTTGACCATCCAGTCTTTTAGAGATTCATAGACTGCAAAGTTAAGTCCCACATATGGAATCTGCAAACACCAATTAAATTATGAACTTTCACAAGAATCAGAAGAACACTCTATTTGTGTTGCATGTTCTTTCCTCTTCCTTTTTTGTCACACTATTCAGGGAGAAGGCATTTTTAAACTTCTGCGAGAAGGCATTTTTAAACTTCTGCCGGGAGTATCTTGGATTACAGTATAATTAACTGGTGGATAAAGTTCGTAACACCTCTAAAAGACAATAACATTTCATTTTCTTCTTCTCAGCATGCTTTGAAGCATCATGCTTTTGGATTGAAACTGTGCAACTAAATATATAAATAACATTAGAGTATGCTTATTTATTATTGCAAGTATTTTCAACCTCATAAACAACTTTACATTTGGAGATTCATTCCATGAAGATGGTTTGAACACGGTTAACAATTTAGTAGGAAACTTGCAATCACTTATAAATTCAGGAAAGCAAGACTTACGACTCCTATCACGGAAGGAAGCCATCCTTTATACAAAGCACGTGGACCTTCCTCACGAAGTATGGTGGATAGGGCATGGACCATTCCTCTGTACTGATAAGGAGACTTCTCTGTCTGCAGAGCAGGAAAGAGAATTTTCAAGAAAGACGTATTAGCAGAGTGCTACATAGTCATCGCACGGTATGCAGACCATCAGAACAGGCGATATTTCTTCCAAAGAACTCATAAATTACCTGCACAGTGATTCTGCCCCGCACCATGTCCATTGGGTAAGTTGCAGACATGGCAATTATGCCAGCACAAGCTCCAGCTCCAAGACGTAATATGGGAGTGAGCTGAGCGTCCTCTGTGGAAAAAGGAATATGTCAGTCCAATTGATGCAAAATTCTTGGGATAGCTTTCTGTTCCTTTTTCATTTATTCTAAATACTAGCATAGTATGACTTCTTATGTGCACAAAAGGCACAGCAAAACCATCAGACAGTCTTCATTTACTTACACATTAGAAAGAACTTCATCAGATGATCTTTTGCCTACCAAGTCAAATGAGTATGGTAGGTGACTAGCAAGTAAATGCTCATAACATGGTGCTTGAAAATGTCTTTTGAGCTTTGGCAATCAATCAGGCCGCTTGCCTAGTAGGACTTACACTGCATGGCTACTAGAAAATCCAGTAATGAACACAGGCAGCACATGGAGGCAAAACTGAATTGCATTGAAGGAGAAAAGCTCTAATCTTTAAAACCTTATTTGGCAACTGAGGTTATGCATAGATCAGGATGAGGATGCATATACTCTAACCTAAATCCAGATTTGCCTTGAAATATGAATTTTGTCAGGTTTATTTTTTGCTGACTCAGCTGATTTTTCGACTTGATTTAACAACGTCTTGAACTGTATGTGTTGTGGGGTAATATTGTTTACTCTGAATTAAAATTGTCGGATGAGATTAATATAAGGCCTGTTGCAAAGATAAACTATATTGATAAGCTGAAGCACTAGAAAATAGTAGGATCCTGGAAAAGAAATAAGCTCACGCAAATAAATTGGAGAGCAAGCATTTATGATCGGGCAGAACCAATATTTACTTCCTCTTTTCTTATCTTAATAATTCTATCTTCTTTTAAATGGATGATTCCTGACAAGCATAACTGAAAGACAAACTGAACGAAAAGTTTCTTCCAAAAGGGTCATCCACTATAAGGAAAAGAAAATATTGGCGAGTATATAGCCATTACCCAGCTTTGGCCCCTCAATCCAGTTTGCTGGAAGGGTTGAACTAGGTACAGACCCAACCTCCGGCTCATTTTGCACGAAGTGGCTGCCCGCAACTAGAACCCGAATTTGCGCACTAGAACAGATTGAGCTTTTATCTCCAACCAGGCCACGGTCCTTTATAGACAAAATAATAAGCAGACAAAGCAACAAGGAGAAGGAGAGTACAGAACTACAGATATATCCCATTGCAAAATAAAACATAGCATCTGTAATGACCAACGTATAAGAGTATTCTTTTCATGACTAACAACCAAACATACATTATCAGGAAATGAACTTGGACTAGAAGTAGCGCGAAAGGAGAAAAACAGAACTAAACAAAAACATGTACGAGCCCAAACTTAAGTAATGTTTCATCCAGTAGGAAAAGACTGCTTAAATTTTATAGAGATAGTAGGAAAAGAACTGTGTTTAAAGTTTTTTACATATCCGAAGAAGACTCTGCTTAAAGGTTTACATAGGTAGTAGGAAAAGAACGATGCTAAAAGTTTTATAGATGTCTGTTTTCTTTCTACAGTTGGTTTCATAAACGGAATCACATAGCTCGTCTACAAAGAAATCATTGGAGGATGACCCAATGGTAAAACCAAAAAAAATACACATGAGAACTAAACAACCCAAAAGTAGATAGACATACCATTGCCAGTTTGTTGCTGGTAAAGATATAGTATACCCCTGTTACAATATCAATGAAGAAGTCAATAGAGGGAATATATACCAGATATTTGATTTTAAGGGTAACATGAAAAACAAGTCTGAGTTACAAAAATTGCATAGTGAACTGATATGACTATACTTGGAGGCTTGCTCATAGCTGAAGAACTTGACTGCTGAGTTTGGGACGATACGTGCACAATTGGTGCCATTGCCCTTGAACAGTCCTTTGAACCCCTCAGTTCTCCAGATATATTTTAAGCCTGAAATGGTCCCATTGTATTTTATGCTATGTGGATTTTGAACCTGCACATCAGAAAGCATCCTGTTAAAATTAGGAGACTAGATGAAAAACCCCCTTAAATGCAATGATAAATGTACCTGAGATACAAAAGATTACTCTTTCAAAGAAAATGCATGTTTGGAAAAAAGGTTTAACCATCCTAACCTTCAAAAGGAACAGAATTTGATCCAGTAATTACAAATTAAAGTATGGTCACAGTGTTCATTGAAATAAGTAAAGAATGTTCAAAGTTAGTTTATATTTTTCCTCTTTCGGCAAAACCATTGAATAGAGCAGAAACTGAAAGCATGAAACTATTTGATCCAGTAATTACAAATTAAAGTATGGTCACAGTGTTCATTGAAATAAGTAAAGAATGTTCAAATTTAGTTTATATTTTTCCTCTTTCGGCAAAACCATTGAATAGAGCAGAAACTGAAAGCATGAAACTACACTTCACCTGGAGCAATATCTTTAGCCGTTCCAGTGGGGCAACAGCAGTACGGGACCTGCAGGATAAGGAGAGTAGTAGTAAGTGCAGAATCAAGTCAAAGTTCAGGGAAAATAGAATATGTTCAAGCACTCATATATCACATGGATGATGGAACTCAATGTAGCAATATCCAGCACAAATAAGATTTTGCTAGATAGATACTATGCGGCGGGCCTTCTTGAAGGTAGGGTTAAGGTCTGAGTACATACTATCCTCCCCAGACCCCACTTGTGGGATTACACTGTGTCTATTGATGTTGTTACTATGCGGCGGACAACCTAGTCAGATATCTCAAACTTTGAGATTATGC
Source organism: Nicotiana noctiflora (assembly GCA_032618575.1). Classification (NCBI taxonomy): domain Eukaryota; kingdom Viridiplantae; phylum Streptophyta; class Magnoliopsida; order Solanales; family Solanaceae; genus Nicotiana; species Nicotiana noctiflora. Next base: position 562,677 of record JASVEL010012935.1, read on the forward strand.
TTCCGGTGAAGGAGTCAGCATTTTATAAAGAGGTTCAGATTCACAAGTTTTGGAAGATTACGCATGTTGAAGGCAAATTAATACAGAAGTATAAGTAAAATGGACCTTTGTTCCATCTTTGTTCGTCCCAAGAACTGACTTATTTTCTTCAATGCAAAACTTCCTTCATGCAATTCAAACTAGGAGAAGTTATTACTACCTCTGCGCCAATTTATATGGAAATCTTACTTTGGACACCCCAAAATGTTTCGTCTTACAAAAATAATATATTCTCTTATGCAACTTTCATGTTCAGAGAATTCTAGCACATTTAGCAAAACCAATTTACACTTTGAAGTAATGTTTCATCCATAAAACTAAAATAACATTATAACCTGTAAAATGATGTCACATCAAATGGATGGAGAGGATATTACTTCAAAAGTATCACATAAACTTGATGTGATGCCTTTAAACTAACTACTCCCCATTTTTAAATTTCAAATTTGTATCTTAACACATCTCTCCAACTCAAAACAATAATCTATCCAGAAATTAGCTCGTACTCTCCATACAGGTCTACGAGATCCATAAATTTTATTCGTTAAAGAGTTGACAGTCACCATTCAGGAGCGGATTTTAGGATTTAAACTCTATGGGTTCAATCTCTAAATATTTTAGTATTGAACTTATTATATTTCTCAAGTTATGGGTTCATATCTACTATTTGTTGTAAGTTAATAAATTTTTACACATAAATTATGCTCCACGACGAAAATAGTGTTCAAATGAACCCAGCACTATAAGGCTAGATAGGCCCCTGTTATCACTCCAAGGAAGTAGAGACCACACAGTTCAGTCATCCAAGTTAAGAAGCATACACACACTACTACAATCTCATCAAAGTCTCTGTTTGAGATAAGTGTGTTAAAACATCAATGACATGCTGGAACACAAAGACTCTTTCACACATGTCCGTCAAAAAAATAAAACAAAATTTTCAATACTACACTCGTCAAATCATGTGATCAAGTGGCGAATAACAGTCATGAATACCTCATAATCTGATGGAACACTAATTAGATTAGCAAATCTTTTAAACTAAAATTATAAATACGAATAAAAGCATAACCTCGATCAAGTGCGAGCTTGAAATTGAGTGCATCAAATTCATGCATTCTAAGTTTCTGACTTTGTTTATGACATGAACTAATGTTAAAATTACATTCCAAAATTCACACTAATGAAATTACTCCAAATTTAAGACAAAATGCTTAGGAAGTTTGTAGAGTATGTTCAACGTTCAGTGATGTATAAACTTACAGGCCACCGGCGACACCTCCGGCGACGAGTGATTTGCAGATACTGATAACGGCATGGCTTGTAGGCCTAATCTCTTGTCTCGCTAGCTTCGCCTCTTCAGCGAGATTCACGAATTTCTCCACCGCTGATTCGCTCGCCTTCACATCCTCAGAAGCCATATAAGATCGAGATCCGTCTAGTTTTAGCTTTCAACCTTAACCTGAATCAATTATATACTCAAGATTCAAAGTTACTGAAAACCGCAAATTTAATGGTGATAGTCTACTGAGTCGAGGTTATTTTTGGCGGCGGCTACGGCAATAAGCAGAGATCGATGGAAATGAGGCACGAAAACTGAACGTGCAAAATCTGACTTTTATTCGACTGCTTTAATTAGTTAATTAGTTAATGTAATTCGTTCATTTCTTTCTCTTTTTTTTTCTTTCTCAAATACTATGTTTAAAAAATAAAGAATGCCTTCTTCATAATTTTATTCCAACTATGTGAACTGCTAGAGTACATATTTATATGAAAAAGTTTAGGTTCAATAGGACAACAGTAGGCATGAGACAAAGATACAATTAGCATAGACACTCGTACATTGCAATTTAAAGTTGGGTAATAATATCTTAATACTAAAACATTATTATAAAACGATGTCGTTCAATATAATTTGAAATAGGTAAATTAGAGAAAAGAAACAAGATCAATGAAATTCTAATTCGAGCAATGAAAACTTGAAACTAGATAGTGAATGAAATCACTAGGATTCAAGATAATTAATAGTAGAGTAATTTGAATTGCGTTCTCATAATACAATGAATTAAGTAATTAATTAATTAGCGCCTAATGGAGGTATTGGAAGGTTTAGATGTGTATTAGGTAGAGTGGCTTCGCCGTATGTTGTTGAACACCTGGTGGAGGTAGAGCCAGATTTGCGGTTGGACCACTCATGAGTGGGTGGGTAGTTGGTCCTTTTCCGGTTAACCCCTGGAAGTCCTAAAGGGTCAATCCCTACATACCACAAATAGAAAAAATTGTGTAGTAGAGTATAATATAGTAGTGGTTAGGAAAGAAGGAAAAAGAGTGGCAATCCATGCCTTTGACGGTTTTTGTCCTTTTTTTCCCATGGCCTTTTGAAGTTGTAAATGAATACCTTAACAAATACTTATATAATATGAGATGAGATGGAAGTAAAAGCAATGGCCCAATAATAAGAGAAGTGAAAGGACATATTTCATATGGTAGCCCAAAAATTACAACATACATTTTATAGCCCAAAATTAACTTTAGTGGCTAGCCCAAAAGTATTGAGACTCATATCTGTAAAGACAGATAACAGAAAGAGAAGCGACCACGCTATGGAAATCACCGATTGCATCCAATTCTCAAATGACTGGAAAATGGTGTCCAAGTTCGGGTTAGCTGGTACCATACCGAAGAGTAGAGTTCGACCCATTTGGGATGCCATTGATTCTCGCCTTTTCAAAAATACTCTCAAGCACTGCACCCCTCTTCTCTCCAAATACTCTAATTCTTCAAATAGCAAAGCACTTAAAGCTTTGGTTTTGAAAAGGATGGGTAAAGCGGAAGAAGCATTTTCCTTAAAAAAGAAATTTATATATCTATGTTAGAGATAATTTACAGGTAAGTCTTTTATTAGTAAGGTGAAGGAGAGAAATACTGAATGCTATGAGTTTACTGAAGGTTGTTGGAAGTTACAAGATATCTTCAATCTTGGATCAGGTCCTTGAGGTTGAAGCAGCTTTGTTCTTGAGAGAGGTTCTTCTTGCACTTGAAAGAGTATTTCTGTTTCTGATTTTGCAAGTCTTGGAGGGGCAGGCCTTGTGTCTTGCACCAGGTTTATATTACAAAAGACATCACCTTAGTGATGTTAATTCACAATGGTGATGTCCAATCTTGGTTAGTACATGCCCCTTCTCAACGGGAAGTGACTGCTGCACTGTCTGCAGAATTGTTGCATGTACAGTTGTAGGCAATCACTTTCTGCAGTTGCTTTCCAATTGTATTGTTGACTTATTCTTCTGTCAGGGGAACACCAAGGTATCAGGTCCCTAATCCGTTTCCTGTGAATCTAAAGACAGACTGCCCAGACTATCTTGAGTCGATTAACTTAAATGAATGTACCAGGCATGCTTCAGGTCCTCCATCTGGTTCTCTCATGAAGTAAGGTATTCTTACCTTCCTTGATTGTGTTTATGCATGTTGTCACGATCCAAACCCCAGAACCGCCCGATCCAATATAATAGTAATTGTGCTCACTGGGTGTGTTTGCAGACTCTGGAGGGGCTCCTTCAGCCCAAGTGCTATAATATTGCGGCGTACAGTCCGATCCGTATATATATCACTGCAGCGTGCAGTCCGATATATATATATATATATATATATATATATATATATATATAATACTACGACGTGCAATCCAATACATGTATATATATATACTGCTGCGGCATGCTGCCCAATCCGGTATATATCAAATACCTCACTATGGGTCCTTGACCCCTCTCAGTCAATATAGACTTGGCCTCTCGGGCCCACTCAGCTAGAACAGTGTATTCAACCCTATGTATTCTCATTTAGAGTGCATTGTGGTAATACCGATTCATATTATGCTTTACAGTTTAGAATAGGACTGAAAGTATGTGTTTAACAGGTAAAGTGTGGTCATTTAGCTCAACGGTCTTCCCCTAAGGGTTCTACAGATCGGCACAAGGCCCCAAACATGGTAACTAGTCCAAAAGTACAGATATAAGCTCAGTCTCAGTCAATTAGTACAGTAAACCATCTATCGGGATGGACCCTTATCCGAATCCCCAACCACAACATCACCACGCTCATCACACGACGCGTGTTTCATCTCACATAGCACCGTATAGTGGAAATACGAGGTTTCAAACCCTCAGTAAATCATTCATAACCACTACTCACCTCAAACCGGCTAAAATCCTAGCTCTCCTTGCACTTCCCTAGCAAATTGACCTCATTGAGTGAAGAATCTAACCAAAACCACAAGGAACATGTTACAATAAGCTAATGGAACATAACCCAATCGAAGGAACTCGAAAAACACTCAAAAACATAAAGTTGGCAAAGCCTGATCCCCGGGCCCACTTCTTAAAAAAATATGAAATTGACATTTTCGGAATCCTCGTCTCACCACGAGTCCGTACATATATAATTTATCAAAATCGGAGTTCAAATGAGCCACCAAATCCCAATTTTACATAGCAAAAATCCAAGCCCTAACTTCTTCAATTTATACCCAAATTCAGAGAATTAATGGAATATTCTTTGATTAAATGACGTATTTAGGCCACGAGACTTACCTCCAATCACTTCCCGATGAAATCCCCTTCAAATTCTATCAATTAGCTCTCAAGGTAGCGCAAAAATGGAAGAAATAAAAAGGGGTTCGTGTCTGAAATTCCAATTAAAAGCCTTCTGTCCAGATAATTTTTCCTGATACACAAACGCGATGCCATTCACGTGTTCACGATGAACAACCTAGCTTCAGTCTATTTCTCCTCTATGCGAACGCGTACCTCCAGACGCAACCGCGATGATCAACTTTCCCATGCTACGCGAACGCGTCCTCGCTCACGCGAACAGGTATGAGGAATTCTACTGTTCCCCACTCCTTCTTCGCGAATGCTGACAACCTAACCCGAACGCGACTCACCAGATTCTACAGATATATGTTTGCATCACCTCCTCCGCGAACGCTAAGGCGAAATTCCCAGGCTCCCAGAATTACTCTACGCGTTCGCGTCCACTACCACACGAATGCGATGAACAAAAATCTGCAGCAGTTATGACAGCAAAACCTGATCTCCGTACAAGCTAAAAATGATCCGTTTGACCCTCCGAAATCACCCGGGGCCCCTAGGACCCCAACCAAAACCACCAACCTACTCCAAAACATCATACGAACTTGTTCCAATCATAAAAACACGTCCACTAACATGAAAATCATCAAATCATGACAGATTCAAGCCTAAGTTTCCTTTAAACTTCCGAAACTCTCATTCGATCAAAAACCCAACCAAACGACGTCCTAATGACCTGAAAATTTGCAAACTTATCCAAAATAACCCAGAAAAGCTACTGAAACTCCCAGAATTCCATTCTGACTCTCGGATCAAAATCTTACCTATCAACTGAAATTCGCCAAAATTCCAACTTCGCCAATTCAAGCCTATTTCTACACCGGACCTCCAAATTTGATTTAGATCGCTCTCCTAGGTCACAAATCCTCCCCCATAGCTAACCGAATCACTGGAATTCACATCCTAGCTATCTAACCACATAGTCAATGTCTCGTTGACTTTTCTAAAACAAGCTTCCTTATAAGAGGCTATATGCCTTATTTTCAACCAAAATCAATTCAATTACACCCGATCGACTCTAATACTGATATAGAAAAATGAAGCAACACAATAAGGGAAAAATGAGGTGGTAACTCATGTGATGACGGGCCGGGTCATCACATCCTCCTCAACTAAAACAAACGCTCGTTCTCGAGCGGGTCGAGAAACATACCTGGAGTCTCAAATAGGTGGGAATATCTACTCCGCATATCCTGCTCGGTCTCCAAAGTAGCCTCCTCCATGGGCGGACCTCTCCACTGCACGTTTACTGAAGCAATATCCTTGGACCTCAACTTTCAAACCTGTCGACCCATAATAGCCACCGACTCCACATTATATGATAAATCATCATCCAGCTGAACTGTGGTGGAGTCCAACACATGAGACGGATCCTCAACATACTTCCGAAGCATAGATATATGGAATAGCAGATGCACAATGGACAAGCTGTGTGAAAAAACTAGCTCATATGCCACCTCTCTAATCCTTCTGAGTATCTCAAACATGCTAATGAACCTAGGACTCAGCTTCCTTCTCTTCCCGAACCGCATAACTTGGTAAAACCTTCAACAAGACCCTCTCGCCAACCATGAAGGACACATCTCGAACCTTCCGGTCTGTATAACTCTTCTGGCGTGACTGTGCTGTGCGAAGCCTCTCCTGGATCAACTTCACTCTCTCCAAAGCATCCTGAAATATCTCAGTCCCTAGAAATCTAGCCTTTCCAGACTCGAACCATCTCACAGGAGATCTACACCGTCTACCATACAACACCTCATACGGGGCCATCTGAATACTCGACTGATAATTGTTGTTGTAGGCAATCTCTGCAAGCGGCAAAAACTCATCCCATGAACCTCCAAAATCGTTCACACATGCACGCAACATATCCTCCAAGATTTGAATAGTGCGCTCAGATTGTCCGTCTGTTTGAGGATGGAATGTTGTGCTCAACTCTACCTGCATACCCAGCTCCCACTGAAATGCCCTCCAGAATTGAGAAGTGAACCGAGTACCTCTATGAGAAATAATCGACACGGGAACCCCGTGTAACCTAACAATCTCCCGAATAATGATCCCTGCTAACCACTCCGATGAATAAGTAGTACATACTGGAATGAAGTGTGTGGAAGTGGTCAGCCGATCAACAATCACCCAAACTTAATCAAACTTCCTCGAAGTCCGAGGGAGACCACTCACGAAATCCATAGTAATACGCTCCCATTTCCACTCAGGAATAACCATACGCTGAAGAATACCGCCCGGTCTCTGATGCTCATACTTGACGTGCTGACAGTTGAGACATCGGGCCACATGACTCACAATATCATTCTTCATCCTCCTCCACCAGTAATACTATCTCAAATCCTGATACATATTCGCGGCACCCGGATGAATGGAGTACCGCGAGTTGTGAGCCTCCTCTAGTATCAGCTCTCTAAGTCCATCTACACTGGGCATCCAAATCCGGCCCTGCATCCTCAATACACCATCACTATAAATAATCAAATCCCTGACATCATTGTGCTGAACTATGTCCTTAAGGACAAGCAAATTTGGATCATCATACTGATGCTCTCTGATGCGATCATATAAGGAGGATCGAGAAACAACACATGCCAATACCCGACTCGGCTCTGAAAAATATCCAATCTCACCATCCGATTGGCCAAAGCCTGAACATCAACCGTGAAGGACCTCTCCCCAACTAGAATATAAGCCAAGCTGTCCATACTAACCGTCATCCGGCTCAAAGCATCAACCACTACATTGGCCTTCCCCGGATAATAAAATATGGTAATGTCATAATCCTTAAGCAACCCAAGCCACCTCCGCTGTCTCAAATTAAGATTTTTCTGTTTGAACAATTGCTGAAGGATGTGATGACTAGTATACACCTCACAAGAAACACCATACAAGTAATGCCTCTAGATCTTTAGAGCATGAACTATGGCTGCTAACTTCAGATCGTGCACGAGGTAGTTCTTCTTATGGGGCTTCAACTTGAGAGAAGAATAAGCAATAACCCTACCCTCCTACATCAGCACACATCCAATACCAACTCTCGAGGCATCACAATACACGGTATAAGAACTTGAAGCTGACGGCCAATATCAAAACTGGCATCGTGGTCAATGCTGTCTTGAGCTTCTGGAATCTCTCCTCACACTCATCGGACCACACAAATGGAGCACCCTTCCGAGTCAACTTAGTCAAGGGTGATGCAATGAAGAAAATCCCTAAACAAATCGGCGATAATATCGTGCTAACCCAAGGAAGCTACGGATCTCAGTGGATGAGGTCGGTCCAGGCTAACTCTGGACCGCCTCTATATTCTTCGGATCCACCTGTATACCATCACTGGACACCACGTGTCCCAGAAAAGCGATAGACTTAAGCCAGAACTCACACTTGGAGAACTTTGCATAAAGCTTCTCCTCCCTCAACCTCTGCAATACTACTCTCAAATGTTGAGCATGCTCCTCCTGGATGTCATCAATAAACACAATCACAAAGGAATCCAGATACGGCCGAAACACGATGTTCATCAAATGCATAAATGCGGTTGGGGCATTAGTCAGCCCAAAGGACATAACTAGAAACTCATAATGCCTATATCTCATCCTGAAAGTTGTCTTCATGATATCAAAATCCCTAATCTTCAGCTGGTGATAGCCTGAACGAAGATCAATCTTCGAGAACACCCTCGCTCCGTGGAGCTGATCAAACAAATCATCAATGTGTGGTAGAGGATACTTGTTCTTCACTATTACCTTGTTCAACTGCCTGTAATCAATACACATCCTCATTGAGCCGTCTTTCCTTTTGACAAATAAGATCGGTGCACCCCACAGTGACACAATCAGCCGAATGAACCCCTCATCTAAGAGTTCCTGAAGCTGCTTCTTCAATTCCTTTAACTCAGCTTGTGCCATACGATAAAGAGGAATAGAGATAGGCTGAGTGCCAACACCAAATCAATACCAAAGTCAATATCCCCGTCCGGCGGCTGTCACACCTCCTTTTTACACATCTTATTCATATATGCTTTTGCACAATGCCTCGTTTTTGGTTTTAATACACCCCGAGAAAGGGATATAGTAACCAAAGGGAAGGAGTTTTTCCACTTAAAGGACAATTGGAAGGAGATTTATTTATTAAATGTAGAGTCGCCACTTGGGAAAATAATGGTGACCCAAGTCACCGGTTTAATTCCGAACCGAGGAAATTATGACTCTATTTAACAGTCTGCAAAATCGGAAATCCGGATAAGGAATTCTGTTAACCCGGGAGAAGGTGTTAGGCACTCCCGGATTTCGTGGTTCTAGCACGGTCGCTCAACTGTTGCCGTTTTTTTTTATCTGATTTCTTCATATGTTTCGCTTTTATGCCTTATTAGAAGAATTGCAACGTTGCGAAAATGTACTTCGAGTCACACAGCACCAGTGCACCTATGACTTTGGTAAATTTTGGAGCAATTCCTGTTAAGATTTATTGAATTCTGTTATTTTTTTCTTTGACTTTATTTGTTATTGACTCATTTCCTTTAACAATTTTTATACACTAAATGATTTCCTTGCTCATCCATTTTTGTCTAAGTTAACAAGGATTGGATCCCAATATGGTTAGCTTATTCCCTTTGATATGATGCAGAATGATTCAATCTGAGTTCATGGGATTTATTGTTTGAATTTGATTAGTAATTTGGTTATAGCTGATTTGTTTTGAATGTTTAGGGGGTAATATTGTAATTTCAGGGGTAATACAGGAATTGACCAATTGCAGAATTATTCAAATTAGGTGTTCTGTCCACTAAAGTTGATATAATAATATATTTGTTTAATAATAGTGGTGAACAAGATATAATGGGGAGGTTTAAAGGGATTGATTAAATAATTAAAAGACAAGGGTTAGTGGGGAACAAAACAAAGTGATGTAAATAAAGGAAAAGAGAGCTGGAAAGTTAAAAAGGAGTAAGGGATAATAATAAAAGTTTGTCTTTGATAGTTGTAAAAGTAAAAGGGGGCTGAAAAGTATTCAAAGGTTGAGTATAAATGAGAGGATTTAGGACAGGATAGAGGAAGTTTTTTTTTTCTGAACTCTAAAAAATTATTTTTTCTCAGAAAGTCTAAATAGTCAGTTAATTCAATTAATACTGTTTCTTTGAGAACTAAAGAGAACTTTTCCTGAAAGCTTAAGAATCAGTTTGTTTGAGTGTATAATTGTGTCACTGGAATTTTGGGTCAAAATTTGGTTCAATTCAAATTACTGGGTTGTGTCTTGTTGCTATTGGAATCTGGTATTGCACTGCTGCTGTATTGTTGTGCTGTGTTTGTGAAACTGCACTACTGATCTTCACCTCTTTCTTTGCTTTTTCCAACTACCAGGTACACATCTGTTATACTAGTACACAATGTAGCTGAAGTTCGAAGCATGAATAAAATGAAGCCTTAAAGCTTGAAGTCACTTAGTCGTATTTTCATATTCTAAGTTGTATATATGTTAGTTATTAGCTCATTAGAATCATGTGAGTAATTTGTAATGTATAAATAAATACTGATCGGTAGTAGTCTAAGATTGCAGATTCATTCCCATGTATGCTAGTAAAAAAAACCAATGATGTAGTATCCATATACTGCCATAGCTAGTTTGTTTTATTTATACCCTATTTAAAATGCATATCAAGTTTTAAAGAATAAGTAATCAGTAGTTCATGCTCTTTAGTTAACCATTTGTTCATTTAGCCTCATAAAAAACAGGTTTCCTTAGCATCGATCTCATCTCTGCCATATGATAAATTTAGAAATTGGGTAGTACTATGTAGTTGGGCTCAAATAAGAGTAAGATGGCCGAGGCCCAATTTTGCATCATTGATGCTGGGCTTGGGCCTGTAATTGTTAAATGGATGCCCAATCGTTCATTTTAAACTTTAACAAGTCACGTTCACTACTCAACTATAATAACTCTAGCATGAAAATAATATAGGATGTTGGTTCTTCTATTCATTTTTAGAGACGTAACGAAATAGAAAACGTAGTCGCTTTAAGGTCGTCCTTTTAAATGAGACGAGCCTCTCCAAATAAAACGCAAATCGCAGGGCCCATTCTTGTACACATAAAAATATTTAGATTTCAGGATGGGCCATTTAGCGAATATCATGGCCTTCCCAAAATAATAACGCGCTAGTGTCTTTAGGTGCGCTTTTAATAATTTACTTCCTTAAACTCGGGTGCACATTTATGTGACCCAAATCCAAATCTCGACGAAGTCAAAATATATCAATATCCACGGGTACATTGATGTGACGTGGTTCGATATGTGTTTACACGATGTCGTAATTCTTATTAAAAATAATAATAATAGCGGTTTAAAGTTAATAAATGCACATACGTCGAAACATGTATTAAAATCAGATTTTAAGCCATTTATAACAGTTTAAGCGATCGTGCTAGAACCACGGGATCCAAGGGTTCCTAACACCGTCCCTCAGGTCAAAAGAATTCCTTACATAGAATTTCTGATTCACAGACTTCATTTGGAAAGTCGAAAATTTCCTCGATTTGGGATTTAAATTAAATTGGTGAGTTGGGATACCGAAAGACAATACTATCCCAAGTGGCGACTCTAAAAATAAATAAATAATACCATTTCGAATAATGTCACTTTAAATGGAAAAACTCCCTTGTACATTTATCCTCCGGGGTAGGTGCGTAAAAACGA